>CM058231.1:31222946-31757210 GCA_030180135.1 Orychophragmus violaceus | reverse complement strand
ACATCGGTAGTTGGAAAATTAATTAACTAATATATATATAGGGTAAGATAAAAACCGAATAAATATATATATAGAAGACGAAAAATATATATTGATAGTTAGAAAAATAATAATTCTAATAAAATACAGCTTTGTCCGCACAGACACACCACCTAGTATCATATATTTGAATGTTCTTGTATATTGGAGCCGATCTTGTCAACTATAGTCTGGAAACTTAAATCAAATATTCTGAAACAATAATATCTTGCTTGATCTTTAAAATTAACAATTTAATGTAATATAAATATATGGATTACGTACGGCCATCCAACATGTGTCGCATTTTTTGTCACCCATCTTTTTGGTTTTTTTGTTTGTTTTATCCGCTTGTCATGCTAGTGAAATTTTATCTTACATGAAGAGGTAAATAAGTTGTGCTTTTACTGTATATTTATATTGTTGTGATTTATTAATTTTCTAGGAAATGTCGTAATAATGAGTTTATCGTATCAGGTGATATTGTCGGTTTCTTTTTTCCCCTTTCTCTCTCTAGTGTGGCGATTGTCTAAACAGCGGCAGAGTTCCAAGAAATGCACAACTAATTACATGTTAGTCTTAAGAAAGGCCTCGGTAATATCCATTCTCCTTGTAAGATAAACTCGGTTTAATATAAAGTACTTCTCGGATCTTATCTTGGTTTACTTCGAGCAATTCATTATTTACTCAATTCCAAGTCATATATGTGTGACTTTATTGTACACACAAAGAACTAATATTTGGTCCGCCATTAGATTTAACTACACCAAGCAAAGCATCATACTAACCCATTTTTTGCATTTCATTATAAATAACGCAAGATCGAACCCATGTTTTCTTCTTAATAAATATAGATAGATATATTATGAACTTACCCATATATTTACTTAAAACTTTGTTCCTACCAAGTTTGATATGAAACAATCAACAATCATCCCCAGAAGACACAATCCAGGGAAGATAACCTACACTCACAGACATTCTAATTCAATGATTTTAGAGATAGAAGTTCCAAAGAAATGAAATACTAAAAGATAATATTGTTGGTGAAACTTTGTGTGAGGCAATCTTGACGACGGATCCTTCTTCCAACAGATGGTGGCAGCGTTCTGCCCCGGCTAATGGGATGAAACTATGTATCACGGAATTCTGCCCAAAAACAGCGATGATATATATTAGCTTTGCAAATTACACTGGTTGCGTTGTTTAGATTAGAGCGATGAATTAGAAGTACCTTTCCAGCGAGCAGGAGAAGACCAATTCCCGTAAACTCCCCTTCCTTATTCACATTCCTTGCATCCCAGAATAGCATGAGACGCCGACATCCTCTAGAGGTGTAGGTCATCGAAGGTAGCAAATGAAGAGGAGGCTGGGATAGCGACGACAACAACGTTTGACATGACAGAACACAGAAATTGAGGTCGTTAGAGGCTTGCGACTGGTGAGTGTTTCTGGGTGAAGGTGGTGAGGTCTGCGTGGATCAATTGGGGCTTCATATTAATAGGTCGGAGGAGAAAGTAACGGCGAGACAGGGAAGGGATGGGGAATTGAATAAGGTAGTTCGCTTAGTTAGTACAATTGATGGAGGCTTGAAGACATTGGTGGATTAAGTGAGCTGCTGTTACGGGTAACCTTGAGGTGAACACCAAGCGTTGGCTGAAGTACTTTGTTGTAAGCTGAGCCAACCTAACTCTTCTCTCCATTTCCTGTTCCCCAAAAAGAGTATTGGGCTCACCAAGTCGTGTAAGGCAGTTTCTAACAGATTTGTCATTTATTGGCATTGCGATAACAGCAGCACAACGCTTTATCAACAACACTTGCATTGCCTTTTCTTGTCTTTCTATGACTTGCCTACTGTCTTCAGATATCTCGTAATGTTCATCCTCTGATTCCGAATCCGAGTCCCTGGCTTTTGCTCCACCGTTTTGTAAAACAGGTGGCCTAAAAGAAGGTGGACGTGGAACTGGAGGATGTTGAACCATTGGTATTGGAGCCATTGGTGAAGGAAAATAAGGTGGTATGGCAGAGACGCATGCAGTTACAGTAAGGTGAAACTAGTAGCGTTAGAAACTCAACTTCACCGTAATCTATAATCTTAGATGTATCAATTACTTGAAAATCACCTGAAACTGGAGCTGCTGTGATTTGAGTTACAGGAACTGAAGGTGGGGAACTGGAGGTGCGAATGAAATGTTATCTTCTTTGTTGGGTTCCATGTTTACTGAAACAACAATCTTACTGGAGCAAAGAAATAAAACAAACACATAATAATTTCAGATCAGTTGTCATAGATAGGCATTGTACCATACAAAAAATTTACCAAACCCAGAAAGAAGGTTGATACAAGAAAAAGGGGGAAGATTTATTCTAAAAGCAATTTCGTGGTGACTAAATCACTCTCTTGGGAATTTAAACAAACAATTAACATATATAGCATCAAGTTTCATTATCACCTTCGTATAAAATCTATAAAATTTAACAGCTATCAAGAGGGAAGCATCAAGAGGAAGCATCAAGAGGGAACCTTTATTATAAAAGCAAAGTTCGTGGTAACTAAATTACTCTCTTGGGAATTTAAACAAACAGTTAACAGACATAGAGCATCAGAGCTTCATTATCACCTTCGTATAAAATCTAGGAAATTTAACAGCTATCTGGAGATTTATCGAAGAAGAAGGGATTGGAATTTACCAGGAACTCTCTGAATCACTTCGTGATACAAACAAAAATTAGGCTTCGCAGCTGATCGAGCGTCCTACTTCCTGAGGAAAAAAAAACCATAACCTAATCAACAACAACCCAATGGTTAGGAATCTGACTTGCTGAGAAACAAACAGAAGCGAAATCATAAAGATTTTCGAATCAAATTCTTCTTACCTCTCCGGAGAGAGTAGAAAAACGGAAAAGAAGCGAAGAAAGCCACTGACAAACTTTAAAACCAACTTCTCTGAAATCCCCGTTTTTCATTTAATTGGGTCATGGCGATTTAAGACGCTAGGGGAGATCGATCATTTCTGAAACGGCTTGACACGGCTGGAGACCTCGAGGAAGGGAGGTGGAAGACGCCGAGAGACATTTTTAGAGTTTTCCGTTGGGCCACGAAATGTTAAGTTGCGAATGAGTTTTTATGGGCCAAAAGCCCAGCAAGTGTTTTTTAAAAGTTGGTGACGTGGACACCTTAGGAGGAGAGAATGACCTCCTATTATATATAAGACTAGGGGTTATTCCGCGGACTGTAGATCCAAACTTTATAATTCTATTGATTTTCCATAGTGTATTAGTGAGATTTTGATTTAGTATCATATATAATATCTTGTTGTTTGTTTGTTTTTTTAGGCGTTGTAATTTTTGTTTTTTTTGTTTTAATTTTTTCTACTAACTGGTAAATATGTTTTGTTGTTATTTCTATTATTTCTTTGTTATAAAGATAGTTGATATATTTATAAAGAGAATGGGTTATGTTGAAGCAAATATAGTTTTATTATTATTATTTTGTCAACTTTATAGTTTTATTATTATTTTGAAGTATATCATATATGGATGATTTTAAAAAATAAAAAGGACATCTCGAATATTATTTATATAATATTTATGGTTCTTGTTCTTTATATGTTTTTTTTTGTTCTTCAAATGTTGTTTTTTTTGCTTATTTGTCTTTGTATATGGTCAAATATGGTATTTATGCAAAAAAATTTATGTGAAGCTTATGGTAACATCCATGGTTTTTTTGTGAAGCGTTGTATTTTTAATGTGTTGTTAAAATATGTAATAGATGATTATATAATATTGTTTTGTATGTATATATTTTTTATATTTTGAAATTGATGCTTGTGACTAAGATATTTGAGTGTTTCCAATCTTTGATGGTCAATATTTTGCAAACTCTCTAAAACATAAAACACCAAATGATATACTTAAAAAGCTAACTCACTGTAGTAATAAGATGCTCTCACCATTTGTTTCCCTTTTTCTTTATTGTTTTCTGGCTTCTAAGAGCATCAACATTGATGAAACCCTCTTAGGGGTTTTTAGGAATAATTTATTATTTTTTTGAGTGTTTTGTAATAGTTAAGAACCTTAGATTATTTTGTTCATCCATTGATGAACTCCTTAGTGGGGTTCTTAACTTTAAAAAAAAAAAATTTATTTTAAACATATTATAAACATTTGAATTGATAATTTCACAGAAACACAATACAACAAACATAGACACACACCCGTGACTTCTTAAGTTTACAGAATCACAAAAAAGTTGAGTCCCATCACATCTTGTTTTGTCTTCTTGGCCACATGTTCTTGACTCTTGCCTGAAACACAAAGTAACAAGTATGTGAGTTAAAAACTTAGCTTGTATTTTACACAACTACAAACATAACAACAGACAATAGACAAACGTAACAAGTACTAACTAGCTAGTTCATTACACAACAAGCATAACAACACACCAAAGATATTGTACTACCTAGCAAGTTCATTACACAACAAGCATAACAACACAGTTAAGTTTTTGTCAATCAATGCAACCTACTCCTAACCACCAAGAAATTAACAACCATTAAAGAACCATCAACTCATAACAGTTGGTAAATTAATAGTGAAGTAAATACTTCAGTATTCAGTTAGAAAAAAGAACTCATAGTTCTGTTTCACTTAGAAACAATGTTAAAGTTAGTAATCTGAAGAACTTTAATATAGTTTGGGAACTCACCTCAAGCAATCTTCTCAAGCTCAGCCACCCGCAAAGTAAGCCTTTCCACCCTCTCATGTCTATGTATTTTTGCAGCCTCTTCATCTCTCTCCTCTCCTCGTACGGGTCCGTCATCAATCCTGCGACAGTATGAGCAAGCTAACCTTATCAGGAATCACAATAAAATGAATGTTAAGAACCCTCTATTGAACAAACATACACAATAAGAAAAGTCAGACAACTTAAAGAATCTCACAAATTTTCACAGACTCTCACAGATTGTCACAGACTCTCATAAGGATCTCACAGACTCTCACATGATCTCACAGACTCTCACAAGACTTAATAATGATCAAGAACCTTCTGTAGAATGCATGTCACGACCCCTATCAAACAACCCTATCAAGAATCACAATAGTTGAATATGAACACCATAAAACGTTTAATAAGATGTAACCTCTATCGATTAAACAATCATATCTCGATTATCAACCCAATAATTAACACAAAATGAAATGACGAAAGAAGCTTAAATTAAACACTTAATTGCTTACCCTAAATCCATTTAAGAACACTAAATTGTACCGCAACCGAACCCTAAAAGAAAACCCTATATCGATTCCAAATCTCTCAACTACCCTAAATCGAAAACCACCCCAACCCTAGCAATAACCCCAAATCGATTCGTAGATTGAAGAACTACCCGAAATAGAACCCATAACTAGAAATTAATAAAACGAAAACCATAAATCGAACCTGATTCTCGTTTAACCCTTTAATCGCCTCCAAATCGCATTCGTCAACTCTCTCGTTCTCAAACACGAAGGAAAATGAAAAATGGGAGAGAACATTTCGATACCGACAAAGTGTTTCTTCCGAAAAAAAAAAAAATTAAAAGCCAATAGGAACGTGACAAGTGGCTAAGATACCGGTTCTAAAAGTCCTAAACTAAGGACCGATCCTAAGCTTTTTCACCCTTTTCTAAAATTTTTTAATACAATAAACCCTAAGAAACTATCCTAAGAAACTACGATGGTCATGCTCTAAGTGTTCATAAAACTATCTCTCCTCGATCCCTTTTAGTTTTTTTTTTTTTTAAATACCTATCCTGAAGATCTTATGTTAATGTGGTTTGTTATGTTGAACCAATTAGAAATTATTAGTATCGGTTAGGTAATGCTACCAATATTACCAAACCGACCCTAATTTATGAAATGGTGTAATGTGAGTGAAATGTTATGCATACCTGAATCAACTATAATCAACATATAGTGATAAATGATCGGGAAAACCTCAAAAATTTGGGTCATCGAGTTCCGCAAAGTTTCAAATATATGAAGCCATGCAAATGTCTAGAACCGTGCTCAGCGAAGAAATAAAAACTGTCGAATATGTCACAGTTTTTAATTAAAAATAGATGACATATTTATACATATATCATTCTTTATTGTTTATTGGTTAAAAATGTTTTTTTTAATAAGTTTACTTTTTACGATCACCCCTTTTATCTCTTTATGGTTTCTTTTTCGTGTAATGAAAATTTGGATTTTGAAGTCGATAAATAGAACTGATTACGTCTACACTTCTTCCAAATCATTTAATTTGATGTTCTTGTATTTATCCACATGTACATGCTTCATTAGTTCCTTTATTCACCACATTAATTCTTGTTTTCAACATTTTATAATCAGCCTCTTATTTTCCAATTATTATTTATATTTATCTTTTAATTTTCATTTATGCTAATTTCTCAATTAAAAATAGATTTTATACGAAAGTCTACTTCTAGTTGTAAGATTATCGTTTGTGGTTCTTCTCAGTTAAATGGTTTGTTTTTTTACTTCCAGTTTAGTTTTGGTTTGTTAATCTGGTTAACCCTCGGTTTGGATCGAATTAATTAAATATAGTAAAAAAATTTTAAGTATATATTACAGTTTTTCTAATTTTATATCAAACATAATATAACTTAAATTTTGCTTTTTTTATAAACATTTTGTTTCACAATTTTTTGTGTAATTATTATATCATATAACAGTTTTATAAAATATAATATATTCACTTTTTGGCTTATGTTGTTAAAAATTGGCCAATTTTTTGGGAAATAAATGGACGATTGGTTATCTGCGGGAAATAATGTATAAGAATAAGCCTGAGTTTCTATTTCTATCAGAGACAAAACAACATTTTTCTTTTACACAAAAATTTATGGGTCACTTTGGATACAACAAGATGTATACAATCGAACCGAGAGGAGCCAGTGGGGGACTAGTGTTATATTACAATGATACATCAGACGTGAACATCATATATGCAAGCAATAGGATGATCGATATTGAGGCAGATGTAAAAGGGAGTAGGGTTTCGCTATCCTTTGTCTATGGCGACCCAGTACAAAAATTAAGGGATCAAGTTTGGGAGCGATTGACTCGTATGGGTGTGGTGAGGACAAATCTGTGGTTCATAATAGGTGATCTCAATGAGATCACAGGCAATCACGAAAAGCAAGGGGGATCCCTGAGGCACGCTTCAAATTTCGTATCTTTTAATAATATGATTCATGATTGTGGTTTAATTGAATTTCCGTCCTTGGGGGACTCTCTATCCTGGAGAGGCATGAGGGGAAAACAACTTATTAGGTGCAAGCTTGATAGGGCTCTAGCTAATGAGGATTGGCATACACTTTTTTCCTTTTCGTTTGTGGAATATTTGGGGATGATTGGTTCAGACCATCGTCCGATTGTGGCATCTATTGAGGATAAGATCCAGAAAAGACGAAGTCAGTTCAGATTTGATAAACGTTGGGTGGGAAAAGATGGTCTAATGGACACAATTAAACTGGGTTGGGAAGGTTCTGACGACACTGGAGCAAGGAACTTCTACGAAAAGATTGGTAGATGTCGACGTGAATTGTCAAGATGGAGGAAAAACAATCCTCAATACAATAAGGATCACATATATGGGTTACAAAAAGAACTGGAAGAGGTCCAAATAGATGACTCAAAAACACATGAGGAGGTGTTGGAGATTTCAGAAAAACTGAAACAGGCTTACAAAGATGAGGAACAATTTTGGCAACAAAAAAGCAGGAATATGTGGCACACATCGGGTGATAGATATACAAAATTCTTCTTTGCATTAACCAAACAAAGGCGGGCAAGGAATCGAATTGTCGGACTCCACAATTCATCAGGAGACTGGGTCACAAAGGATCATGAAGTGGAACGAGTAGCGGTGGAATACTTTGAAGAGTTATTTACGACAACTAACCCGGATGGCTTCGAGGAGTTTTTACAGGAAGTTCCGGTCTCAATCACAACTCAGATGAATGAGAGACTTATGGTTTTAGCTACTGAGGAGGAGGTGAGGCAAGCATTGTTCATGATGCATCCAGAGAAAGCCCCGGGGCCAGATGGGATGACAGCTTTATTCTATCAACAATCGTGGCCAATTGTGAAAAATGATGTTGTTCGCCTGGTTAATGATTTCCTACAATATGGGGAGCTGGATAAAAGACTGAATATGACAAACATTTGTCTTATTCCGAAGACGGAACGACCGAGCAGGATGACGGAATTGCGCCCTATCAGTCTTTGTAATGTGGGTTACAAGATCATATCAAAGGTTTTATGTCAAAGACTGAAGCGGCTGCTACCAAGATTGGTTTCGGAGACGCAATCTGCCTTTGTTGCGGGCAGGTTGATCTCAGACAATATCTTAATAGCTCAGGAGATGTTTCATAGATTACGGACAAACCCATCCTGTAAGGGTAAATTTATGGCAATTAAAACAGATATGAGTAAGGCTTATGATAGAGTTGAATGGGCATTCATTGAGAATCTACTGAGGAAGATGGGATTCCATGACCAATGTGTCGATCGGATAATGCGATGTATAACCACGGTTCAATATAGGGTTCTCATTAACGGACAGCCACGGGGTTTTATAGCTCCACAGAGAGGGTTGCGACAA
Organism: Orychophragmus violaceus; assembly: GCA_030180135.1. Lineage (NCBI taxonomy): Eukaryota > Viridiplantae > Streptophyta > Magnoliopsida > Brassicales > Brassicaceae > Orychophragmus > Orychophragmus violaceus. Next base: position 31,748,536 of record CM058231.1, on the reverse strand, counting down.
GGTGATCCTTTATCACCATATTTATTTATTCTATGCACGGAAGCTTTGATTGCGAATATAAAGAAAGCGGAGCGCGGAAAACAACTAACGGGACTGAAGGTGGCAAGAGCATGTCCCCCAATATCCCACCTTCTGTTTGCGGACGATAGTTTATTTTTCTGCAAAGCTAACAAGGAGGAATGTCGGACAATTATACATATACTTAAAGCCTACGAGGGTGTGTCGGGTCAGTAAATTAACTTTGTGAAGTCTTCACTTCAGTTTGGACATACGGTTGCGACTGAAGTTCGCGATGAGGTGAAAGCGTTACTAGGCATCACAACGATGGGTGGAATGGGATCATATCTGGGTATTCCAGAGAGTCTCAGTGGACCTAAGACACAAGTTTTTAGTTTCTTACAAGATAGACTTCATGGAAGAGTTAATGGCTGGACAACAAAACTACTCTCACGAGGTGGAAAGGAGGTTATGATAAAGGCTGTGGCGACGGCCTTACCAAATCATGTAATGTCCTGTTATCGGTTACCAAAGAAGATCACTACAAAATTAACGAGTATAGTTTCAAACTTCTGGTGGAGTACGGGTGGAACGAGTTCAGGTATGCACTGGATGTCTTGGGACAAACTTTGCCGAGAAAAAGGAGATGGTGGGATTGGTTTTAGGGATTTTCGGGATGTAAACACGGCCTTTTTAGCGAAACAATTATGGAGGCTAATTGATAAGCCGAATATCCTTTTTTCGAAAGTTTTTCAAGGAAGGTATTTTAGGAATGGTGGTCCTCTGGATCCAATAAGATCATACTCAGCATCGTATGGATGGCGGAGTATTACATCGGCTAGGTCTCTGGTTAAAAAAGGACTTATCAAAAGGGTGGGAACAGGGAAGTCTATTTCTATATGGAATGATCCGTGGATACCATCTTATCGCCCGAGACCAGCAACTCAAAAAATAGATTCTTCTCATACATTGGTGACTGTTGACCAGTTGATAGACCAGCATAATAAAATGTGGAACGTACCACTACTGGAGACAGTTATAGTACCAGAAGATGTGGCTTTGATCCTGAGTATCCCTTTTAGCCGGGCTCATAGATCTGACTCGTTGGGATGGTTTCCTACGAAGTCTGGAAAATACACGGTGAAATCGGGGTATCATTTGGAGAGAGATTTAACTAACACAGACGAACTTGTTCCTATTATGGAGCCAAGCATCAAAAACCTACAAGCTTTTTCGTGGAAGGTCAAATGTTCACCCAAGATAAGACATTTTATATGGCAAGCATTATCAGGTTGTTTACCAGTGACAAAAAACTTGAAGGGAAGAGGGATAAAATGTGACACTCGTTGTGCTCGGTGTGGAGCAGATGAAGAATCAATAAATCACGTCTTATTTGAATGTCCACCAGCAATTCAAACTTGGGCATTATCACACATACCGACAAACCCGGAGTTTTTTCCAACGGCGTCTATCTATACGAATATGGACTATCTGTTTTGGAGATTACCCTCGGATAAGGAGATGAATATCTATCCCTGGTTACTATGGTATATTTGGAAGAGCAGGAATGATATGGTTTATTGTCATATTGACCGGGACCCTCAGGAAACTTTAAGATTGGCAGAAACAAAATCTGTTACATGGGGAGATGCGCAGTTAAATGAGGTAAAAGAAACAATAGCGGGATCATTAGACGGGGAAAATATAGGAATTGATTTGATACTCAAAGGGCAATGGTGCTTTGTCGATGGATCTTGGAAAGAGGGTGATCAGTTTTCAGGACAAGGATGGTATAGTGGTTATGAGAGAGGTGTAGACGTTTTGATGGGGTCAATGAATATAAGAGCCAGTTTATCCCCACTACATGCAGAATTTGAAGCTCTAGTATGGGCTATGGAATGCATGAAGTATCATAGACATCAACACATCACATTTGCAACAGACTGTTCAGAATTGGTGAAGATAGTGTCGGAACCAGAAGAATGACCAGCTTTCTCGAATCACTTAGACGAGTTCCAAGCAAGAAAGGAGTACTTCACAACTTTTGAACTCATCCATGTACCGCGCACAAAAAACTTGATGGCAGATAGACTAGCACGGAGTGCCCGTCTAAGACCGTCATATTCAATCCACGTTGGACCGGAGCCACTAAACTGGATTAGTGAAAAATAGGTTTCTTTGTTTTCCTTTTGTTGACAAAAAAAAAAAAAAAAAAAAAAAAAATTGGCTTGTGCAGGTGTTATAAAGCTCGCATAACACTTTTTTTTACAGCAAAATGGTAGAGTTGGACTATAGAACATCTCTAAAATCATGTAGGTTAAATATATAAGACAACTTGGACAGCCAGAACGACATAAATAGTGATGTGTAGATCTATGGAATTTATTAATATAAGAGAGGCAAAAGTACCTAAATCCAAACAAACACACCGAGAAGCCACATAAGAGTACACAGACGTGGAACGAAACTGATTTTTCTGTAGATGTCGACCAAAAAAGAAGAGCGGTGCTTTTAAAGTCAACGGTTTGATCTAAATTGAAAACCAAATCAGTAAGTACTATTAGAGTAGCAAGTGGGGAAATGTAAATCACAAACCTCTTTATGTTGTCAAGAAACGATAGTTGACTCCTAAATGTTTTTTTTCCAAATTTGGTATTTTAATGGAGTAACATTTTAGCTTTTGTTTATGGACATGATGAGCTTTCCAAACCTGCATACACATACATGCAATTCCGAAACACGACAAACAAATTAGGGCTAATTCACAATATTGTAATCGTCTACCAACTTTAATTTTAAACAATAGTTTCAGTTAGTAAGTATTTTACTCTCCAAGCTTGATGATTCCAAATAAAAATTGACGATAACACAAACAACCTGATAGATTTTAGCTATGAGAAATTCTAAACTTTTGTAATTTTTGTATAATACTCGAGTGAATGAAAAGATGAAATAGCTTGGAGCATATTACAAACCGCATTAGCCTGGAAAATGCAGCAAGAATCATCGATCTCATATGAGAGATTAAGACTCATAGCATCTATAATCCAAAACAATCAAAGCAGATACGAAAATGAATCCACAAATCCTTATTTATACTTGAGAGCTTCTCCTTCACTCTTTCTTATTCGTATAACAACAATCCTTCACCTAAGGCTTTCCACTATTCTTCACTCGCCTCTCCACATCATCAATGGGCACCTCCATGTCAGTTCCCTCTACTTATTTTGAATTGGTAATCCTCTTCTCCCACCGATAGTATGGTTGGTATCTATCACAACCATTCTATATGTTTTTCCTACCAAAAGAGAGCACATGATTTTTTAGTATAGAAAGAGGAAAAATATATGTGATTGTTTACATAGCTTTACATATTCACCAATATGATTTCAAACCTTACATGATCATCAGAACATATGACCCAGATTCCATTTTTACCCATTAGCCAATTATGGTTTCTGCCATTAGCCAGTTATGGTTTCAGGGTATGGAACTTGAAACTGCCGAGGGATATCATACATAGCCCTACGACTCGTATGAATTAAACCAAAATATTAGGAAATATGGCCAAGTACCTCATTTTCCATACCCGGCTTTGTAACAATGGCTTAATATCTCTCGCAGCAAAGATGAAATTGAGCTGGTACATGTTGTTATAACTCATAGTTAGTGATCTGGAGCTTTGTGAACAAATCGGAGGCTGCTTAGAGAAAAAGATAAAGCGCAGAAGAACCTGAGGTGAGGGAAGACATCCACCACCATAGATAATCTTCACTGCAAAGCTGGAAGCAGCAGTCACAAAAACGATGAAGAGGATGTGGTAGTAAAGTAAAACAAAGATCGAATATAAGAACTGCTCTTCTTATTGACTTAGAAAACTTACACAAAAACTAAATCTCTCAATCTCGGTTATATGAGACATCTCCTCATAAACCCTTTATATAGGAATTAGGTCTACTCCCTATTTCCTGTTTCTAATGGGATTTCCTTTTTCCTTAATCCCTATCTCTAAATAAACTTCCCTTTATTTAGATATATCCTTTTTCATATTTGGAATTATCCAACATTTTCCCCCTTAATTCCAACATGAATCTTGGGAATGTTGATTTCTTGTACACCAATCAAGCTCCTCATTTCTCTGCACTTGATCTTGCCTAGCGGCTTCGTTAGGATATCTGCCTTCTGCTCCAATCCTGGAACGTGCTCGCTCCTCCCGTGAAACACCAGGTTCTTAGTGAGGGCAATGGCTGATTTGTTGTCTATCCTTAGCGTGACCTTCCCGTCTTCTTTGCCTAAGATTTCTCTCAACAACTCTCTTAGTTCCCACGTTTTGTTCTTCACGATAGACTCTATCTCAACTATCATGGCATTTATCCATTCCTTCATTGTTGCTGCTTCAAGATAATTTTCTGTTTCACCATTGATCATGAATAGCAACAACTCTTCATTGTATTCCGCAAACAACACGTAATCATTGAAGTGTTGCGGTTGAGGAACAGTCCGACCTGATCTCGTCGTGACTTGCTGAGTATTTTGTGGAGGTGGACCCTGATTCTCGATCTCCTCCTCAGGGTTCGACTCTACTTCCTCGTCGTCACCCTCTTGATCGCTATGAACATCATTGTTTTGATGATCATCTTCAGCTCCGTCTGCGTCAAGTTCTGTACGAAACGTCTTCATCTCTGTCTTAGCTTGATTCTCAACATATGCCTTAAAACCTTTAAACCGCTCAAATGCTTCACTTTTCTCTTTGAGTAGCATCGTCCACATATACCTTGAGAAATCATCAATTAGCACAAAGACATACTTGTTATTTGAGGGTGTTGGAGGTGATATTAGTCCACACAAGTCTCCATGAACCAGCTCCAACGTCCGAGTGGCACGAAAACTTGCTTGACTCGGGAACGAACCTCTTACTTGCTTCCCAACTTGACATGTGCTACACACATCTTTCTCTTGTGTTACGCACGGCATACCAATTACCATCTCTTTGTCAACCATGGTCTTCATCACACCAAAGCTTACATGACATGGCCGTGCATGCCAAGGCCATGAAGAATCCTCACACTCGATTCTAAGGCACTTGGGAACGTATGTCAACATTGGTGTTTTGTACAATCTGTTCGCTGATCTTGTAACTTCCACTAGAACCCTCCCTTGAGAATCCTTTAACACCAAGATACTTCCCTTGGCTTCCTTTCGAGATCGTCTTCTTCTTACACAAAACAAAGATCGAATATAAGAACTGCTCTTCTTATTGACTTAGAAAACTTACACAAAAACTAAATCTCTCAATCTCGGTTATATGAGACATCTCCTCATAAACCCTTTATATAGGAATTAGGTCTACTCCCTATTTCCTGTTTCTAATGGGATTTCCTTTTTCCTTAATCCCTATCTCTAAATAAACTTCCCTTTATTTAGATATATCCTTTTTCATATTTGGAATTATCCAACAGGTAGAACTGGTTGAGCCTTGTTTTGGTGGTCTGAAATTTGTTTGTGAGGGATATATAGTGAGTTTTTGAGTTGTGCAACCATATCTTGGAGAGGAAGCTTGATGGTCTATCGAGTTTTGGATTTTATAGAAGCAATCAATAGATATTAAAATGGGGCAGTAAATAGAGTGATAATTGGCATGTTATGGATTAGGGTAATTAAAGTGAATCTTAGATGTCTTGGAAGATGAACAGGTGCTGGCTGCAAGCGACGAAGAGAAGGGAGAGTTGAAAAAATATGTGGTGCTTGCTAGGGTAAATCAAAAATTAACCCCAAATAGCTGGCGTGGATCCTGTTGCGTCTTGGTATTTTTTTCATAATTGGCAGAAGCATTGATTAGAGTAGACCGACTTCTAAAATACTTCTGAACCATATTATGAACCTCAGATAATTCCAAACGTAAATGCTGGTAAAACGCACATAAACACGCTGCGTCGAATTATATTACTTCGTTATTGATATCTAGCTCTGTCCACTATACCAAGACTGAACAAATTCTAGATACACTCTATTGATATATCAATAGATTTGAAAGATAAAAGCTGAATATAGCTCTCTCATCTGAAAAAAAGCTGAATATAGTTGGGGTCATCATCTCAAGTATCCAGCTTAAAGAAGAATTACTAAGTTGGCAAAGCAATAAACATACACTCGTTTGCAATTTATTTGTTCATGTCGTACTATGATTTCTTTCAGAAATATACATCAAACATAGGAAGGTTCTTTCAAATTTGTCAATAAAACATAGCATATGAATATATGATTCAAGATGAGACCAGAATGTGACCTGTTTCTAATGGACATTAAAAAAAAAAACAGAGACATTTCATATCATCTAACCACTTAAAAAAAATTTGAAAAGCAAATGTAGCTATTACAATTTTTGGTCATGTAGAGGATAGACTCAAACTCCTGCAAACCACTGCATAATTCATCGGAAGGTAACCAAACTCATTCAGCATAACATAAAACATATTTCGAGATAGGAAACAAAATTTACACGGAATGATACGGAATCTTGAAAGAGAAAGAGGCCAAACGGAAGAGAGGAAATTAGCAGCAAAGTTTGTGACCGTAGCTTGTAGTGAAGACAGAGCTTAAGCTGTTTACATAACCTCCCCACATTACCACATTGCATAATACTACTAATCCATACTTAGTGACCTGTTACAGATTACTATGCTTTAAAGGTAACTGATCAAAACTTTAAGGCTTCTTAAATGACTATTTGAGCTTGATTAACATCTTCAAAATATTACCCAGAAACATAAGACACATGAATTTGTCATTATAATCAGTAACTAAGATTCACAATATTACCACCGATGCGAAGAATTTTGTAGAGATGGCTGCAACATCTTCATTGAGAACCAGCAGAGATTGCCCATATGTAGCCTCTTTTCTTTAACTGTACATCAGCCATGGATCCACCGTGTGAGGTTTCTAACAATCAACAATCAACAAAATTTAGAGAGGACCAAAACTGAATTGTTTAATGGGTTCTAATCACTTGCCATACCTTTGATTCGCCGCAACTTCCCTATTTCCGTAAGACAAAATTGGAGAGATTCTCAAGGTGTTTGGTCGTGAACACAAAGATCCTCTCGCTTCCACAGCAAGACCAAAGCTCGTCAGTGAAATTTAGCAAACCGGCCGACATTTGAGATCTTCCATGATATGTTTCTCCTTCACAGGGTCCATCGCGAGCGTATGTACTCGAACGATTAAAGTGAATAGATTCCCAGAAAGGCCTCTCGAATCGACAGAACCACCTCGCAAATTCGTTTTAAAAAGCCGATCCTGATTATTCCGGCGAATCTCGCTCAAGAATTGAGGATAAGTTTCTGTCTTTTTTTCTTAATATGGAGCGTGAAGCCACACTTCTACTCCGACATTAGTCTCCAGGCGAAGGTCTGAGTTTGACTCGTAGGGGACGATGCGAGTGTTGCGAGTGTTGCTACACATCGATTTGAGTCATGCCAGAAATCACAATTGAAGGGTAAAGAGATGGTAAATCGAAAGCAAGGATTTTGGGTTATTGGCATGTAGGTTTGGGCATCATATCAAGAGTATTTATAGTAACAGAGAGTGACCAAGTGACAATTGCAGGAAGGTGAAGGGTTTGCTTGGTTGAATGAGATTTGAGCCGGAAAATATCGCAATAAGTGGAATTGAAGAAGCTTTAAGAGATTTGGTGATGAAATAACAGGTTGTAACGTGAAGGAAGAAGATGGGGCGACGACAGTAGGGCAAAGCTTGTCCATTTCCGATCACAGTTTCAAGTGGCGTTCTAGTTGTATGGGCTTATTTTAGCGGAAAAAAAAATCAAATTGTGGGCCTATATATTGGAGAATAAGTTTATGGAGAAGAATGGTTGAAGCCCATTGATTTTAGTTGTTTAGTTCCGACTAAATTTTTTTTTGTTTCGTGGTTAAAATAGTGCTGATGTGACAGCTCCAAAACAATTCTCAAAATGTTAGGTGGACACGCTAAGGAGCCCCAAACTCCTCTCATTATTTATATAAGGAATTCTCAGCACTGTTCTACCAAATATTGAGATTTGATTTTTAAAGTATTTTTCTATTTTCTATTAATCCTAAACATCTTTTATTTTGGTAAGATTTTATTTTTGGTTTACTGTTTCTCTTATCATTCAGTTTGATAACATTTCAGTTTTAGATTATTGATCTCATTCTTTTCAATTTCAGGTTCATACATTCCTTTGGAAATTCAAACTTTAAGGTGATACTTTTCCTTTTATTTGATACTTAGCTTAAATCATGACTTGAAATCATTTATCTGGGTATCAAAAGAGAAAAAGAAAAAAGAAATAGAATTGTTTATTAAATCTCAGAAAGGTTCTATGGATAAGTTTGTGATTAGAGAAAAATGCTAATGAAAATCATGAACATGCTAGTATGGATAATAGCTCTAAATCAGATGATCATGTTGTTGATGGCACTAGTCATTTGAGTGAACATGATAATGTGTTAGATGCATCGAATGTTGAAAGTTTGAATGTTCATGAACAACAAAGTTCATTCATTGATATTTATGATCCTAGGTATTGGAATAACCTTGATAATAAGATGAGAGATATATCGGTTGAAAAGGGGTTTAAAAGAGAAATGAACCTTGTGTTTCCTTTAAATAAAAGCTCTAGACGTTTTTCATATGATTATTATTCTAGGAAGTTGAGTAATGGGGAAATTAGTGATAGAAATTAGCTTGTTTACTCTAAACATGAGGACAAATGTTACTGTTATTGTTGCAAGTTGTTTAAATCCAGTGTTTCTATAAGTTCGTTGACTAATGATGAATTAAAAGATTGGAAGCATCTTAGTGAGAGGCTTAAAAACCATGAGAGAAGTGCAAATCATATGACCAACATGAAAACTTGGAATGAAATGAAAGTTAGATTGGAGAAAAATCTAACGGTTGATAAAGAATTGCAAAAGGAGATTTTAAAAGAAAAAGAGCGTTGAAGGCTAGTTTTAACTAGAATAATTGATGTTGTGAAATTTCTTACTAAACGGAATTTGGCATTTAGAGGAAAAAAATGAGAAAATTTATCAAGATAATAATGATAATTTCTTAGGCTCTATTGAAATGATTGCAGAATTTGATTTGGTAATTCAAGATCATATTAGACGCATTCAAAGCCAAGAAATTCATCATCATTATCTTGGTCATAATATTCAGAATGAACTTATCTCTCTTTTAGCTCATAATGTTCAACTTTCCATTGTAGAATCATTAAAGAGGCTAAATATTTTTCTGTTATTCTTGATTGTACACCAGATTGTGGGCCATCAAGAGCAAATGACTCTAATAGTACGATGTGTAAATATTTCAAATAAAAAGTAAGAGTAGAAGAGTATTTCTTGGAGTTTCTTAAGGTAGATGGCACATCTGGATTAGGACTCTTTGAAAAATTGTTAGAAGCTATAAAGTCTCTTACTCTTGATGTTGATAATGTGAGAGTTCAAGGTTATGATAATGGTTCTAATATAAAAGGAAAACATCAAGGTGTACAAAAGCGATTTCTTGATATAAATCCAAAAGCATTGTATATGCCATGTGCTTGTCATAGTCTTAATCTTGTGGTTAGTGATATGGCTCATTCATGTGTAAAAGCTATTTTATTCTTTGGAATTTTGCAACGCTTATATGCATTGTTTTCTAGTTCTACAAAGAGGTGGAATATTTTGCTTAACCATGTTCCTTTTTTTAGAGTGAAATCTTTATCAAATACTCGTTGGGAGAGCCGAATCAAAAGTGTCAAAGCAATTAGGTTTCAAACTCAACAAGTAAAGTGAGCTTTATTGGAATTATATGAGTCATGTGATAATGCTATGACAAAAAGTGATGCTGAAAGCTTAATCATGGCATTTGAAAATTTTGAATTCTTACTTGGCATGGTTATTTGGTATGAGATTTTGTTTGCTATTAATTCAGTGAGTAAGAACCTACAATCTAAATCTATTTGCATTGATAATGCTTTGAAACAGTTAGAAGGTGTAATTTTGTTTTTTTTTGGAGAAATATAGACATGAAGGGTTTACTTCTAGTTTAAGTATAGCTCAAAGTATTACTCGTGATATGGATGTTGATCCTGTATTTCCAAAAAAAGCGTCGAGTCCTTAGAAAAAACAGTTTGATGAAAATCAGTTAGGTGAAGAAGTATTATCGGGTGAAGATGATTTTAGAGTTAATTACTTTTTAGTTGTGGTGGACATGGCAATAACTTAAGTTAAGAACAAATTTGATCAAATGATAAATTTTAAAAGTGTTTTTGGTTTCCTATTTGATTTGAGAAAATTAAAGGTATTGGAAGAAAGTGAATTGCGAGAACATTGTACTAATTTTTATAAAGCTTTTTCTCATGATAGTTCTTCAGATGTTGACTTAAATGATTTTTATTCTGAATTAAGGATGTTGCAAACGACTTTGCCCGATGTGTCTATGGAACCTAGTGAAATTCTTGAGTTTTTTGAAAGTGTTGGTTGTTATCAGGATGTTTCAATTGCTTATCATATTCTTTTGACTACACCTGTAACTGTAGCTTCAGCAGAGAGAAGTTTTTCAAAACTGAAGTTACTGAAAAATTATTTACGACCTTCGATGTCTCAAGAACGATTGAATGGTTTAGCTATTTTGTGCATTGAAAAAGACATGTTAGAGAGCATTGATTTAAGACTTTTATTCATGATTTAGCATCAAGTAAAGCTCGTAAGAACCATTTCTTATGATTATCTTTATCTTTTTGAGATGACTACTGTTTCTTCTTCTTTTTCAGACTGAATATGTCACAAACTTGGAAGAAGAAGAAAAAGACAACAAAAACATATGTTTATGGTTTTGGTGTTAAAATTTAAGACTGAAGCTACAATATTTTTGTTTTATTTTATGTTTGATTGATTGTAGTAGCAATTTTATAAAGTGCATTTACTTTATATATTATATATTAGGGGGCCTATTTTAAATTTTGCCCCAGGGTCTACAAATTTTTTGAGCCACTCTTGTTGACCCTGGGTATCCGAATTAACTCGAACTATGTCAATAATTCTAATAGACTAATATTTTATATCCCTTAATTTATCTTAAGTTACTTGAATTTTTATTTTTAATACTATTTAAAAACAATAAGGTTGCTATGGTCATGCCTATTCATGCAATGTCTTACTTTAGACTTCCTAAAAGGTTAAATGCCAATTTACAAACGCAACGTCTAATTTTTGGTGGAGCACAGAGGAGGATAAAAGAAAGATTCATTAGGTGGCTTTGGAGAAAATGTGTTTACCAAGGCACCTTGGTGGCTTGGGTTTTGTAGACTTGAAAAGCTTCAATCAAGCTTTCCTAGCAAAGCAAGCTTGAAGACTCTTTCAAGACCCGTCCACTCTCTTTGAGCACATTTACAAGAGCATATACTTCTCCAACTTTGACTTTCTTTCGGCGGTTTTAGGTTCTCGTCCTTCCTTCGGTTGGCGAAGCATTTTACATGGTCGAGATCTGTTACAAAAAGGCATGAAACAAATGGTTGGATATGGTCGCTCTCTTAGAGTCTAGATTGACCCTTAGATCCAAGATGAGAGAAAACATGCACCATTTATGAGGAATAGCATCACTGAACCTGATGGTATGTGATTTGATTAACACTACCACAAAGAAATAGAACGTGGCCAAGCTAGAGGAGATTTTCTATGCAGAGGATGTGGTCCTTATCAAAGATATCAAACCGGCTGTATATATCCCGGATTTTCTTGCATGGGAGCAAAACAAAAGGGGTAACTACTCAATTAAATCCAGATATTGGGTGGCATTGCCGATCAACAAAAATGAGTTGTTTCAAGAGGCAATGACTCAACCTTCCCCTTGCGGTTTTGAAGGAGTAGATATGGAGCCTAAAAACAGAGATAAAAATTCACACCTTTATGTGGAAGGTTTTATTAGGTGCCTTACCGGTTGTGGATCAGATCGCTTCTAGAAGCATGGAAATAGACCCAAGGTGCCAAGTGTGTGAATTGGAAGGGGAATCAATAAACCATGTTTTATTCACTTTCACAGTGGCACATCAGGTTTGGGAAATGACTTTATTTCCTTCACCGGAACATGGTTTTAACCAAGCCTTTGTTTTTTAAAAATGCATTCTTGCTCCAGTCGGTTAAGAAGTTCGAAATACCACACACAACAAGGATGCACTTTCCTTGGATACTGTAGACTCTATGGAAAAATAGAAATGGTCTCATCTTTGAAAACAAGCGGTATGTTGTAGATGAAACAGTGAAAAGGTTCCAAAATGATGTTGACAACTGGTGTCTTGCTCAAGCTATGGAGGATCAGATTTTTGAAAACAGTCGAATAGAGGTCATCCAGACAAAATATCGCCTAGCAACGGTCGTTGCATTTATGTAACGATCGATGCATGTGCGACAGAGGTAAAAATCAGATAGAACTCAACACATCCATAACATTTTTGCTTTCTTTTACCAATCTTTCGTTGACACTACTGGGGACAATGTGTCTTAAGTGTGGGGGAGGTGTTACTGACTCATCCTCAGTTTATTATCTTTTTTTTTTTCATGGAAGGGGGGAAGGGAACTAAATAGGACTGGTTTACAGGCTGGGGACAATGTATCTTTCTGTTTTCTTAGAGTCAGTCCGTTTTTCAAATTTTTTTTGTTTTATTGAGTCAAAACCAGTTTAAGTAAGAAACAATGATTTTTTGAGAAGATTAACAGCACTTGCAGGAACTTAAGTAACCATTGGGATGAAGTTGCAGGTTCTATCTATGACTATTAGAAAACCCCAATACGGATCAACCTACTGAGAACACCCACATCACTTCAGGTATCAGAGGATCCTTTTACTGACTTCAAACTTAATACTGACTTAGATTTCTCACCTAAGGGCTTGGTATACTTTGTGTCGGATTCCCTTGTTAGTTCTGACACAGCCTGTAAACCAGTCCTATTTAGTTCCCTTCTCCCCTTCCATGAAAAAAAAAAAAGATAATAAACTTAGGATGAGTTAGTAACTCCGAAGTGGTCTCTGGGAGTGGTAGCTACAACTATCATATCCTGTGCATCCATGGAATGTGTCCAAAGTACACCCCTTAACGGGAAGAGCACTGATAAAAAAAATAAAATGATACCCAATTGGGAAAAATCAGAATGCTAAGGAAGGGAAAAGAGAAGAAAGGGACTAGAGAAAGATAGTATGGTGGTCTAGAGCTGATAAGGTAAGAATTCATGTGCCTTTGATCGATACTCCTTAGGTGATACCGCACTTAAATACTTGCAGAAGTCAGTAGGGAGAATTTGGATGCGTGAATGTGATTGTGGAGTTTACTTAGGACAGTTGCTAAGTGTGGGGGAAGTATATGTTGGTCTTGATGTCCTGCAAGTGATTCTTTCAGTGGATTACTAAGGGGAATCTGAGTGTTGTTGCTTCAAAGATGAAAAGAGTTTCTGAAAGTTTTCAAACCTCTTCACCATGTTTTGGTTCTTTACTTGCTTGAGGGCAAGCAAGAGCTAAGTGTGGGGGAGTTGATATACCATGGATTTTAGGGCTTTTAACCATGGTATATATCTTATTTATCGAGTCTTTTACTATGTTTTAGAGTCTTTTCAGGTGTTTATTAGGTACAAGCACATTTGGAGCGGAATTGGTGATTATGGCACTTTCTGGAGCTTTTTGGAGTATTTGGCCGAGAGATAGAGTTCACTGTCGATATTTCAGAGCTGCATCGATCGACACACCTTTGGCGTCGATCGTTGCATATGCGAGATGGGCCAAACGGCGATCTAATGAAGAATGATGAAATTGCAAAAGCGCCCAGAAGTTCCTGATATTTACAAAGAAGCCCCAAAACGTGTTTTAGTTTATAATTAGATTTTACAGCCGCTTGTTAGGAGAGGCTTTTCAGAACGAAGTTTTCATACTTTAGAACAGAGAGTTTGAGGGGCTGGTTTTGTTCTCGAAAGAGACTTGATTTCGAACCCCTGTTCTTATTCTCTTGATTATTATATGATATCTATTTTGACTATGTTTTTTGTTATGATTGCTATGTCTGAGTAGATCTCTTGTTAGGTTAGGGATTCTCATTAGGGATTTGAAAGAATGTTAGATTAACTGATTTATTTGGATTCATCATCTAGTTCTTCATCTAATCTGTTCTTAAAGCTTGATCTGAACTGGCCATTTAGATTACTGATTCTAGATTTATTCTCGCAACGACAGTTGGTTTATTTAACTAGATCTGATTAGGTGAGCAATTTGTCTATTCGCAAAGGAATTTGGTTTAGAGAAATTGTGAACGAACGAAGTTGGAATGAATGCATGTTTAGAACTCTAGAATTCGCAAAGAAATTTGGCTTGCTAGGTTGTTAGACATAGATAATTATCGCAGCGACAGCTGGTTAGTTTTACTTTCGTGATTCTAGTTCAAGAACAATATAGATTGAATCTGATTGATTGTCTATCTGATTTCCTGATATCCTGAGAACTCCTGAAACCTGACGCCTTCGTTTGATTGCTTATATTCACCTCGCTCTATTTATTTACTTGCTATTTACTGCTTTACAATATTGCTTCGCTTAGTTTAATCTGAATTACTGATAATCTATTGTGTGACCGGAGTCCTTGTGGATTTGATACCCTAAGTACTACAACTACATCACTGTGCACTTGCAGTTAGTATAGGGATTAATTCTTGACCTATCAAGTTTTTGGCGCCGTTGTCGGGGACTCTTTGAGTTCGCCGATAGATTCAGTACTAGGATGTAGATTAAGCATTTTTTATTTTATTTTATTATTTTTCTTGTTTACTCACGTTCTTGTTTCTTTGGTGTTGCAGTATTCACACTGCATCGATCGACGCTCTATCTGCATCGATCGACACAAGGCGAAACCAAAGATACCGACAGCTTGAGCACTTAGCAGGTTTCACTCTATGGAACCTGTGATTCTGATTCGCGGTGAAAACGGCGTTTTACGAGACCAAGAGGGTCATATATGCAACGCAAAAGGTCATAAACTAGATGGGAAAGGAAACCCCATCCTACCAGAATATCATGCATTGGTTGGGCAGGTAGCTGAGATGAGAGATAAGATTGATTCTATCCACGTCATCTTACTTGGGAAGAGACAAATCCGAGCTGATGCAGTAGCCGGAAGGTTTGCAGAAGTGAACTATATAGCTGGAGCTGATTATTATGGACAAACATGTGGAAATCAGCAGAGACATAATTCTAATTACGCTCAGAGATCGAGAGACTATGGTTATTCATCTCACCAAGCACCTCCTGCACCCACACATAAGAGCAGATTTGAAGTCATGATGGAGCAGTGTCTTGAAGGACAACAACAGACCACTGTGTTTTTAACTCGAGGATTGAGACCATGTACGCTGATTTGAGTAGTAAGCTTGAGTCCTTGAACACTCATATGAGGCTGCTGGATACGCAGGTGGATCAGATTTCAAGTTCCGTCAACAAGAAAGATGTTCGAGAAGCTCATGTCAACAACATTCCAATTCAGGTTGACCGTAGGCTGGACCAGGGACCATATCTTGCAGTTAAGGCTATGGAAATTGTGGAAAACAGAGAAGAATCTGAGATTGAATTCCCTGAGTTTGAGAGCTTCGACGGACCAGACTCAACAGAGATTGACATTGATCTTTTGGCTTGGATAGTTCAGACTGATAATGGACCAAGTGAAGAGGAGAAAGTTGAGTTTGTGACTGCTGAATTAGGCCAGGAAGCTGAGGAACCCGAGACTGTAGTTGGAACTCAAGCTGAGATACTTGTATCGATCGTTGCACATTGTACACCGATCGTTGCACACCGTGAAGAACCAGTCTCACTTATACCTCGTGGAGCTGCTAAGGAAAAGATCTATAAACCTCCAATACCATTCCCAAAAGCTCCTGTAAGGTCTAAAAATATAATTCAGTGCATGGTAGTGGTGGACAAGGAGATGGTGGTTCCACAGGAATCTACTCTAACATCTTCAGAACCTAGAGCTGCTCATAAGAAGAAAGCTCCTAACATCAGATCTCCACCAAAGGTAAAGCATAAATCCTCTAAGTTTGAACATCCTGACTCCATTGCTTTGAATGCAGGAAAACGCTCTTTACCACCCAAGTGTCAATCCCGCCCTACATTCCTTCCTATATTTCTTGGACGATCTCACGCTGCTACCGCTTACACACCGCCATGGATGATAAGGCATCCACAGAGACACTCAAAGTCTCTGTTGAAACCTCCATGAGTCTGACCTTTTTCCAAAAAAAGTCAAGCTAATGACTTAAAACAAGCGCTGAGTGGGAGGCAACCCACTGATAGGTTCTAGTATTTTTCTTTCTTAATTTTGATGTTTTTCTTAGGATTTCACGTTTTTATTTATTTTTGCTGAGTTTTAGATACAGAACACGAGTCTGGAGATGTATGTGACGATCGTTGCTTCATTTGCAACGGTCGTTGCAATTGGTTTAAAACTACAAATTAAGGTACGCGTGCTAAACCGGAATCAATTCGGTTCAACTAGCATCGATCTTTGCTCATTAGCAACGATCGTTGCACCCACGATCGAGGTAAGTGCCTTAAACCCTTCTCTCTTCTCTTCTTGTTCATTTCGCCAACCGTACGCAAAAACCCCCAAATCGCCTAAATACCTCAATTCTTCATTGTTTTTGTTGATTCAAAGTCCTACTTTCTCTATTTTTGCACGATTATTCTATATCTCTAACCCATTTGAAGCGAATCCAAGGTAATGTACCTCAATTTCTTCATTTTCGGATTTGATTTTAGGGTTTTAGGTTTAGGAAATTTTGGAATGAAATGATGATTGCATGTTGTTATAGACTTGATTTAGGGTGATTAGAACTGGATTATTGCTGATTGTGAGGTTGTGTATTGATTTTGGCACGATTTCAAATCGTTGCTTAGCGACTGTGAAATCGCTTTGCAACGATCGTCGCCACTCGTGCAACAATCGTTGCTCGACGATTCCACAGAGAAATTGCCGAGACTAATTTGTTTTAATTTCTGTTTTGCAGATGCCTCCTCGACAAACCCGCAAACGCAGAGCCACCGCTGCAACCGCTACACGTCAGTACATTCCACCACCGGAATGGTTACACAGAGACTCCGCTCTACCTGAGGACTATCAGCTGGTTCATGCAGCCATACAGCCACCATGGCCAAGAGCGGATAACCTTCTGATTCCGACTGAGCATGACTGGGGCATGGATATTGATAAGTTGCTCGCGACAGATGATTTCACAGAGAGACCACTGCACAAGTACTGAGATGAGTATGATACTTTGCTGTACAACGGTTGGTGTAGCATGACGCTTAAGCCAACCAAGTTTGCTGACTACTCGACCTGCAAGGGTCTCGGCATTGATGAGCAGGTTATGGCACTGTGCAGAGGCATTGGTCTGGGGACAATGCCAATGCAGCCGTATGACTTGTACCCGGAGTTGGTGCGACAGCTGCTTGCCACTTGCAGGGTTATCTACCCGAACCCAGACAGCAAGAAAGTTTCAGGAGGTACTTTTACCTTCATGTGTCTTGGAGCCAGGTATCGAGTTCCACTTCTCGATATCTGCAGGATCTATGGGTTCAGCACTGAGCCGACACGCATCGATATGTCCCTTCCGTGGGACCCATCAGAGGCTCAACAGTTCTGGGATTACATTGGCAATGAGCGGTACCACTCACGGACTACTACTTTGATTCAGGTTAGGCATCCGGTCCTTAGGTACGTTTTGTGCATCTTGGGACGCACTCTGTTGTGCAAGTATGAGGTCAACAAGATGCGTAAGACCGAGATGGAGATACTGTTTAGAGGACTGAGGGAGCAGTTCAGGGATTCCGATCTGAGAAACCCTGCTGGGGGACTCAACCTGGGAGCTGTTTTTGCTCATCATCTATGCGACCTGCAGAAGAAGCCCTTTGATGGCGTGCGCACAGAGTTAGTAGGGAGTCTGCTTACTCCTATTTTCAGACACTGCAGGATCCCTTTGGAGGGTACAGAGTGCAATGATGAGAGAGAATTCCTAGATTTCAGTCACTTGCAGAGCGCTACATGGCTCAAGGAGGGGCGTTTGTGGGTTTACTATCAGCCTGCCACTGAGAGGCACGGACTGGATCTTCCTGCTGCTGGTTTGACGCAGATTGATACGTTGGATGCTTTGAGATTCCAGCCTCCTGCTAGAGCTCGACGCGCAGTCCCTTCTATGGCTCATCCGGTGGGAGAGCCTTCTACTCGAGCTTCTACTTCCTCTGCACCCCCCGCGCCTGCTGCTGCCCCTGTTGATGACATTGGGCCTTTTCATATCCCTGCAGTTCCTTTGGGAGAGATGTCTGGGACTGAGTGGAGAGAGTGTAATGATGGGATATTGAAGACCATTTGGGAGTGGATGCGTGGCTGCACTTGCAGGAGACATCCACATGTTCATCAGACCGTCCCTGCCAGTCGACGCAGACAGCGTTCTCCTAAGGATTCTGGCGGTTCTGATCCATATGCTGGGATAGATGATGAGAGCGAGTGAGCGTAGTCTCCATTTTCAGACTTTCGGTTCTGTATTCTCTTGTTTTTCTTTTTCTCTTTGCATTTTCTTTTGATTTTATTAGGATGTTTATGTTTGGATGATGTGTTTGCTTTGAGGATTATCAGTTGCTTTGATTTTGCCTGTTTTCAGTGTTTTACAGCTTGCAGGTTCGAAAATTTGGATTTTCTCACGGACTAACCTGCTAACTTGTTGACTGATCCGAGTATTCGCAGTGCGTCGATCGACACACCACTGTGTCGATCGTCACAAAACACTGCAGCGTTCGTTGCGGACCTGAGCAACGATCGACACCCGACGAAATATCGCCTAGAAACGATCGTTGCATTTATGTAACGATCGATGCATGTGCGACAGAGGTAAAAATCAGATAGAACTCAACACATCCATAACATTTTTGCTTTCTTTTACCAATCCTTCGCTTGACACTACTGGGGACAATGTGTCTTAAGTGTGGGGGAGGTGTTACTGACATTGATCTTTCTGTTTTCTTAGAGTCAGTCCGTTTTTCAAATTTTTTTGTTTTATTGAGTCAAAACCAGTTTAAGTAAGAAACAATGATTTTTTGAGAAGATTAACAGCACTTGCAGGAACTTAAGTAACCATTGGGATGAAGTTGCAGGTTGTTGGGAATGTCCTGAAATCTATTTGTACTTACTCTGAGAGAAAGTCGTGTTGTCGAGATGAGACAATCATATGACACTAGGTAGTCATAACGCTTTGCTAGAAGCCACTTATGATCAATGAGTTGAGAACTCACTGCTAGTGTTATATGATCCTACAGGGTCACACACCTAAGCAAACTGGACATTGCGTGAGAGGATGATCATTAATGTAATGATCGGGTGAATGCATATTTGATATGCATTCAATATCGACATTTCTGGGCGATGTCGATCGATACACTAAGAGTATCGGTCGACATAGATTGGCCGTGTCGATCGACACATAGAGTGTGTCGGTCGACACAACTCGCGGATTAGCAGATTAATTCGGTTTAATCATTAGTTAATCCCGGGGCGGTTTAAGTCGACATATATAAGATATATGGTCGACCTAAACTCGTTTCTAACCTAATTCACAGCCACCAGAAACAGAAAACAAACCTCTCTGGAGATTTGATCTCATAAGGCACTAGCATCCCTTCCTGTTCAGTTTGTGTGCGTGTGGATACCAGTAGAGGCGCAGCACTTGAGGCGCTCTAGATCTCGATTACTTGCTAAGACTTACGCTGCTAATCACCAGGTAATCTTCATATCTGATAGATTCAATTACATGAACCTGTAGATCCTAGGCTCGGAATTCAGACTAGGATTGCCTAATTGGATTAGGAATCTGCTAGAAATTCCTTCAGTGGTATCAGAGCTTTAGGGTTCCATTGAATCTGTGGCATGTTGATTAGATTAGTTGAATCTGGATCTCTGTATAGTTGATACAAGCATGCTGTAATTCGTTTTTGTTTAAAATCTAGTTTTAGGGTTTTAACTTGAAAACGATTAGAGATTATCACCCTGTGTCGATCGACACCAAGCGGGTATCGGTCGACACAGAAGGATAACCCGAATAAAACTTTTCGCCTAGTGTCGATCGACACAAGAGATGTATCGGTCGACACAAACCTCGCGAGATTGATGAACCGGTTCAATTGGATTGGACCGGTTATCGAGCTTGGTTAATGGTTTGAATTGCGATTGGTTTGATTAGGTTGGTATCGACCGATGCTAGTGTAGCATCGATCGACACCGACTGGTATTCGAAACCGGATCAATTGGATTGATCGGTTATCGCGGATTGCTTTTGGTTATTCTGTATCGATCGACACTATAGTAGTGTCGGTCGACATCAGATTCGATGATTGGGTTTTGGAACCTGCAATCACAGAACCAAAGCATGATAAATCAATTAATTATAAGAATTAAAACATAGTAAAACTGAACGTTTTAAATGGTTCCGTTCCTCAACCAAATTTCAAGTGATACTTGATGTCTTTCCAATCTTGTCAACTGTCAAGACCCATTTAGTTGTGTGATAGACTTGCAGTGCAAGATGTCCACAATTTCATGAGTAAGGCAGAGGTAATCGTGTTGATGGACTTGCAGTGCAAGACATCGACAATTACGTGACTGAAGAGATTGGTTTACTTGACTGGGCCATCAAAATCGTTTTGGGCCCAGAGACATCAGGTGGATTGGACATAAGAAGTCGATCCACAACCAAGAGTTATATTGGATATAACTAGCAAGGTTGTTGCTTACCTAAATAGCTAAAGTTGAGTGATAGCCAGTGGCTCACTTGAATTTAGTAAAATATGGATCTTGGATCATTATATTCATCTGAGGAAGCATTGATTGAATATAATGCGAGTTTTCTTAAGAGTTAAGACTTCTCATTTCTTGAACATCCTAACTAAACCTTTTCTTTTCTATGTTCTCAGCTATGACTACTACTCATAACAATTCTTTCTCCCTGCGATCCGTCCTTGAGAAGGACAAGTTAAATGGATCGAATTTTCTCGAATGGTATCGGAACTTGAGAATTGTTCTCAAGCAGGAGAAGCGGGACTATGTCCTTGAAAATGTTCTCCCTGAAAAACCGAGAGCCAATGCTCCACATGCAGAAAGGAATGCTTGGGATAAGCATTCTAATGATGTGGTCGATGTGAATTGTCTCATGTTGGCTACCATGAACTCGGATTTGCAGAAGCAATACGAGAACGTGGAGTCGCCCATGGAGATGATCACTAGCCTGAAAAGTATGTTTCAGGAGCAAGCACGAACTGAGAGATACCAGACGGTTAAATCTCTCATTGAATGCAAGCTACCAAAGGACAGTCCAGTCAGTCCTCATGTCATTAAGATGATGGGTTATATTGATAACCTGGGGAAGCTGGATTTTCCCATTAGCCAAGAGTTGGCTACTGACATCATTCTGCAGTCACTGCCGTCAAGTTATGATCAGTTTGTTATGAACTATAACATGAATAACCTGACAAAGACATTGACTGAGCTGCATGGAATGCTCAAGACAGCTGAGCCAAATATCAAGAAGGGCACTCCTAATGTACTTATGGTACAAGGGGGTAAGAAGTTTAAGAAACTTGGCAAAGGTAAGGGAAAGGGCAAGGCAGTCCCGGTTGAGAACCAGGACACGCCGGCGCCAGCCCCAAAGCCCAAGCCGGGCCCATCTGAGACTGATAAGTGCCATTACTGTAAAGAGCCTGGGCATTGGAAGAGAAATTGCAATAAATTCTTGGAAGAGAAGAAGAAGAAGATGAAGACTTTCGAGACTTCATCTTCATATATTTATGTTATAGAAGTAAATGTTACTACTTCTGGTTCTACGTCTTGGGTATTGGATACCGGCTGTGGTGCTCATATTTGTACAAATATGCAGGGCCTAAGCAACAGTAGGAAGTTGGAAAGGGGACAAGTGGACCTGCGCGTGGGGAATGGAGCAAGAGTTGCTGCATTAGCCGTAGGAACATATAACTTGTCTTTACCTTCTGGTTTGGTTTTAAAGCTTAATAATTGCTACTATGTACCTGCTATAAGCAGAAATATTATTTCCATTCCTATTTTGGATGTGGAAGGATATCAGTTTTCAATTAAGAATAAATGTTGTTCTTTTGATTACAATGATATATTTTATGGTAGCAGCCCATTAGAGAATGGGCTTTATGTTTTAAACCAAACTACACCAATCTATAACATTAACACCAAGAGATTCAAATCAAATGACACGAATCAGACTTTTCTATGGCATTGTCATTTGGGCCACATAAACGAGAAACGGATTCAAAAGCTCCACAGTGATGGGCTTTTGGGCTCATTTGATTATGAATCATGTGAGAAATGTGAATCTTGTTTACTGGGCAAAATGACTAAGGCCCCTTTCAACAAAATAAATGAAAGGGCCAGTGACCTATTGGGCCTTATACATACAGATGTATGCGGCCCAATGAGCACAAGTGCCAGAGGAAATTTTCGATACTTCATTACCTTCACTGATGATTTCAGCAGGTATGGCTATGTCTATTTAATGAGACACAAGTCGGAATCTTTTGAAAAGTTCAAAGAGTTCCAAAATGAAGTACAGAATCAACTTGGTAAAAGTATTAAGGCTCTTCGATCAGATCGTGGAGGAGAATACTTAAGTCAAGAATTCAGTGATCATTTGAGAGATTGTGGAATTGTTTCACAACTCACTCCTCCTGGAACACCACAATGGAATGGGGTGTCCGAGAGGAGAAATCGAACTCTATTAGATATGGTTCGATCAATGATGAGTCTCTCAACTCTTCCATTATCCTTTTGGGGATACGCTCTAGAAACGTCTGCGTTTACACTTAATAGGGTTCCGTCAAAATCAGTTGCAAAGACACCACATGAGATGTGGACTGGAAATGTTCCAAGTGTGTCTTTCCTGAAGATTTGGGGTTGTGAAGCTTATGTTAAGAGATTAATTACAGATAAGCTCGAACCCAAATCTGATAAATGCTACTTCGTTGGTTATCCTAAGGAAACCAAGGCATACTAATCTTACAACCAATCCGAGAACAAAGTGTTTGTTGCTCGGAACTGCGTCTTTCTTGAGAGAGAGTTTCTTTCCAAGAGAAACAGTGGGAGTAAAGTACAACTCGAAGAAGTTCGAGAACCGCAGGAAAATGTTCAACCCGTAGAGGAAGAGCAACAGTTGGATCTACAAAGAGTTGTAGAACCAACGCCTGTGGATCCTGAAATTCGCCGATCCGAAAGAATCCGTCACGAACCCGAGAGATATGGATTTCTCGTAACCAATTGTCATGATTTATTGATCATTGACAGTGACGAGCCCACGAATTACGGAGAAGCGATGATGAGCCCTGACTCCGAAAAGTGGCTGAAAGCCGCTGAATCCGAAATGGGATCCATGTCACAGAACCAAGTATGGACTTTGGTTGATTTACCCGATGGTGCAAGACCCATTGAGTGTAAATGGATTTTCAAGAAGAAAATTGATGTGGATGGAAATATTCAGATATATAAAGCAAGGCTGGTGGCAAAAGGTTTCAAACAAATTCATGGTATAGACTATGAAGAAACCTATTCACCTGTAGCCATGCTTAAATCCATTCGGATTCTCCTAGCAACAGCTGCTCATTATGATTATGAGATCTGGCAAATGGACGTGAAAACAGCTTTCCTTAATGGAATTCTGGAAGAGGATGTGTACATGACACAGCCCGAAGGTTTCATCGATCCTAATGTTGCTAGGAAAGTATGCAAGCTTCATCGTTCCATTTATGGATTGAAGCAAGCATCTCGGAGTTGGAATCTTCGTTTTGATGAAGCAGTCAAAGAGTTTGATTTCATCAGAAGCGAAGAAGAACCATGTGTTTACAAGAAGACTAGTGGGAGCGCAGTTGCATTTCTCGTGTTGTATGTAGATGACATACTTCTTCTCGGAAATGACGTTCCGTTGTTACAGTCTGTTAAGACTTGGCTCGGAAGGTGTTTTTCAATGAAAGACATGGGAGAAGCCGCATATATTCTTGGAATAAGAATCTATAGAGATAGATCAAACAAGTTAATTGGACTGTGTCAAGACACTTATATCGATAAGGTCTTACACAGGTTCAGAATGCAAGATTCCAAGAAGGGCTTTATACCAATGTCTTATGGCATAAGTCTCAGCAAGAAGCAGTGTCCTGAGACACCTGCTGAGCGAGATCGCATGAGTCGGATTCCCTATGCCTCGGCGTTGGGATCCATCATGTATGCCATGCTCTGTACTCGTCCAGATGTTGCTTGTGCTTTAAGCATGACGAGTAGATACCAATCGGATCCAGGTGAAAGTCACTGGACAGCAGTCAAGAATATTCTGAAGTATTTGAGAAATACTAAGGATAAATTCTTGGTGTATGGAGGAAGTGATGAGCTGGTAGTAAGTGGTTACACAGACGCAAGTTTTCAGACAGACCAAGATGATTTCCGATCGCAATCTGGTTACATCTTCTGCCTGAATGGCGGTGCAGTAAGCTGGAAGAGTTCCAAGCAGGACACTGTAGCAGATTCCACAACTGAAGCTGAGTACCTCGCTGCTTCTGAAGCGGCAAAGGAGGCTGTTTGGATCAAGAAGTTCATCACTGAACTTGGTGTGATTCCTAGCATTTCTGAGCCAGTGGCTTTGTATTGTGACAACAATGGAGCCATTGCGCAAGCAAAGGAACCTAGATCACACCAGAAATCCAAACACATAGAAAGGCGATATCACCTTATCCGTGATATTGTGAATAGAGGATATGTGAAGATCAGCAGAGTCCCGACGGATGAGAATGTTGCTGATCCACTGACCAAGCCTCTCCCAAGGCCTAAGCATGAGTTTCATACAACTGCTGTAGGCATTAGATATCTTAAGATATGATCTTGTTTTCAGTGGGAGTTGTATTTGTTTTAGTTATGACATGATGTTCACAAAGACATAATAGTTATGTTATTTAAATGAAATTGTTTCAGCATTATTTAATTGTGTTAATTAAATATATATATTGTCCCAAAGTAATTTATGACATTTTATAGGTCATCAAGTATGTGACTTGATCATGAAACCCTATAAGCAATAAATGACATAAATTATAATGGTCCCTGGTCGAGGTTGTTAACGTGGGACATTAACGACCACGTGAGACTAGTATGTGAGGTGACTGATGACCATATTTCATGGAGTCATTAATAAGTGTATTAAAGTCATTCACATAGATATGTGTTAGAGAACACATGATCGGACTTGACCCGTTAATGAGAACTCTACAAGATGTTATATGAGTGTCATAAGAGTTTCTCATTACGACTAAAGAGTAAAGTCCTTAGACCTGAGTTCATCATGTCCTCTCTTATATGGATTGGTTCGTCTTGACTTTGTCAAACGTCAGCCGTAACTGGTGATCATAAAGACACTGATTAGGCGTATCATGAAGTATAAAAGAGACATAGATGGAACAAGATGGAATTTGTACCTCCTATATAACAGGAGTTAAATATCTCTGGGCCTATCGAAGATTTGATACGGGAAATGCGTGGCCGCGCTCAAACGAACTGATTGTCAGTTGTTTGTCTTTCATCAGTATAAATCGGGATTCGATAAACGTGATCTAGCTTAATAAGGATGACACAGTTCTTGCCTTATGCTAGATTGAGATATGGATACAAAGGGATTAAAAGGAATAGACGATTCCAGTACAAGTGGGAGATTGTTGGGAATGTCCTGAAATCTATTTGTACTTACTCTGAGAGAAAGTCGTGTTGTCGAGATGAGACAATCATATGACACTAGGTAGTCATAACGCTTTGCTAGAAGCCACTTATGATCAATGAGTTGAGAACTCACTGCTAGTGTTATATGATCCTACAGGGTCACACACCTAAGCAAACTGGACATTGCGTGAGAGGATGATCATTAATGTAATGATCGGGTGAATGCATATTTGATATGCATTCAATATCGACATTTCTGGGCGATGTCGATCGATACACTAAGAGTATCGGTAGACATAGATTGGCCGTGTCGATCGACACATAGAGTGTGTCGGTCGACACAACTCGCGGATTAGCAGATTAATTTGGTTTAATCATTAGTTAATCCCGGGGCGGTTTAAGTCGACATATATAAGATATATGGTCGACCTAAACTCGTTTCTAACCTAATTCACAGCCACCAGAAACAGAAAACAAACCTCTCTGGAGATTTGATCTCATAAGGCACTAGCATCCCTTCCTGTTCAGTTTTTGTGCGTGTGGATACCAGTAGAGGCGCAGCACTTGAGGCGCTCTAGATCTCGATTACTTGCTAAGACTTCCGCTGCTAATCACCAGGTAATCTTCAGATCTGATAGATTCAATTACATGAACCTGTAGATCCTAGGCTCGGAATTCAGACTAGGATTGCCTAATTGGATTAGGAATCTGCTAGAAATTCCTACACAGGTTCCATCAATGACTATTAGAAAACCCCAATACGGATCAACCTACTGAGAACACCCACATCACTTCAGGTATCAGAGGATCCTTTTACTGACTTCAAACTTAATACTGACTTAGATTTCTCACCTAAGGGCTTGGTATACTTTGTGTCGGATTCCCTTGTTAGTTCTGACACAGCCTGTAAACAGTCCTATTTAGTTCCCTTCTCCCCTTCCATGAAAAAAAAGAAGATAATAAACTGAGGATGAGTTAGTAACTCCGAAGTGGTCTCTGGGAGTGGTAGCTACAACTATCATATCATGTGCATCCATGGAATGTGTCCAAAGTACACCCCTTAACGGGAAGAGCACTGATAAAAAAAATAAAATGATACCCAATTGGGAAAAATCAGAATGCTAAGGAAGGGAAAAGAGAAGAAAGGGACTAGAGAAAGATAGTATGGTGGTCTAGAGCTGATAAGGTAAGAATCCATGTGCCTTTGATCGATACTCCTTAGGTGAGACCGCACTTAAATACTTGCAGAAGTCAGTAGGGAGAATTTGAATGCGTGAATGTGATTGTGGAGTTTACTTAGGAAAGTTGCTAAGTGTGGGGGAAGTATATGTTGGTCTTGATGTCCTGCAGGTGATTCTTTCAGTGGATTACTAAGGGGAATCTGAGTGTTGTTGCTTCAAAGATGAAAAGAGTTTCTGAAAGTTTTCAAACCTCTTCACCATGTTTTGGTTCTTTACTTGCTTGAGGGCAAGCAAGAGCTAAGTGTGGGGGAGTTGATATACCATGGATTTTAGGGCTTTTAACCATGGTATATATCTTATTTATCGAGTCTTTTACTATGTTTTAGAGTCTTTTCAGGTGTTTATTAGGTACAAGCACATTTGGAGCGGAATTGGTGATTATGGCACTTTCTGGAAATTTTTGGAGTATTTGGCCGAGAGATAGAGTTCACTGTCGATATTTCATAGCTGCATCGATCGACACACCTTTGGCGTCGATCGTTGCATATGCGAGATGGGCCAAACGGCGATCTAATGAAGAATGATGAAATTGTAGTTGCGCCCAGAAGTTCCTGATATTTACAAAGAAGCCCCAAAACGTGTTTTAGTTTATAATTAGGGTTTACAGCCGCTTGTTAGGAGAGGCTTTTCAGAACGAAGTTTTCATACTTTAGAACATAGAGTTTGAGGGGCTGGTTTTGTTCTCGAAAGAGACTTGATTTCGAACCCCTGTTCTTATTCTCTTGATTATTATATGATATCTATTTTGACTATGTTTTTTTGTTATGATTGCTATGTCTGAGTAGATCTCTTGTTAGGTTAGGGATTCTCATTAGGGATTTGAAAGAATGTTAGATTAACTGATTTATTTGGATTCATCATCTAGTTCTTCATCTAATCTGTTCTTAAAGCTTGATCTGAACTGGCCATTTAGATTACTGATTCTAGATTTATTCTCGCAACGACAGTTGGTTTATTTAACTAGATCTGATTAGGTGAGCAATTTGTCTATTCGCAAAGGAATTTGGTTTAGAGAAATTGTGAACGAACGAACTTGGAATGAATGCATGTTTAGAACTCTAGAATTCGCAAAGAAATTTGGCTTGCTAGGTTGCTAGACATAGATAATTATCGCAGCGACAGCTGGTTAGTTTTACTTTCGTGATTTTAGTTCAAGAACAATATAGATTGAATCTGATTGATTGTTTATCTGATTTCCTGATATCCTGAGAACTCCTGAAACCTGACGCCTTCGTTTGATTGCTTATATTCACCTCGCTCTATTTATTTACTTGCTATTTACTGCTTTACAATATTGCTTCGCTTAGTTTAATCTGAATTACTGATAATCTATTGTGTGACCGAAGTCCTTGTGGATTCGATACCCTAAGTACTACAACTACATCACTGTGCACTTGCAGTTAGTATAGGGATTAATTCTTGACTTATCAAAAATGAGTTACCATAATATTCGATATCAATCAAAGATATTTAGAATTTAATATTTCATTCGAATATGCCATTGATATTCTACCAAAAATCTTGACCTAAAAAAACTATATATACGAACATCTATCATCAAAGTCTTGAGTCTTTCTTAACGCATTTTGTTACTATTTCCCTCTCTACCAGCCGACAAAATGAGTTCTATCAAAAATGTCTCATATCTCAAAGATGTGAAACCATTCAAAACCACATGGCGAGTTCAAGTGAAAGTCCTCCACTTTTGGAAGCAGTACACGGCTGTTAGTGGAGAGTCATTGGAACTCGTGTTGGCTGAAAAAACGGTAAGGGAATTGATTATGTTATTGTGTTAAACATTTAACTTTAATAGTTTTGTCATGAATTCTTAATTATTTTATTGTAGGGTGTCAAAATTCATGCTTCATGCAAAAAAC
Source organism: Orychophragmus violaceus (assembly GCA_030180135.1). Classification (NCBI taxonomy): domain Eukaryota; kingdom Viridiplantae; phylum Streptophyta; class Magnoliopsida; order Brassicales; family Brassicaceae; genus Orychophragmus; species Orychophragmus violaceus. The sequence goes on along the minus strand of CM058231.1, from coordinate 31,719,612 downwards.
AATATTTGGTACGAGTTCAAAGACATCTACCCATTGGAGAATAGAGGGTTATTGAGAATTTTTCAGTGACACCTGCATCTGGCCAATATAGACCAACCGACCATGTCTACAAAATATCTTTCTTGAGTAATACGGCTATTACTCGATCTGAACTCAAGCTGGATGATAGTTTTTTGTCATTGGCAAGTTTTGAATCCATTTCCAATGGGAGTTTAAAAACACATCATTTGATTGGTAAGTTTAAGAACTAAACCCCAATGTATCTATCATTTCAAAACCTCTTTATGGTATTAATTATTTGTTTTACTTTTTTATTGTTGCGATTAGATGTTATTGGCCAAGTTATGTACGTTGGCGGCATAGATCCTGTTCAAGTAATGGGTAAAGAGAGGAAGAAAATTGAGTTTACTTTGAAAAATACTGAGTAAGTTTCAATGGTTACTGGATTTAGTTTTATGATTACAAAATGAATATACTAATGCAAATTTTTTATAGTGATCAAAGATTGGCATGTTGTCTTTGGGGGAATTTTGTTGAACAAGTTTTTTATGCATGTCAAGAAGCAAATGGTAAAACATTGATTTGTTTGATCCGATTTTCAAAAATCAACACATACAAAGGTTTGTAACCATGGACAATGCTTCTTGATTAAACGATTCAAAGAATCAATGCTTCTTGATTAAACAATTCATAAAATCATATTGTTCTATCAATGTTTTACTAATGTCCGATATGACCAATGATTGTCTGATATTTAGGAGAACTTCAAATCACAAATGCATTTGACGCTTCTAAAGTCATTATTAACCCAACTTGCCCAGAAGCTGAAGAATTTCTGACAATGTAAGTTTATGAAGGTTATTTTTCTAACTAAATATAATGTTTTGCTTATATATCGATTAAAACTAATTATAATTGTTTAAGGCTACCCGATGATGGTCTTGCTCTCGTTGTGTGTGAACAAGGAGAGGCTTTGGTCAATAGGAAAAAAAACAAACCATATCAGTGGGCAGAGTTTCCTGAGCTCTGTGTTTCAGAAATACTTATGGCTACCGAGGTACCCATATAGTAATTTATTTAGTTGCATTCTATTTATAATTTACTTATGTTTATATTATGTGTATTGTAATGGTTAAAGGAAGGAAAAGTTAGGGTTAAAGGCACCATATATGCCAATGATACGGATTATGCAATGTATTACTTTAACCATACAAAATGCAATAAAAGGGCCACCAAAATAAAATCAGCCGTCCAAAAAGATTTGTTCCGTTGTGACGAATGCAAGGACAATATCACAGACGTTTCATCCAAGTATGTTCTCTTTAACCAAGGTTTTTCTTGCAAAAGGTTTTTATGTTTTGAATGCTATATTTCACTATTTATTCTATGCAGGTTCATGTTGCATCTTATGGTGAAAGATGAAACAGCAGAGATAAAGTTCATGCTACTTGATTCAGTTGCTGAGAAACTTATTGGGATATCAGCCGATACACTGCTAGATGGATCGTTGGATGAGGTTATTATCCTTAGTTTCTATGCACTCAAGCTCATTTAAACGTTCATATTAAATAACTGTTTTTGATATTACAGATGGAAGATCCAACGATACTGCCTGATCCTATAAAGGATTTGGTTGGAAAAGCTTTTCAGTTTGGAGTGTTAATAAACAAGGACAATATTTTTTGGGAATCAGAAATCTATAAGGTTGGAAAAACTTGGTCTATTGACGAAGTTCTCAAGATCGAGGAAGGATCAGAGCCTCTTAACCCATTGGATTCAGTTATTTCCAGTGAGCAAGTAAGTTTATCCTATAATCAAGTAATTTGATATATACAAACTATTTATTATGCAAATGCATGATTATAGTGTGACATTGAAAGGATTATTATTATAAGATCATATTATGTTATTTTGCAGGTTTCGTTGATTGATATTAACAGTCAAGAAAATTCAGATGCATGTTTGACTCCATTGTCCAAGCCCAAAACGCAAGGAGATTTGGCTGATATCAACTCTTCTACTAAAGAGAAATGTTTGAAGACTATCAAGATCGAGAAGATCGATGATTAGTAATTTTAATTAAACCTCTTTTTCGGATTGTTCTATTCATTATCGGATCATTTTGGTGTTTTTTAAACAATGCTTTGGTCTAATTATGGGGTTTTTTTTATATACATTTCGTTTATATTTTTACTCATTTTAAATTGCCTTATATCAATAGTTATTAGAAATTAGCATAAATAGAGAATTCATGGTTGTACAAATTCAATTATTTCAGTTGGGCTAATTTATTAATAAGTTAGTCAGTAATTAAAGCCCAAATTAATTATGGCCCATATTAATAACCATGAAGTTGAAACGATATCTGCTTTTTGTCATTCTGAAATTAGCAAAAAAAAAACGGAAAAGTGCAGAGGGGATTGAAATATTTTTTTTTTCAATCTTGGCGTTGCAATCTAGAGAATGGTAGTAAGAGAATCGTGATTTCTCAAGAACTCATCCAACAAGGTAACCCTGAATGTTGCACTAGTTGCAGTTGTAAAGAATTAGGGTTTGTCTTTTATGCATTTCAGATTTATAGTGAGATAAAACGACGGTGCCGTTTTCAACAAATCATCTGTTCTGCAACTTGGATATGATGCCTTTACAAATAGTTCTCTATTCGAAGCTGCAGTTTAATTCATATTTTTTTTGATTCATGCATGTAATTATTTTTGATTTAGACTTGCTTATAAAAACTTGCAGACAACAATAAGAAAATGAAACACCCACGGTTTTTCGTGCCTATGCTTCCGCGGAGGTGTATAAGGAGTTTGGTATGTAATCATAGTATGACTATCTTATTAAGGCTTATTTTTAAGGTGATTTTTCTTCTGGCAGTAATTGTTTCAACTTGTGTTACAGATTTTACCGGACAAGTTTTTTGATAGCTTTATACTTGGAAAAACAGATGTTATTGACGGCGTACTCACATCTGATTTAAGGCGAGAAGATTTTCCTATCAAACTAGATGGTAATAGGATTAGAGATGGTTGGAAACGGTTCTTCAGAGCTCATGCATTAAAAGAATTAGATCTTCTAATTTTTGAGTATCGTGGAGGTGCTGACTTCCATATGGTACACCAGTTTCAATCAAACGGTTGTGAGATCACATATCAAAAACGGCAGAACTATTGGAGACTGGAGAAGGTTTAACGAGTAAGTCTTTTTACCTAGGAGATTTAATTATGATTTCTAATGTTTTGACTAATAATCGAGATGATTTTTATGTCTTAATTTAGCACCTCCGAAGGAGACTGAAGAAGGTATCACGATTAATTGTTTTTTCCACTCATTTTTCAGACAATTTCTAATGATGTATAATATTTTGACTAATAATCGAGATGTTTTTTAAGTAGATACAGTTGTTCCTATGGAGACTGGAGAAGGCAGCACAAGTAAGTTGTTTGATTCCAATTATTTTCTGGACAATATTTGATGGTTTATAATGTTTTCAGTAATAATCGAGTTGATTTTTGAAGGAGCTGGGGAGAAGTTTGTCACCTTGAAAGTCACAAGTGACGGCATAAAGCGAAGTAGAATGGTCAGTTATTCCTTGGTATTTTTGTTTTAATTATTGTTACATGAACCATATGTGTATGTTTTGTAGTATCTTCCTATGTCTTTTGTTGATGCAAACGACTTGTGGACTATTGCTGGCAAATCCATTTTGATGGTCGATGATGATGGACAGAAATGGTCTGTTGAGCTTGTGTTCTAATCAGATACGGATAGGAGACATATTCGTTTGGTTAGCGGCTTAAGAGAATTTATGACAGCAAATAATATCAAGGCCAACCAAAGTATCACTCTTCAGCTTTTCTGGCAAAATGCCAATACTCCAGTCTTGATGCTCTCCTCCAATAATGTCTGATGTCGTCTAACTCTTTAAGAATCTATGTTTCGTTTAGTTTTGTCAAAAACTTATGTTGTCCAAAAATGGTTATGTATGTTTTAACTAACGTGGTACTATTCTTTTTTTTGCTTATGACTTCTTTTAGCTCATGTCAAGTACTTTTGTTTTGTGTATTAAATTGCTTACAAAGTTTGTTATGGATTGTTTTAGTTGAAGAATATTTTCCAGGACAAAGAATAACAAATTAAGAAATTTTCATATCAAATCTAAATGAATTATATGGAATAAAAACTAAATTTGAATCATTAACAAAAAGTGAAAGTTTCGTAATTTACTTTTCTTTATCTTGAGCTCGAAAATTCATTTAGCAAGAAATGTTACATATTAATTTTGGTTCACTTTCCAATATTTGTAATCATGATGTTTACTGATTTGACTTGACAATTACCATATATACTAATCTAATAAATGTTTCTCATTCAATTTTTGTAACAAACAACTAACAATATGTTTGATATTTGGGCTTAGATATCTTTTACATATCTAAACTAATCATAACTTAACTAAATCTAATGAGAATTATATTATGAATACTATAATTATGAGTAAACTGAAAGATAGCGTCTTTATAAGAAGAAATATTGAAAGATAGCGTCTTTATAAGAAGAGATATTAATATACAATTTATATTTGTGATAACTCTTTTCGAAACGAATATCCATGAAGATAGGTACTAGAGAATATTTAATTTGTTTCCAATATCTAATTAAGTTGAGTTGACGACAATGTGAATATTCATTTAACTTAATAAATGTTATACAATGAATTATTCCATCAATCAGAATATTCATTGTTAATTTATTTTACTTAAAAAAAGAAAATTTTCATGTTCAATTAACACAATAAATGAATATCACATTCAATTTACACCTAAAATTTAGACCTAATCAAAATTTCTGAATTTTCTATATATATTGGCATAGTCAACGTTTTTTGGCTTCATCATAAACAAGAAAGTTCTTTCGAAATCATAACTTATATTGTTAAACTCTTCAAACACCAAGAGAAATTATGGGCGATTTTATAAATTTCTATGATCTTGATGGTACTGAACCCTGTCGGAATATTCGAGGAAAGATCATACGGAAGTGGTTCACAAGTCATTGCATGAATGGTTTATAGATCCATGTAATCATATCCGATGAAGACCTAAGTTTTCTTCGCCTAAAAATTTAATAATACTTTGTTGTTTTTGATCTATAATCTAAACATGTTGTTGAAGATAACTATTTGTTTTCTAAATTATTTTGTTACAGGTTACAAAATCGAAACTATCATACCTCAGATGTTTATAGACAAATTCAAGGACAAATTTGAAGAGGGGTCTTGGATGTGTATGAAAAATTTCGAAGTGATCCATATCAACCGAAAGTTTAGAAACACTTATGCTGAAAAGAAGATTTTGCTTGAGGATTCCACCCAAGTTGACAACCACTACAATATCTCTGATGATATGTACTATGAGTTTGTGATATTCAAAAACATATTGCAAGGCAATGTCGAACATCTCTACACTATTGGTATGTTTGGTTTAATTTTCAAAATATTAGATTGTTGCATGTTTATACTCTATATTATAAAAATCGTGATATCTATTCAAAATTCTATGTTATTTAGATGTAATAGATGCAATCATGTGGGTTGGACCTCTCACCACAGCTCAAGATTACAAAATTCATTTTAAGATCAAGGAAAGAGAGTAAGTATTTAATTAACAAAAGTTATGTTTTATTTATGATATTTTTGTGATTGCATGAATTATATCTAATTTATATAAATTTTATGAAGCAACACATACATCAATTGTGTTGCAAAGGGTAGGGTTGCTATGAAATTCAATGATTTTTGAAACTCAAGTGGAAATTACAAAAATGTTGTGTGTTTGAGATTTTGGCGCGTTGATAATTCCCCAAGTAAGCAAAATTCAAGTTAATATATTTTATTTTGATAATTTATAGAATACTTCTAAGCATAATCTTAATATATCACTGAAACAAATTTTTTTATCTATATATTTAGGAGTACCAATACTTGAAGATTCTGGTGATATCTCGGATGTTATCTTTGATCCAGAAATTGAAGAAACCACTTCCATCAAAGAGTGGTAAATTATTTACATTTAACTATAAAATTTAGCATCATTTTAACAAAGTAAGTAATTATTTATATTTTCTAATTTTTCTCAGGATTTAATATTGGCGAATGCAAGAACTCTTCAAGTGATTACTATTCCAAGTATTGTGTAACTACTTTCTTACTCCATAACTCTTTTGAACTTATCTTTAATCGGCATGTAATATTTTGGTGAATTTTTTTTTATACAATTCTCGGTATTTATTAAGGTACTATTTATGCAAATGCTTTTGTGTTTATGATAGATGTAGTTGTTATCTTTATTTATCTTAACATACATTGCATGTTTATTTGAAATTTGTTAATCTCAAATAAAATAATAATATTAGTAGGTAAATGTTAACTCAATATTTAAATCATGATATTTATAACGTCAACTAATTTAATATTTTTTAAATAATTTAAAAATGTCATTATTAAAATAATTACATAATTTGCCTGCAACGAAATGGTGAATGTAGGTATATGTCAACTCAAGATTTAATTAATGATTTTTTATAATCCATATATATAAATAATTATTTTCTTATCAATATATCTACATGAGTAGTAATTTTAAAAACTCATTTTGAGTATTGATATATTATTAATATTTGTTTTGTTAAATAAAAATAATTGTATCTATAAGAAACTTCATTTTTGAATTGGAAAAGTAGATATTATAGTTTAGATTTGGTATAATGATTTACATATTTTGAATATTATGCATCATAGATAGCTGCTTTTTTAGATTTGCAAGATATATTAATATGTATATTGTTATAGATATTTCAGGGTATCAGTTTATTTAGTTGAATACAAATATTTTGATGGTCCTTTCTAAGTTAAAAAAAAAAGATAACTTAAATTTGGCCAAACAATAACAAACTTAATCCACTTACAAAGGCTCATTATGTATTAATATTGTCGAACAACATTTAAGACCCGATTTTTAAAAACAAATCAAACAAATTTTAAGTTGTCTAAAACTCATTCAAAAACAAACCAAAAATATATCAGTTTAATATCTAAGACTTAAAAACACCAAAAAAATAATTAAAATGCATATATTAATACTAAAACGGATTAACATAAATCAAATGTTGTATAAAACTCATTCAAAAACAAATAAAAATAAAAATTGTTTGATCCAACAGAATTTAAACCTACCAATCATTCGTTAACTACTATACATCAATACTAAAAGAGAAAATGCATAAAATAGCACAAAACATACCTTATCATAAATATAGCACCAAGGAAAATAATTGGCATTTTAGCATTATTTTAATTATAAAGACTTTTATAGCATTATATAGTTAAAGGTTTATGATTAATTATTTAGGGTTTAGGGTTTATTATTTAGTATTTAGAGTTTATTATTTAGGGTTTAGGGTTTGATATTTAGGGTTTAGGGTTTAATATTTAAGGTTTAGGGTTATGGCTAATTTAGTGACAAGACATGTTTTGTGCTATTTTATAATTTTTTCTTCCTTGGTGCTATATTTGTGACAAGACATGTTTTTGGACCATTTTTGCGATTTGTCCATACTAAAATTATGATATTAAATTAAGTTTTATAAATCAAATAATTATAAAATGTGAATAAAAAAACAAAAAATCCGCACGCTCAGTGCGGATCGGATCCTAGTACTATGTGAAATCGGTAACAGAGGCAGATTGTTCGACTTAGAAAATTCTCAATAGACTTGAAAAGTCCATGTTTTTTTTTTTTTTTTTTTTTTAAGTAAGACGCTATAGCATCTTTAAGAATAGCTCCGATCAAAATAATACTCCAGAGCCTACTTATGTTGTTCTCTATATAGAAGTTTTATATGTTCCAAAACTCATCCTTTTTCTGGTTAATGTTCTACTATTCATTTGAAGCCAGCAATCCCATCTGCTGTGTCAGAATCTCAAGATTCCTAGACCTCTCTGGAGTAAGCTGTCCAAAATCAAGGTCATCTGTTTTCTCCATTTCTTCTTGTATCAGCTTCAGCGTACGGCTCTTATCTAATTCAATCTCTTCCTCCTCCAATGTCGGATCATCTTTTCCTTTATTCACATCCTTCTTCTTCGTCTTCTTCTTTGAAGGGCTCAACAACAAGAGCTTTTCCCATGCCCCATCATCATATAGATCAGGTATGATCAACGGCACATGGTTCTCATCCAAGCAGAATTTCAACATATCCGCGTTTCTCAAGAAATCGTTTACTTTGTTCGAGTTTGACTTTGTTGTTTCGTCTGATGGTGGCTGATATGTTACTAAAGGAAGGCCATTTGAGTTTGTATCTCCTTCATCTGTAACTTCTTCCACTATTGTTGCTCCTTCCGCCTTTCGCCAATTGTTTTCCTTTGGTTGAAGCAACTGAACTAAGAGACTTGGATTCTGCATAACCATTACCAAAAACGAAAGCATCTCTTGTTGACTCTCTTCCATTCCTTGAACTCTGTCTTCCAAATGTAACATTTTAGTGTCCGTGATCTCCTGGCACTGCCTAACTTTGACCAACTCCTGCGCCAACGCGTTCTTATCGCCTTTCAAGATATCAACTTCTTTCCAAAGTTTGATATTAGTTGTAGTTTTGCTCTGATGCTCACTACTTTGAACATACTTCTTCCGTATAATATTCTTTAGCAAATTCTTATGACCTCTGACAAACCCGTCATTTGCAAACTCCCAACGATCTGCATCAACTTTTCTAAAACCCTGAAACGAAAAAAAGAAATCACAAACGTTACTCTCACAACACCACAATCAAGAATCAAGCACATGTACACAGAGATCGTATGGACGGGCCCTTGATCAACCAAATTCTCACCATACTGACAAATTACTCAAGTAAAAGAGAAACATGGGAGCTGAACGAAACATCTTTCTTCATGCTTCAGACCCATTTCATCATCTAACCAAGAGATTAACATCAAGCAATCAACTTTCTCTAAAAGCAATCAAGCACCAAACGGGGGCAATTCAAGAAAGTAGCATAAAACGTATATAATCCTTTATTCTGATGAGAGACAGTTCTAGCATAATTGAAGAGACAGAGACAAACGTAGATATTGAGCTGACGGATAAAACTAGCGAGATTGCTGTGCTTGAAGTATTTGGGCAAGAGTTGAGCAGAGAAGACGGTCGTGTCCAAGATAACGAAACTGTTATCTCCATTACTACTCCACGAGATTATAGAATCAGTTGAAGAATCGTCAACCATCTCGTAGCATTTCCTCAGGAACGGCGCAACTGCAGAAGACGAAGACTCAACACCGTCCGACGATTTCACCATACCTCGAGTCTCGAGAAATCTACAACTCCTATAAAATTTTGAACTTCGGAATTATGAACGTAATTCCTTTGCTGCGATTAAAGAAAAAGACTTTTGAGAATTTGGGTACAGTGGAAAGGCGATGAGACTTGTGCGCAGGGCAAGGGATCGCGCTCACAATCAAAAGGAAATTTCAAGGAAGAGCGACGATTTTGTCGCCAAGTTTAGATATTTTGCCCAATCTCTATCCTTTAAAGGCCCTTCTTTATTTGGGTTGCAAACCGTTATTATTTTAGATTTTTTTTACTAAAACATTATAAAAACATGGAATACATTAGTTGGAGGAGCAGCCGCGCAGTCCGTCTTGGTGATTGGTTTTCTCCCCGGTGGCCGGGCTTCTTTGCTGGTGCCAGGGAGGGGTCTCCGTTGTTTGAAGATTTTCAGTACGACGTCGTTATGTCGGCTTTCCATGTTCTCGGCATTGGTAGTGGAGTTGGCTTCGTCTCCAGAGATCTGTGAGGAGGTGTTTGTCGGCGGGTGTGTGGGATTCGGCCGCCGTCTTCCTGACTCCGTCGTCTGGGCGTGGCTCGATTGGGCTTTGCTCCTCAAGTCTCTTGGTCGGTGGTAAGCTCTCCCGGTCTGGACTTTTCGATGTGGTGATGCCGGCCTTTTGATTGTCTAATGATTTTGCTCATCTATCGGAAGTTTTGGTTCGGGTCTGTCTTGGCCTCTCCTCGTTTTGTTACCGATTTGCCGTCGATTTGGGTTAGCGGCTTAGATCTTGTTGGGATTGTGTCCTGTAATCACACTTGTACTCACTCCTGATAGTAGTTGTGTATCGAGATCAATCGTTTGTATAATACTGGTGATTGTAATGCTTTGCTAGAAGCCTCTTGTAATCTGTAAGTTGTAGACTTACTGCCAGTATTATATGATCCTATAGGGTTACACACCTAAGCAATCTGGAAGCTAACATATGGGAATGATCATTTGATAATGATCAAGTTGATGTGTATTGGATACACATTGACATAGAGTTTTATGATGTATGTGTCGATCGATACATGAGTGTGTAGATCGATGCAGGCTTTTCGAGAAGGTGTGTCGATCGACACAGTAAGTGTGTCGATCGATGCATATCGGGTTTTGACATAAACGAGTCGGGCTTATCTGACGGTTTGTCATGTCAATTCCAGGTCGATATATAAAGGATTATATGGTCGACCTGGAGCCCTAGCCGTCACAGCAATTCTCAGGGAGAAAAGCAGAGACATCGAAAACTCATCCCTGAATCCGGCACTAGCATCCCGGCGTTCCAGGTTGTGTGAGTGTGTGCTTGGTAGAGGCGAAGCACTTGATTCGCTAGATCTCGTTCACTCATTCTATTCCGCTGCCAGATCTGAGGTAAGAACGAGGTTGGTAATTTCAATATAACGAACCCTAGATCCTAGTGGGATCCAACAGTGGTATCAGAGCATGGTAGGGTTTAGTCTATTGAATATGAGGCTTTTAAATCGAATACTGATGAATTTGATGAGTTAATTGCCTGTTAAATCGTGTTTTATGGAAATTTATCTCGGATTGAAGTTTCTGTTGAAAACGACGAACTGCTGTTGTCGCACTGTGTCGATCGACACTAAGCTTGTGTCGGTCGACACACCGCGAAACGCATAATAAGATTTTAGTGTTTGTCGCATAGTGTCGATCGACACAAAGCGTGTGTCGGTCGACACAGAGCGAAAACGCGTAAATAATTTAGGGTTTGTCGCATGGTGTCGATCGACACTAAGCTTGTGTCGGTCGATACATCGCGAAAACTCGTAAAAGATATTAGGGCTTTCGCACAGCATCGATCGACGCACTGGGTGTATCGGTCGATACATGGCGAAAATACGAAAGATTTGAAATCGCACTGTATCGATCGACACACTGGGTGTATCGGTCGACACAGACTGTGCGAATGGATAGATCGGTTCAATTGGATTGAACTGATTATCTCGCATGGTTATGACGGTTTAATTCAAAATCCCTAATACTCTGCTGTGTCGATCGACACAAGTTTAATGTCGATGGACACAAAACTTGCGATTGGTTGAATCGGTTCAATTGGATTGAACTGGTCATCATGCTTGGTAAAGGTGGTTAAGATCAGTTTGATTGGATAAGTCGGTTCAATTGGATTGGACCGATTATCGCGATTAGTTAAAACTGGTTGAATCGGTTTGATTAGATGAACTGGTTAAATTGGATTTGACCGGTTATCTTGGATGATCTGAAAGGTTGCATATCAAGAGTCGACCAAGTGTGTCAGTCGACGCATATGGTGACGATGCGAACCGTAATCGTTCGGTTTTTGAACCAAATGATTAAGAAACGAACCGAATGAACTAATCCACTGAAATTAGAACGATTAAAACTTAATTAAAATTAGAAGTAAAATGTTCTAAACTTGTCTAATACACATTGGATGTGTGTTAGATCAAAGCTTAGTTTCAATAAGGTCAACTGTCAAGACTCGTTTAGTTGTTGGATGGTCTTGCCAAGAGCTTGGTATCCACAATTACGTGAGTAAGGCAGATAGTAACGTTGATGGTCTTGCAGTGCTTGACATCTACAATTACGTGACCTAAGAGATTGAATTACTAGTCTTTTAAAGTTCCATTTCCTCAACTAAATATCAAGTGACCTTGATGTCTTGCCCAATCTTGTCTACTGTCAAAACTCGTTTCATTGTTGGATAGTCTTGGAGTCCTTGGTATCCACAGTGAAGTGAGTAAGGCAGGTAATCATTGATAGACTTGCAGTGCAACTGTCAATGATCACAAGACAGAAGAGATTGGTTTACTTGACTGGGCTGTCAGAAGTTCTGGGCCCAGAGACATCAGAGTAGATTAGACATAGTTTGTCTCATCTACGACCAAGAGTTGTACTGGGTACAATTAGCAATGATTTGCTTACCTAGATAACTAAAGTTTGGGTAATGGCGAGTCGCCCACTCAAATTTTGGTGATCTGAGGATCTTGGATCATTATATTCATTGAGGAAACATTGTTTGAATATAATGTGAGTTTTCTTATTGGATAAGATTCCTCATTTCCTGAAATCATAACTAAAATTTTCTTTGATTAAATTTTCCAGCCTATGTCTAAAACTACCTTCTCGTTACGACCCGTCCTTGAGAAGGACAAGTTAAATGGGTCAAATTTCCTGGATTGGTATCGCAATTTGAGATTAATCCTCAAGCAGGAGAGTAAGGACTATGTCCTTGAGAAAGCTCTTCCAGAAAGGCTTGGGGCCAATCGCTCGAATGCAGTATATAATGCTTGGAATAAGCATTATATTGATGTGGTAGATGTGCGTGGTCTGATGTTGGCTACCATGAACTCGGACTTGAAGAGTCAATACGAGAACATGGAGTCGCCAATAGAGATGATCACCAGCCTGAAACTGAAGTTTCAGGATCTGGCACGAGTTGAGAGATTCCAGTTGGTGAAGCCTCTCACTGGGTGCAGACTACCAGAGGATGTTCCAGTGAGTCCTCATGTCATTAAAATGATGGGTTACGTTGATAACCTGGGGAAACTGGATTGTCCTGTCAGCTTAGAGTTGGCAACTGACATCATTCTGCAGTCACTGCTGTTAAGCTATGATAAGGTCATTAAGAACTATATCAAGAAAGGCTTGACGAAGACGTTGACTGAGCTGCATGGCATGCTCAAAACAGTAGAGAAGACATCATAAAGGGTAAAAGATTTGAGAAATCTTGTGTTGGCAAGGGTAGAGGCAGGGCCGTCCAGATTTGGAATCAGGATAAGCATGTGTCATCTTATAAGCCCAAGTCCGGCCCATCTGATGTTAGAAAGTGCTTCTACTGTAATGAGTATGGGCATTGGAAGAGAGATTGCATTAAATTATTGGAAGATTCACAAGAGATGAAGAAGATGTATGGTACTTCTTCTTCAGGTATTGTGTTATTAATTCAAGTTCTACGTAAGTATTGGATACTAGTTGTGGTACTGATATTTTGGAAATATGCAGGGCCTAAGCAACAGTAGAACGTTGAAGAAAGGACAAGTGGAACTGCGTGCCTAGTATGGAGCAATGGTTGCTGCATAAGCCGTAGAGATTCTGCACTTGTAGGAGCCTTTCAAGCTTGGTTTTTGAATTAAGTAATTGCTACTATGTACCTGCTTTATGCAGAAATGTCTTTCATTTTCTTGTAAGAATTTGAATGTTTTTCATTCTGATAAAAGACAAGTTTTGCTCTTTTGATCTTAATGAAATATCATATGGTAGCACCCCTTTTGAAAGGGTTTTATATCTTAAACCAACATACGCTTAAATATAACATAAATATCAAATGATTTAAGTCTGATGACTTGAACTCGATTTTTCCTCGGCATAGTCATATTGACCAAATAGAGTGAAACGGCTTCAGAAGTTCCATTGTTATGGGCTTCAGGTTCATTTGATTGTAAATCAATTGAGACATGAATTCTGCTTGTTGGGCCAAAAGACTAAGGCTTCTTTAGCAGAGCTAAAGAAACGGGTCAGAGGCTCGTTGGGCCTTACACATACTGATGTATGCGGCCCGATGAGCATTAGTGCCAAAGGAAAACTTCAATACTTCATTGACTTATTGATGGCTTCAGTAAGTATGACTGTGTTCATTTGATGAGACACGAGTCAGAATCCTTTGGAATGATCAAAGGAGTTTCAGAATGAAGTATAGAACCGATTTGACAGAAGTATTGAGATCCTCGATTAGATCGCGGAGGAAAACACTTGAGTCAAGAATTGGGTGATCATCTAAGTGAGTGTGAAGTCATTTCACAGCTCATCTCTACTGAAAACCTAGAATGGTGTTTCTGAGAGAATGAATCGGATCTTATTGAATATGCTCCGATTAATGATGAGTCACATGAATCTTCCATTATCCCTTTTAAAATACGCTCTAAAATGAATATGTTTGCGCTAAATAAGTTTTCTATCAGAATCAGTGAAAAACACCACATTGGATGTGGACAGGGTGATTTCCAAATATGTTTTTCTGATTAATTGGGATTGCAAGGTTTGTGTAAGACAGTTGTCAACAAACAAACTTGAACCCAAATCTGATAAGTGCTGCTTCGCTGGTTGTCCTAAGGAAACCGAGGCTTAGTACTTTTGCAACCAATCCGAGAACAAAGTTTTGTTGTTCGGAACTCTGTTTTTCCAAGAAGAACAGTGGGAGTAAAAGTACAGCTCGAAGAAATTCGAGAAACACAGGAGGCTGTTCAACCTGTTGAGGGAGAGCAGCGGTTGGATCCACAGAGTGTTGTAGGATCGACACTTGTGGAGCCTGAAATTCGCTGATCCTAATGGATTCGTCACTAAATCGAGGGTGATTCCTCGTGACCGATTGTCGTGATCTGTTGATCATTGAGAAGTGACGAGCATGCGAAATTCAAAGAAGCGATGGTGAGCCCCAACTCAAAAAAATTGGCTAGTTATGCATGTTAGCTTCACCGGTTGAAGCAAGCATCTTGGAGTTGGAATCTATGTTCTGTTAAAACGGTCAAAGGATTTGACTCGATCAGGAACGAATAGAAACAGTGCGTTTACAAGTAAACTAGTGAGAGCGTAATTGCAATTCTCAAACTGTATGTTAAGAACGTACTTAATCTCATAAACGACGTTCCGACGGTAAAGTCTTGTCAAGATTTGGGTCGGAAGTCAAATTTAACGATGGACATGGGAGTAGTCGCGTAAGTTCTTGGAATATGGATCCATTGAGATGGATCAGAAGAGCTAATTGGATCGTGTCAGAATCCTTATGATTATAAGGTACTGGACAGTTCCAATATGCATGATTCCAAGAATGACTTCACACCAAAGGTCTTATGGCAATGATCTTAGCAAGATGAAGTGTCTTGGACACTGACTGAGATAATGTCTAATGAGTGTGATTCCTTTTGCTTATGCAATAGAATCCATCATGAATGCCATATTGTGCGCTCGTCTAAATACAGCTGATGCATAAAACATGACGAGAAGATACCAATTTGTTCCAGTAAGAGTCACTGGACAGTTGTAAAGGAATATCCCCAAGTGTTTGAGAAACACTAAGGATAGGTTCTTGTACAACTGAGAAATAGACGAATCAATTATGAGTAGTTAGACGGACAAAGATGATTCCCGGTTCTCACCTGGTTATGTCATTTTGCCTGTGTAACGGTACTGTCTGTTGGAAAGGTTTCCAAGCAGATGACCGTAGAATAGTGCTCATTAAAGAATAGCGGTGTGGTTTGTTGGAATGGTTCCAAGCAAGAACACCGCAGCATATCTCACAACCTAAGCACGAGTTGAACACTGTAGCTGTAGGTACTAGAAATCTGAAGACTTGGTCTTGATTCTAGTGGGAGTTAGTTTAGTTATGATGTTCAGATAAATATGATATGGTCATGTTTATGAAAAACTGACATCAACATTATTTGACTATTGGATAATTAAATAATGGTCCCAAAATAAGTTTATGTCATATTATAGGCCATGAAGTTGAGGACTTGATCATGAAACCCTATAAGTAACAAATGACATAAATTATGATGTGTCCCTAGTCGAGGTTGTTAAAGTGGGACAATAACAACCGCGAGAAACTAGCTTGTGAGGTGACTGTTGGCTAAGTTTCATGGAGTCAATGATATGAGTATCACAGTCAGTCACATAGATATATGTTGGTGAACATATGATCGGACGTGACCCGCTAATGAGAAGTCTCCAGGATAGTTATATCTGTGTCATGAGAGGTTCTCATTACGACTATTGAGTATAGTCCTTAGACCTGAGTTCATCATGCTTTCTTGCATGTGAATTGGTGCACCTTGACCTTGTCAAACGTCGATCCGTAACTGGCGGCTATAAAGGCACTGCTCAGGTGTATCATGAAGTGTGTAAAGGAACAGGGATGGAACAAGATGGGATTTGTCCTTCCTGAATAACGGGAGATAAATATCTCATGGCCTATCGAAGATTTTATGCTGAGAAAATGTGTGGCCGCACTCAAACGAACTCTAGTTCAGTTGTTTGTTTTGTTCAGCATAGATCAGGAGTTCGATAAACATGATATTGGCTTAATAAGAGTGACACTAATCTTGTCTTATGCCAAATCGAGATATAGAGACAAAAGGATTGTAGGAATTGATGATTCCAGTACAAGTGGGAGATTGTTGGGATTGTGTCCTGTAATCACACTTGTACTCACTCCTGATAGTAGTTGTGTATCGAGATCAATCGTTTGTATAATACTGGTGATTGTAATGCTTTGCTAGAAGCCTCTTATAATCTGTAAGTTGTAGACTTACTGCCAGTATTATATGATCCTATAGGGTCACACACCTAAGAAATCTGGAAGCTAACATATGGGAATGATCATTTGATAATGATCAAGTTGATGTGTATTGGATACACATTGACATAGAGTTTTATGATGTATGTTTCGATCGATACATGAGTGTGTAGATCGATGCAGGCTTTTCGAGAAGGTGTGTCGATCGACACAGTAAGTGTGTCGATCGATGCATATCGGGTTTTGACATAAACGAGTCGGGCTTATCCGACGGTTTGTCATGTCAATTCCAGGTCGATATATAAAGGATTATATGGTCGACCCGGAGCCCTAGCCGTCACAGCAATTCTCAGGGAGAAAAGCAGAGACATCGAAAACTCATCCCTGAATCCGGCACTAGCATCCCGGCGTTCCAGGTTGTGTGAGTGTGTGCTTGGTAGAGGCGAAGCACTTGATTCGCTAGATCTCGTTCACTCATTCTATTCCGCTGCTATATCTGAGGTAAGAACGAGGTTGGTAATGTCAATATAACGAACTCTAGATCCTAGTGGGATCCAACAGATCTGTGGTCTTGTCTGTTTGGGTTAGTTGTTTATATTTGGGTTTGGGTCGTGGGACTAGATTGTTAGTCGTTCATTGTTAACATGCTTTAGGTTGTTGCAATAAGATCTTTTCTTAGAGTATCAGCTCCTAGGTAGGGTTCTTCGTGTTGGTTAGCGCGGAGCTCCGTTTGCTCTGGTTTGGTTGTGGTTCTTATGTGTTTGTAGGCTTCGGGTGGTGTTGTTGCTGGTCTCAGTGAGTGTGCTTTTCCTTTCTTTTGGTTGCGGCGGCATAGTTCCTACGGTTATTTTCTCTATCTTCTGCCTCCGGTCTTCTACCCGCGACAAGGGTTCTCCGGCCCATCCTAAAGGAATTGGGGCCTCGGCCCTCTATGCATCTATTCGTTCGTTGACGTATGGTAAAAGGTTATGGTCCTTCGTCTCTTCTGGTTTGGTCTGCATACGACTTGCTCTTGGCTCATTTTGGTGGGGCAATATAATGAGTGTCGGTAGATTTGCCTCAATAAATCTCGGCTTCAGATGTTACGCTCATTTTCTCTCGCGGTGATTGGTGCTCACTACCTCTTCGTTGTCCTCTTTGATGTTCTTCGATCTGTCTTGTGTTGCTTATTAGCTGTTGTTGTTAACGTGCCCGGTCTAACGGTTTTATGTTTTAAGAGTGTAATTTACTTTGGATTGTTGTCTTGTGTATTTTATGTCTCCGGGGATGTTTCTTTATCCGCCGGCTTTTGGCTCCGGTATCGAGATGTGATAGCCGGCTTTAGTTTTTTATGTGTGTTTCAAAATTGTATTCCTCCTTAGTAATATATCGAAAAATCTTCCAACGAAAAAAAAGGAATACATTAGTTAGATACATACATCCTATCTATATTATTAAAGGAGAAGTACAAAACAAAAAATGCCCACTCTTTTTTGATTATTTACAAACAATGTCATTGTGATTTATAATTAATTAATTACATCATTAAATGTATTTCCGTAAAACTTAATCGTCAAACTGATTTTTTTTATTATAACATAGATAAAACCTATATTTTAAGAAACAAAAGATTAAAATCAGTCATTCTTTGAAAACAAAAAAACAAGATTTTACAATGGTTTTCTAGAAAATATAAAGGAATATTCCTCTAAGTTTTAGATAAATTGATAGGCATGATTCTAATTTCACTATAGTTAACTTAGTCGTAGGTCATAGTCCATATCATATATGTCTGTACATATGTCTTTGTATTTTCCATTATATATGCCGGTACGTCAAAACTTTACCGCATATAGTTTTAGATTTCTGTTTGTCAACCATAGAGTTTTAGATTAAACTTATAAAATTAATATTATACATCAAACCTCAAATACTTGTCCATCTATCCAACATAAAATTCTCTTCTATAAGAAGCTAGGCGTTAATGGTTTTTTTTTCGGTTATAAAATTACATTTTTTTTAATTTTTTTTTTGCAATTACATTTATTTCCGTATTATATAGAATATAGTAAACAAAAGTTTAGCATTAATATGCACCAAATTTTGTTAGTAAAAGATTTCATAAGTAAATAGGTAACTAGATTAAAATCAGTCACTATTTCAAAAAAAAAAAAGATTTTACAATGATTTTATAGAAAATATATAAGGGAATATCCTTCTAAGTTATAGATTAATTAATAGGCATGAAATTAATTTCACTATAGTTAAAATCTTATGGTTAGAAGATCTTATTGTTTCAAAAATCCTTTCAAAAAGTCTAAACAGTGGGTCAAAGATCTTTTTTATTTTTAGATTCTCCTATAATATTTTAGTAGTTAAAATCTACTGTGAATTTTTTAAATGATATATTCATTGTTGCTTATAAATTAGTGAAGCAAGTTTTTGAAATGTGGACCAAAGAAAGCAAACATTAGAGTTAAGTAGAGGTTTGTATTATTATTCACAATCGCATAAGCGCAAATCTTATACTATGTGTTTGGAGGTGAGAATTTGTTATTTGACCACATCATTTAATCGATTTTGTATACCAGTCCTATTCATTTGCATGGATTTTGCAGATGTGAGAATGGCTGCGAGCCAGAGAGTAATATATATGTATTTTTTCTTCTCTATTTTTATGTTTTTATAGTTTTATATTAATTATAAAAAGTTACTTTTATGTATTTTTATAAATTTTAAACAAAAATAAAAATTATAAAGGGGTTTAAAGTGTTTAAACAAACAGGTTTAAACGGGTCATAAATAAAAACGGGTTTAAATGAGCCGAGTCTAAACATGTCGTGCCCATCCATAGGCATACATTATAACTATTATTATTTGCGTAAATTTAATAAATCAAACAATTGAAACTAAAATTAAAATTTTAACTGAATATATTTATAATTTAAAAGTTCAAGGTGAAATAATAGTTTATATTCATCAACAGGTCTAGATTGGTTTTAGTTCCTACCGGAGACCCATTCGAATATCCAAATGATCCAAAAATATTAAATATATTATTTATTTTTGAGTTTTACGGGTATTATTTTAGTATTTTGGATTTTTTAGTTTTCAAAATTTTAAATATATTTTTATATATTTCAGTTATATTATAGTTTACAGATATTTTCATGGATTTTACTATTTTTAGGTTTTCATGTGTTTTTGGATTTTAGATATTTTTCATGTGTTCGGGTAATACTCGAACCCAAGTGGACTCGATTTTTCGGATATTTAAAGATTATTAATATTAAGAGCGAACTAACATGGATCCAGATGGAAATGACTCGAAAATCCGACCAGAACTCTAGCAGTTTTTATATAGATCCAAAACTTTTATCGGAAAAACATATATTTCAATAGAATCAATATGAACCTATCACTAAGACATGAATTCATAGACATACACTATATGAGAATGTGTACATACAAATATAAATTTTGAAAAAACCATAAAAAATATTTTACTAACAATAATTTTATTAAAAAAAAAATTTTCCGCGCTATCAGAATTTAGTTACATATAATAACCGACTATCTAACACGATATAAGAACCAAAACTCAAACGAAGAAAACAAACAAAAAGGTAAAGATCGACAATTCTAAAAAGACAAAACTCGAAGAGCTTTCACTTCATTTGACGTCGAGAATAGGATAAAGGATATAAGCCGTAGTAACAATCTAAAGAATGACTTTGCACGAATCTAACCAAGCACTGCTTCAACTTAACAACATACATTTTACTAAAATGAGTAAATGACTATACACAAACTGATTGCCAACCCTTACAAAACAGTTAACAATGTGCAGAACAAACGAAATAAGTGGAATACGTGTAGTTTTTTTCATAGAAATCTCCAAAATGGAGTATTAAAAGAGTTTCCCAATGATCTTCCCAAATTCTCTTGCCGAATATGACTAATGATTTGGTGAATATAACCAACTTATTCAAAACATTAAACTCGAGGACAACCAAACAAAACAACCGAAAACAATTAATTATCAAAGTCGATATATCTAATCAAAAGCCAGAAATATCTAAATGTTGTGTAGCAGCAGGTCTTGGAACCACAAAACAAACATCAAAAGAGTAGATAACTGAGAAATGAAGACCAAAGTTGAGATATTATCAAGTTTCCTTTTGAGGGCCTTTCTTGGCTGCTTCTGCGGCTGCCTTTTCAGCTTCAATCTCAGCCACAATTGCATCAATTTCAGCTTCTTCTAGCTGTCGCAAACCACTTTCCTCCCGTGTCATCACAGCTACCTCAATGTTCTTTCCTCCGCTCTCAACTACCTGCAAATGCATAGCCGATGATATGAGCACAAACCATTCAAATCCTGAAATGACCAAAACATCAAGTTTTTTTCTTTTATATATAAAGCTAGGGGATTGATAGGAGAGGCAGGTGGACCTCAAGCAGAGCACGGATAGCGAGTTTAACAGTTTCTTGGCCAGAGGTTTCTTTGTAGTTCTTCTCCAAGAATTCCCTAATGGAGTTGGAGTTTCTCCCGGTTGCGTTAGCTTTCCAAGCAGAGAAAGTGCCAGATGGATCAGTCTGATATAAGGATGGCACACGAGAGTAAGGGTCAAAGCCAACGATAAGAGTAGAAAGACCAAAGGGTCTGACACCACCGCTTTGGGTATACTTCTGTTGAAGCCCGGCTATGTACCGGGTGATGTACTCAACAGTCACTGGGTCTTCTAGTGTAAGCCTGTGGCTTTGACACTCAATCCTCGCCTTGTTAATCAACACACGGGCATCTGCCTTGAGCCCCGCGCATGCCAGGGCAATGTGATTATCAAGGCTCACAATTTTTCTGGCTGATCTGTCAGAAACAACAACAAGAAAACACAAAGCCCAAATATTTATATCGGGGAAAGACAGACCAAGCCATATATGTTAGATACCAAGCTAAGGAATCGTATCAGCAAGGCCTATCAACATACTAGCAACTACATCAGAAAATCAAGCAAGCAATCGATTCAAAGAGAAAATAACGCAAGTTAATATGAGCAGCAAGGATCGAAAGAAAACCTAGAATCCTGAAGCTTGGGGGTAGATTTCTTTTCGACGGCGAGGACGACGGTGTCGGTGCCGCGGACTCCGACGGCGGCGTTACCCTTGCGGACGGCTTCTAGGGCATACTCGACTTGAAAGAGGTGGCCGTCGGGAGAGAATACGGTAATTGCTCGATCGTATCTAGCCATCTGTCTCGCCTTTCTCTTTCTCGGATTCAATGAAACTTTGCTTAGTTTTCAGGGAGAAAAATTAACAAGACTAGAATCCAACGTCAGCCTAAAAAAAGTACTTCAGATCTTCTTCTCCAAGCTAGAGAGAGACCAACGGAACGCATTCCCTTTAATGGGCCTAAATTGAGCTTCAACAGCCCAAAACTTCTAGAAGAGGCCGGCCCATTTAATTTTCCTTGGTAAACAGCATCTTGAGTTCAAAATCAATCGTCAATCAATACACTACTAATAGAGCTAAGGTCTCTCCTGGTGTTGCCACATCAATTAATGAAAAAATCTTCTAGCTAATCAAATTAAAAAATTTCTCCACATCTGATCCAAGTCATTTTGATTCTGTCTTTTTTTCATTTTTTTCATTTTTTCCTGTACCATTTCTCTAAAAAACTCTTAGTCATAGCCGCAGATAGATTTCGCTTCTCTTCCCGATTGCTCTTTTCCGATCTCATCGATCTCCAAATTCGTCGTCGAGCTCAACGGAGAGGCGGAGATGGCACTGAGAACTGCAATTCGTCGTCGCGTGAGGATTCCTGTGCAAACCATAACGGCGACAGGATCGAATCAATCTCGGATTTGTCTCCTTGATTCGATCCGTTCTTTGTCTTCGCATGATGATCGTTTCGGCCAGCAGGATGTCATCGATAGAGTTGTCTATGTTTTCGATAGCTTCCCCGATGTCGAACCCGGTAAGGTCAGTGAGACGGATCTTCGTCTAGAGAATCATTCTTTTAATCCGATCTCTGCCGATTTAATCCACGTTTTACTGCAGGTTCGCCGATCTCTGGGTTCTCGTCTTCAACTGCAGAAGGTATGATTGGAATTTTTTTTGGTCTTAGGATTTAGATGAAGAATTGAAGGGATCTTGCTTTGGTTTTGTATCGTTGGATTGAACAAAGGACATGTCATCTTCAGACACCAATTGGCTCCTCGTCCTAACTCTCGCAAAGGGGTATGAATCTCTCCCTTCCCTCAGGCTTTATACAATAGTGCTTGAAAGATTGCTTAGTTATGAGCTTAGAGATGGGAACTTTACTTTGATTCTTGAGCATGTTGGATTCAGACATTTTGTTAATATTGTGTTCTGAGCTGAGAAATAGTTTTGTCTGAAGCTATTTTGTAATTTAGACATTATTGTTTGGATTGGTGTATCTTGTAGAAAACGAGCAAGAGGACGTTGTTTATCAGATCATTGATAAGGGAAGTAGCTGGTTTTGTTCCATACGAGAAGAGAATCACTGAGCTTCTCAAGGTTGGTAAAGACAAGAGGGTTCTTAAGGTTTCCAAGAGGAAGTTAGGTACCCACAAGAGAGCCAAGAGGAAGAGAGATGAACCAATCTTTGAGATGGTGTCTGCCACTGATGGGTACATTGATTAGTCTACTTAATGTTTCTGCATCGCTGTTTGAAAACAAAACGGATAGTGTTACAACCTAACCAACGCATACAGCTGGTGTATTAGTATATTACGAGTGATCACTCCGAAAGGCAAATGTAATAAAAGATAAAAAAGCTCTTTTTAAGATGAAACCGGAACACACAAACCAGTTCCTTCTATATCCGTTAACTCGTTATAACAAAGCTCGGGCTTTGTTTGTTTCAATGGATCTTCTTCATGTATGTGCAACTTCGGTACCAAATGCTGTCAAGGAAGAGCTGGTGAACAAAATAGAATTCAAAACATCATTGGATCAGCTGCGCATTGATGATTTTGGTCTCTGGTTTCTACTTGTAGCCAACGCGAACCACTGAGAACTCATAGATTTTTACCAATTTATCATCGTTAGCCAAGATTAAGAGAAGGACATAGAGTCATATGGCGAGTGCAATCATTAACAGTCAGAATTAAACACATGACTCAGGTTATGAGTTATCCCCTCCGTCGTAGACTCGTAGTAATGTTATACTATTAATCAATCTGAAAAAATAATGAACACTGTTACTGGTTTCCAGTAATGATGGCGAGTCAGAGAACACCAAATGCTGTTAACCGATATCGAGGGGAGGACATGCCATCTCAAGCCGAGTCCAGACATTCACATGCTGGATATACTGCAAGGTGTTTCAATCCCCTTTATCATATAGATTTTCATGTGTTCCCGTCTTTGTCAACGTCTTTGCAACAACATTATCATTTATTTTCATTCTCTATTTCTGATTCATTTGGAGGATCTATTAAAACTAAGTAAACTCTGTTTCTGATTAATTTGTGAATTTATTCCTTATGGTTGCTAAAGTTCATTAGCTTCCTGTGTAAGCTTCTTGGTTTTGGTCTGATGAGTAATATGATCTTATGAAACTGATTTGCTTCAGTCTCGATCTTCATGTGACTTATACTTGTCAACCATATAATTTAGAAATTTCTTATCCTCAATGATGTATCATTTAAATGTTTTAGAATTAATGAATCACCTATTTTCGAATAACAAAATTTATTTTAATTGTTACTATTATACTTTAAATCCTGATGTTTTGAAGTACACATACAAACTACACTACATAAAAAAAGAAAATAGTACACATTTATAATAGATTGGTAATATGAACTTATTAAACTGATTTGCTTTAGTTTCGATCTTTCTGTGATTTTCAAGTCAAATATTCACTGGTGTTGTTGGGAAGTCCATATTATGTTGCTCATGAGGTTTTTGCTCAAACGTTATGGGCCTAAGACTGCTGTATGAACCAGCAAGAAAAAATTGTGGAAAAAGGAATTAAACAATAACTACTATACTTTTTTAAAAAATAAAATTATACTTATGTTGGGAACATGATAAAAATCGACTAAAAGTAATCGATAATAGAACAAACAAATGTTTGACCAAATAAACCGTTAAAAATTAGAGGAAATAAAATTTTAAAAATTTACAACCAAAATAAATGTTAGAAATATTATGGCACCAAACCAAATGTTAAAAAGAAAGATAATTTATGTGGGAAACAAAAAACTTAAAAAGAAAACTAACTGAAAATAAGAAAGGAAAAAAAATTGATATTATATTTATGAAGTAACTCACACAAATACAAACAAACAAAAGGTTATAATAAATAAAACTAAAAACATAACAGAAACTACAAAACAATATAATAAAGTTAAAAAATTATGTATATACACTCGGCGCGTGCAGAATACTAATAGAAACGAACTTTAAATTCATGGACCAACTAAATGGAAAAAACGTCTTTAAATAATAAATCAAAAAGACTAAAAATACACAATATAACAACATACCACAAGCGAGAAAATATGGAGGTAATCTTGAATAAGTTGAAAAAAAAAAAACAAAGGCAAATGAAAATCAGACATACGATTTAATCGGAATGTCTATTTGGATGGGACTGTTTATCTATATAACAACATTCATAAACAATCGGTTTAATTATTCTTCGAACGAAAATACGAAAATACATTTAAAAATAATATTTATAAAAAATCCGCTGCGTAGCGCAGGTATTTACCTAGTTGAGTAATCATTGTCTTCTCCAACTTCTACTCAAAGCAGTTTGATCGACCGATCTCTCAAGAGTCATCATAACCCTGATAGAGTTTGAGACGTAATACTTCTCTACTTTCACAAACTCAATCCCAAAACAATCTGAATGATATAGAATTGCAGAAAATGGTACCAATTACAACTTGAATCCAAAAGAAATGAGATATTCAGCCAAATCCCAACTATCTCCTCACGGTTATACTTTCTTGTGTCCTCCCAAATAACCGTCATGACACTCATTTAATATGATTGAAATGAATGATGAAGTTTTTTGGTATTACCAGCATCTTCTTATACCATAGACGTCCCTCTTTGATAGTAAATCCTTTCCTTACCACTTTTCCCTTCTCTATTGTTACTTCTAACTCATGTATATCTTTATCTTCGTCTATCTCCTTATATAGAGGTCCAATATCTGAATATCTGTATAACCCATCTTCAGCTTTGCTTTGACAGCCTGGTTTGTACACTATATCAAACTCACACTACAAGAAATTTGATTATTGATAGCATAACCAGATAGCGTTTTTGACGTTTATGCTATCTTTGACTGAATCGGGAATTAAAGATAATGTTTGGTTATATGTAAACGCTATCAATGCTTTGAGCGGGACAAAAAAATTCACGCGGGCCAAATTTTTAATGTTTGGCGCTTATGAATTATACCTAAACCGCTATGAATTCGTTAAGCGGCAAAAATAATTCTAAGTCCCCCAAAATTAAACCCTTTACTCTCTTTCTCTATACCCCAAATAATACCTTTCTCTCTTTGTTCAATCCGTTTACGAGCTCGAATTCTCGATATCCCCCTTGATTTCTCACTATGACACTCAATTTTCTGGTTCTACTGTCCAAGCCCAAACTCTATTCTCACGATTTATCAACTTCTTTGGAAAAAATCGAAGTCGTCGTTGAGTGTTTTCTGGAAAAATTGCTCACGGACGAAGAAGACATTGAAGGTGAGATATTTGGTAATCGATTATGTTAATCTTGAATCTAAGGTTTTTGCATGCTTAGTGTTGACTCAATTCGTTTAATTTTGTTCTTTCACATACAGATTTAACGGATCGATTTTGCTCAAGATATGTTTACTTATAGCTTGTGTTTTTAGATCTATTGTTTCTTTAAGTGTAATCGATTTAGGATTCATGCATCTCACAATTTAAGCGGTTTATCTTTATTAGCTCCTATCTTTCCAGAATAGAATCGAAGCTCTAATTTTGCAGATAATAATGGGTTTCAGAACTCGCATGAGTAGTTTAATTTGGCTGGTGCGTAATTATTTACCATAAATATTTGTATTTCATACACACGATTCTTGTTTTCTTAGATGTTGTTGATTTCATGTTTTTGATTCATATGCTTTAATTTGAGTGTATGTACACCTCGTCGTGGAGCTTTGTGTGTCTGTAAAATGGACAAATCTTGGGTATGGCTTCCAAGGTATGCAATAGTTTTGTTCTTTTCAGTTCTTTGTTAACCGTTTTTGTGAAATATACTGAAGTTTCTGGCACTACAAGAAATTTGATAAATATATTGAACTTTTTTTGTTCTTCTCAGTTATTTGCAGGTCTATCTTGTTGCAACACTGGGACTCACAAAACCAATCCGCAAAAACTTAACAAGGTTAGTCTCCTTTACGAATTATGATTGGGAAAAATGTACTTGATTGTTGTTGTGATTCTGTGATTGACAGTTTATTTAGTAGTTTGATTGGTTTAACTTCCTTAAAAGACTTAATTGGTTTTCAAAATCTAGTCTCTGGTCGTTTTCATCCTAATTTTCATCCTTAAAAGACTTAATTGGTTTTCATCATTAAAAGGCTAAAGACAGAACATAAATTAAAACATAGACTAACAAGAAAAAAACAGCGATAAGTTCAGCAATACATAATGTTTTAAGTTAAAGAGACAAAGAAGAGACATAGGGCAGATAAAACTCAAGTCTTAGAGAGGCAGAATAACGCCATGTCTGGCAACATAGGGGTCATTATTTGCTAGCTCTCTCCTAAAATCATCAACCTGGGGGCTGAATCTGAAATCAGATAAGCCTCTATGGGTTTCCAGCCATGCCTCATCATCACCGGTTAAGTGCTTATGGATCCTCCACATCTTTAACACCACAATCACCACTCCAAGACCTCTAGTGTTTTCCCACTCATCCTTGAATGCATAAGTAGTGCCTCCATTTGCAACACATTTAATTTGATGGTCTATGTCATGAAAAAACCTTCTGTCATAACAGACTTGTGAATATAGTAAACTTGTGATTATAGTTTCTCTTGACTTACATGTTGTCCCTTATGTAGAAGACAAGTCGTGTCCTTTTACAGTCTGCATAACAGACTCCAAGGGGTTCCACGTTGAAGACCACGCCCATTATATCTACAAGATAAGTTTCTCAAATCTGATAACTTATATTTTATTCATGATGTAGGATTATGTGTTGGTTAGTGTTAAGCAATCATACCTTTAGGAGTGTCGATGTTGATGTGAGGGATATGCCCCATACATTTGAAATCCATGTAGTGATAGTTGTTGAGAGGGTCGTGAAGGAATTTCTAGCAGATCCTAATCCAGTTAGGCAATCCTGGTCTGAATTCCAAGCCTAGGATCTAGGGTTCATGTAATTGAATCATTAAAATCTCAGAATTACCTGGTGATTAGCAGCGGAAGATTTGCAGATAATCGAGATCTAGAGCGCCTCAAATGCTGCGCCTCTACTGGTATCCACACGCACACAAACTGAACAGAAGGGATGCTAGTGCCTTTAGAGATCAGATCTCTCAAGAGGTTTCTGTTTCTTTTCTGGTGGCTGTCAATTAGGTTAGCAATCAGTTTAGGTCGACCATATATCTTATATATGTCGACTTAAACCATAACGGAATTAACCAACGATTAAACCGAATTAATCTGATTAATTCGCGAGTTGCATCGATCGATGCACTATCTGCATCGATCGACACTGCCCCAAAATATTGATATCGAATGCATATCAAATATGCATTCACTGGATCATTACATTAATGATCAACCTCGTCTTTAACGCCCAGTTTGCTTAGGTGTGTGACCCTGTAGGATCATATAACACTAGCAATGAGTTCTCAATTCATTGATCATAAGTGACTTCTAGCAAAGCGTTATGATTACCTAGTATTATATGATTGTCTCATCTCGACAATACAACTATCACTTAGAGTAAGTACAATAGATTTCAGGACATTCCCAACAATCTCCCACTTGTACTGGAATCATCTATTCCTTTAATCCCTTCGTCACTATATCTCGATCTGGCATAAGGCAAGATCTGTGTCACCCTTATTTAGCCAAGATCATGTTCATCGAACTCCGATTTATACTGACAAGACAAACGACTGACAATCACCTCGTTTGAGTGTGGCCACACATTTCTCAGTATCAAATCTTCGATGGGCCCTGAGATATTTATCTCCTGTTATATAGGAGGGACAAATCCCATCTTGTTCCATCCCTGTCTCTTCACACGCTTCATGATACGCCCAATCAATGCCTTTATAGTCACCAGTTACGGCTGACGTTTGACAAGGTTAAAGCGGACCAATTCACATGTAAGAAAACATGATTAACTCAGGTCTAAGGACTATACTCTATAGTAGTAATGAAAACTCTCATGACACTTATATAACTATCCCGTAGAGTTCTCATCAGTGGGTCATGTCCGATCCTGTGTTCTCCAACACATATCTATGTGATTGACTTTAATACTCTATGAAACTTAGTCATCAGTCACCTCACATACTAGTCTCACGCGGTTGTTAATGTCCCACTTTAACAACCTCGACCAGGGACCAACATAATTTATGTCATTTATTATCTATAGGGTTTCATGATCAAGTCACATACTTGATGACCTATAAAATGTCATAAATTACTTTGGGACTATTATTTAATAACCATTATTAAATAATACAGATGTCAGATTTCAATTAACATAATCAAATTATGTTTATACGAACATCATATCATAACTAAAATTAATAACAATGACTCCCACTAAAATTAAGATCACATCTTAAGACATCTAATGCCTTTAGCAGTAGCCTGACCCTCATTCGCCCTTGCTCAGCGTGTGTCGAAAGACACTGCGTCTTGCTAAGAGTAATACCAAGAGTCATTTGCACGAAGCCCTTCTTGGAATCTTGCATATTGGACATGTGCAAGGCCTTATCACTATAAGTATCTTGACACAATCCAATTAGCTTATCCAATCTATCTCTATAGATTCTTATTCCAAGAATGTATACTGTTTCTCCCATAATTTTTTTATCGAAAAACAACTTTCGAATCAAGTCTCAACAGACTGAAACAATGGATCTTCATTTCCGAGAAGTAGTATGTTATCAACATACAATACTTGAAATGCAACTGCGCTCCCACTAGTCTCTTGTAAACATACGGTTCCTCTTCGTTCCTGATGAAGTCAAACCTTTTGACTGCTTCATCAAAACGAAGATTCCAACTCCAAGATGCTTGCTTCAATCCATAAATGGTTTGATGAAGCTTGCATATCTTCCTAGCTTCATTAGGATCAATGAAAAACTTCAGGTTGTGTCATGTACACATCCCTTTTCCAGAATTCCATTAAGGAAAACTGTTTTCACATCCATCTGCCAGATCTCATAACCATTATGAGTGGCGGTTGCTAGGAGAATCCGAATGGACATAAGCACGGTGACTAGGATTAGGTTTCTTCACAGTTGATACCATGAATTTACTTGAAACCTTTTTGCCACCAACCTAGCTTTGTACATCTGAATATAACCATCCATGTCATCTTTTCTTCTTGAAAATCCATTTACTCATAATGGCTTCTACACCATCGGGTAAATCAACCCAAGTCATACTTGGTTCTGTGACATGGATCCCATTTCGGATTCAGCGGCTTTCAGCCATTTTCGGAAACAAGGCCCATCATTGCTTCTTCAAAATTCCCATGCCCGTCACTTTCAATGATCAGTAGATCACGGCAATTGGTTACGAGAAATCCATATTTCTCGGGTTCGTGACGGATCCTTTCGGATCTGCGAGCTTCAGTTTTCTGTAAAAGTCGCGCACACATATCTCATATGTATACTTTTACCACGACCTAATTAACCAAGATTTAAACCGTAGTTAATTAAGTCATAAACCAAAATCAATATTTGGTTCGCGATCTGTGTCGATCGATGCAACTTTTGTGTCGGTCGACACTTCTTCAGAAACTCGCCATTTAAATGTATATCGAATATACATTCACCAGATCCTTTATAAACTCTAGGCACCACAGGTGCAGGTTCTACAACTCTTTGTAGATCCAACTGCTGCTCTTCCTCATCAGGTTGAGCAGTCTCCTGTGATTTTCGAATTTCTTCGAGTTGTACTTTTACTCCCACTGTTCTTCTTGGAAAGAAAGTCTTTCTCAAGAAAACATAGTTCCGAGCAACAAACAATTTGTTCTCGAACTGGTTGTAAAAGTAGCATGCCTTGGTTTCGTTAGGACAACCAATGAAGTAGCACTTATCAGATTTGGGTGTGAGCTTATCAGAGATTAAACGTTTTATATAAGTCTCGCAACTCCAAATCTCCATGATGGATAAATCAGAAACATTTCCATTCCACATCTCATGTGGTATCTCTGTAACTGATTTTGATGGAACTCTATTTAATGTAAACTCAGACATTTCTAGAGCGTATTCTTAGAAGGATAATGGAAGATCTAAGTGACTCATCATTGATCGAACCATATCTAATAAAGTCCGATACAGGAGGAGTGAATTGTGAAACACTTTCACAATCTCTCAGATGATCACTAAATTCTTGACCTAAGTATTCACCTCCATGATCTCATCGTAGAGGTTTAATACCTTTGCCAAATTGATTTTGTACTTCATTTTGGAACTCTTTGAACTTTTCAAAGATTCTGACTTATGCCTTATAAATAAGGCATAACCGTACCTTCTGAAAATATCAGTAAATCTAATGAAGTACTGAAATTTTCCTCTAGCACTAGTGCTCATCGGTCCATATACATCCGTATGTATAAAGCCCAATAAGCTTCTGGCCCTTTCATTTTGATCGTTCGCAACCTGTATCGACCGACGCACCGTTTGTGTCGATCGACACTACCTCTGTTGAAAGGAGCCTTTGTCGTTTTACTTAATAAACAAGATCCACTTTACTCATTATGATTCTCAATCAGATGAGCCCAAAAGCCCATCACTATGGAGCTTCTGAATCTATTTCTCATTTATGTAGCCCAAAACGACAATGCCAGAGAGAAGTTTGACTCGTATCATTTGACTTGAATCTCTTGGTATTAATGTTATAGTTAGGCACATTCTGGTTTAGAACATAAAGTCCATTCTCTAATGGATTGCTACTATAAAAATATATCATTGTAATCAAATGAATAACACTTATTCTTAATTTGAAAACTGATATCCTTCTATATCCAAACAAGGATTAGAAATAATCTTTCTGCTCATAGCAGGTACATAGTAGCAGTTTTAAGTTCAAAACATGCCATAAAGAAAACAAATGAAATACTCCTACGGCTAATGCAGCAACTCTTGCTCCATTTCCACGCATAGGTCCACTTGTCCTTTCTCCATAGTCCTACTTTTGCTCAGGCCCTGCACATTTTCATAAAATATGAGTACCACAGCTGGTATCAAATACCCAATAAGTAGAACCATAAGAAGTAACATTTACTTCTATAACATAAATACCTGAAGAAGAAGTCTCGTACGTCTTCTTCAGCTTCTCATAATCTTCCAAGAATTTATTGCAGTTTCTTTTCAAATGCCCATAACCATTACAATAAAAGCACTTAACATCTTCAGAAGGACTGGTTTTAACCTTAGGAGCATGGCCAGGTTCGCTTGGATTCACAATCGAGCTCGTCCTGCCATCACCTTTGTTCTTACCAAGTTTCTTAAACTTTTTACCCTTTTGTACCATAAGGACATCTGGGGTGTCCTTCTTGATGTTAGGTTCAGCAGTCTTAAGCATCCCATGCAATTCAGTCAACGTCTTCGTCAAGTTGTTCATGTTATAGTTCATAACAAATTGATCATAGCTTGACGGCAGTGACTGTAGAATGATGTCAGTAGCCAACTCTTGGCTAATGGGACAATCCAGTTTCCCCAGGTTATCAATATAACCCATCATCTTAATGACATGAGGACTAACTGGTTCGCCCTTTGGTAGCTTGCACTCAATCAGAGTGAGCCACTGGCTATCACCCCAATTTTTAGCTATCTAGGTAAGCAACAACTTTGCTAGTTATATCCAATATAACTCTTGGTTGTGGATTGACATCTTATGTCCAATCCACCTGATGTCTCTGAGCCCAAAACGATTTTGATGGCCCAATCAAGTAAACCAATCTCTTCAGTCATGTAATTGTTGATGTCTTGCACTGCAAATCCATCAACACGATTACCTCTGTCTTACTCACGAAATTGTGGACATCTTGCACTGCAAGTCTATCGCACAATTAAATGGGTCTTGACAGTTGACAAGATTGGAAAGACATCAAGTGTCACTTGATATTTGGTTGAGGAACGGAACCATTTAAAAACGTTCAGTTTTATTATGTTTTAATTCTTCTAATTAATTGATTTATCTTGCTTTTGGTTCTGTGGTTTCAGGTTCCATAACCTAAACCATCGAATCTGATGTCGACCGACACTACTATAGTGTCGATCGATGCAGAATAACCAAAACAATATGCGATAACCGATCAATCCAATTGATCCGGTTTTGAACACCGGTCAGTGTCGATCGATGCTACACTAGCATCGGTCGATACCAACCTAATCAAACCAATCGCAATTAAACCATTCACAGTGTTCAACCATTATTAACCAAGCTCGATAACCGGTCCAATCCAATTGAACCGATTCATCAATCTCGCGAGGTTTGTGTCGACCGACACAACACTTGTGTCGATCGGCACTAGGCGAAACAAGTTTTATTCGGGTTATCCTTCTGTGTCGACCGATACCGGGTTGGTGTCGATCGACACAGGGCGATAAACCCTAATCGATTTTCAATCAAAAAACCTAAAAACTAGATTTTCATGAAAACGAATTTTAGCATGCTTGTATCAACTATACAGAGATCCAGATTAAACTAATCTAATCATCATGCTACAGATTCAATGGAACCCTAAGGCTCTGATACCACTGAAGGAATTTCTAGCAGATCCTAATCCAATTAGGCAATCCTGGTCTGAATTCCAAGCCTAGGATCTAGGGTTCATGTAATTGAATCATTAAAATCTCAGAATTACCTGGTGATTAGCAGCGGAAGATTTGCAGATAATCGAGATCTAGAGCGCCTCAAATGCTGCGCCTCTACTGGTATCCACACGCACACAAACTGAACAGAAGGGATGCTAGTGCCTTTAGAGATCAGATCTCTCAAGAGGTTTCTGTTTCTTTTCTGGTGGCTGTCAATTAGGTTAGCAATCAGTTTAGGTCGACCATATATCTTATATATGTCGACTTAAACCATAACGGAATTAACCAACGATTAAACCGAATTAATCTGATTAATCCGCGAGTTGCATCGATCGATGCACTATCTGCATCGATCGACACTGCCCCAGAATATTGATATCGAATGCATATCAAATATGCATTCACTGGATCATTACATTAATGATCAACCTCGTCTTTAACGCCCAGTTTGCTTAGGTGTGTGACCCTGTAGGATCATATAACACTAGCAATGAGTTCTCAACTCATTGATCATAAGTGGCTTCTAGCAAAGCGTTATGACTACCTAGTATTATATGATTGTCTCATCTCGACAGTACAACTATCACTTAGAGTAAGTACAATAGATTTCAGGACATTCCCAACAGGTCGATGCGTTTGATGCGAGTCCCGTCTATGACACTAAGTCTGAAGGGAGAGTTTACAAGCTTGAAACCTGCAAACGCCTTCTCAACACGAACCTTGAAAATCTCGACCCACTTGCCCTCTTGTTCCTCAATTCCTTTAAATATGCTTGATTCTGATGGATAAATTACCATCTCAGTCTTAGTTCCCTGCAAATTTAGAAATGGTCAGATGTGTTCAGTCTAAGATTTAAAGTTTAAACTTACAGCTTCGTCTGCCAATATGTAACTCCAAAACGGTCCATCTTGGAAAATGTGATATGAGTGGATCCTGATTATCTTCACTCTAAAACGCCAAGCTCTGAGTTTGTCATTAAATTCCAAGTCTGAAAGCTTGTTGCACCACGACATGATGTTACTGAATGGCTTGTGATTTCTTTCTTTTTGTGGATTTGCAGAGAAAAGTAGATGAGAAAGAAGATACCTAACTCCCTCTATTTATAGAAAAATAACCGTGAGAAACCAAACAGTTTCTATAGTACCCAATATTCAAAAATATGGTCAACGGATAGAAGAAAAGTCAACAGGGGCAAAATAGTAATTTTGCCAAACCCAGGGGCAAAATAGTAATTTTGCCAAAGTTCGAAACAGAAGTCGAGGCGGTCCAAATGTTCTCTTTTTAAAACATAAAGAACATTTAAAAGACCAGAATTAGAAGAAACGGAGCAGAAATGTGTTTTTCGGCTTTTCGGGAATGGAAACCGATTAAACAGAGAAAACTTCGGAAATTCATAACTGGAGCTAGGAAACTCCAAATGAGGTGATTCAACTTTCTAAATTCATCTAAAATCAAGGAGAATCAGTTTTTGGAGATTTATGGAGATGGTGAAGGATTTTCTAAAAATTCAAACGCGAGACTAAAGAAACCGAAGCAACAAAAAGAAGTGGGTTAAGGGCTGGTGTATTTCGGTTTAGCGAAGGGTTTTTGGTTATTCAGACACTCCTGGAGACATATGTCACTCTATAGATGGCGCCAACTTTCTCTCTTTGCATGCAATTCATGAGAATGGTTCATGAACATGGAAAATATTGTTTCACAACTCTCATTTTGGTCACAAAATCTCTCTCTAACTCTCTCTCTCTCTCTCTCTCTCTCTCTCTCTCTCTCTCTCTCTCTCTCTCTCTCTCTCTCTCTCTCTCTCTCTCTCTCTCTCTCTCTCTCTCTCTCTCTCTCTCTCTCTCTCTCTCTCTCTCTCTCTCTCTATTCATAAAAATTCATCCCATTTGCCCAGAAAACCCATAAATCCTTTGCATCTTCAAGATGTTCTTCAAGAACACATGATGTTCTTCATACCTTCCAACACCAAAAATCATATAAATTCTTCATTATAAACCCAAATCCACTTCTGCAAAGCCCAGTAGCTTCCTCTCTCCCTCCTATACAACCGCCAGCCAGCCAGCCAAGACCGCCGTCGCCGGATCTTGCCGGAAACTGGCCGGAGAGCTGCCATGGTTAGGGTTTTGGTGGACCTCTCTCCTCCTTCATCAAATATGAACGCTTGGAAGCCATGGATGGATATATCTCCTCTTTCCGATCAGTTTAATGGGTGGATTATCGTCTGAGTCGCCGGAAAAAGGGGTGAACCGGCCGGTCAACGCCGGAGAAGTCGCCGAAATTCTTCCACCACCGTCTCTCTCTTCCGCCGGTTCACTGGTAATGGTTTAGCATTGGTTTGGTTCAAGATTGAAGTTGGTTTTGTTTGATTTGAGTCGGTTTAGGTTAATCGGTCAACCCGGTCAATGGTTGACTCAAAACCGGTTTAACCTAACCGGTTCAATTGGAAACCGGTTCAGAAGGTCGGTTCGATTGCATCGGTTCAGTTGGGTCAGAGTGGTCAACCGGTTCAAGATTAGTCAAAATCAAAGTCAAAGTCAACGGTAAACGGTCAAAGCCCGGTCAACGCCAGTCAACGCTGTAGTCAATGCCGGTCAACGCTGTGGTCAACGCCAATCAACGCATTAACTCCGGCCATTTTTGTGTTGCGGTTTGTGTGCGGGTGTTCGGGAAGCCTCGAAGTTCGTGTTCTTGTGTTTGGGAGGTTCGGGTTTAGTTCGGGTTCTCGGGGAGTCGTATCCGCATCCGTGCCAGTCATTCCAACCTAAATCACTGTGAGTTGGCTCAAACACCGTAGTTAATGCATATAGATCGAGAAATGGGAAACCGTAGAATTAGGATTGCATACCCGGATGTGATTGATTATGTTTGAGAATTGAATGGTTGGATAACGATAAACCGGTTAGGTTTAAGACGCATGTTAGGATTATGAGAATTAAACGGATTAAACCTGTTGTGTGCCGTTAGGTTGATAGTAATATTGTGTGATGCATACATATAGTCGTTGCATGTTAGGACAGTATATGCATATATACGTATGTAAAGAACGGTATTGAATGAATCTAAGTACGTGAATTAAGACAAGTTAAAATATGGAATTAAACCTAACAAACACATAGCGTATGGAATGATATCGGGAATTACCGAGAAGAAATGAATTAAGTTAATGAAAGATGAGACGTCGGGGAGTTTAGTAATCCACTAGCTCTAAACCGACGAATTGGGTTTTAATAAAAAATACTTAGGAAAGGTTAAGAAAAGGGAAGTGTTGTGTTTGGTGAGCCATCTATGGATTAGCAATCCGCTAATCCAAGGTAGCAGACGTGAATCGGTTAAAAGACTTTAGAAACCCTAATAGGCCTGTTTGTGTGGTGATTGTATGATTGTGTTGTTGTGTGGTTGTTTTGAGCTTTCTGTGCAAGCCTGTTAGATCGTCTCGGTGTTGGGCCGAGCGATCCGTGTGGATACTTAACTCGGTCACAGGACCGGTTAAGTCGTTGTTTCTGACTCGGTACGGTGCCGAGTCAGAGCGGTGGAGTTAGTGTGTGTGTGAGTAGACTTGCGGGAAGTGGTGTTGATTTGGTTGTTGATTATTGATTGAGATAGATTGTTAGAGTCCAAGCGAGTCTACGTGTTTACATTTCTGCACTAGGACTCTAGGGTGCGTTAGATCCTGCAAGTCTAGGAGTTTGGATACGTTCTGGTACTTCTGACCCGATTGGATCCTCGGGTAGTTGCCTAATCGGATCATGGTGATTCTGGTAATGGTGTTAACCTACTAAGTGACGCCGGTAGGTGTGTAGTCCGGAGAATACGGGGTCGTGTCCTAGGGCCGGACTGCATGGAAACTTGGGTTGCCTGGGGTAACTTGAGTCACCGCGTATCGATGGACAAAGAACGGTGTCCTAGCCGTTGGACTTCATGTTTACGTCTAGGAGTCGTGGGTTAGTTACCATGTCGGTAACAGTGGAAACCCGTGGAAGTTACCGAGATAGTAGGGGCCCAGTGTTGTGATTGGTGAGGTTGGTAGTGCGCGGTAGATAGATCGAGTCTCAATCGAGAGAATGTGCCGTAGTGCTCTCGATTTCCTCTAATCGCCTTCTCTCTCTTTTGGCAATTGATTGTGTGTGGGCTCGACACGACGTGGTAGTGCGTGATCGGCTATTTGTTATGATTGTTTGTTACTTTGGGGTCTTCGGGCGAGAATCTATAGTTGATAGATATATTAGCAGCCGTAGTGGGGAGCCGACGCGTTGGGTGATCTTAGATCACTCATTAGACTCTTTTGTGTTTTTCAGGTTTAGCAGCGACAGACGCAGGAGGTCCTCGGTGTAGTTTCGGGATTGCTTGTGGCGGGATTTTGATTCGATGATTTCAGGGTTTTCTCTCGGTTCGGCTTGACGCCAATTTTGTATTGAGCTTTGTGTGTTGTTTTGCTGATTGACGAAATGATTTGTAAAAATGACTATTAAACGTTGTACTGAACGTTTGATTACTCAGAAATTAATATGCTTTCCTGATATTGTGTTTAGTCCGAACCGACACTACTCACAGAAGTGGTGCAAGGCGTACGACTTGTATTATGGAAGTGAGGATAGTGGAATCAAGGACGGGTTTGTGCGAGCCTTTGTCTCAAATTGATCTGTCTCTGGCTTTGTCCTGTGGCGAACCTTTCCTGTTTGACTTGTATTGGTCATGTTCTTGTTTGATTGTTGGCCGGTCAGCTCGACGGTCTGCGGACGATGGGAAAGGGGCGTTACAGAAAGGTGGTATCAGAGCATGGTTTGGTTCTGCATGGGTTTCGAAGCTGTTCATTTCTGAGAGTTTTCCGTGTTTTATCGAGTCAAAATTGTGTCTTACCCAAGCATCCATTAGGAAACCGAGCCGCGTCTGTAAATCCGAGGTTGGGATGGGATAGTAAATTTGTATTATTTGTACTAATATTTATTTGTGTTTTTGATTGCAGTCAGCAGCAGTGTGTCCCTGTACGGATTGTGTGTGGGTGTGTGCATATTGTGGGAGATTTCAGTGAGCAGGATGAGTCATCGTCGGATGACAGGGGCAGAGTACCGAGCTCAGTTAGAGCAGCATCAGGCGAGTCTGAGAGCAGCACAGCCTGGACAGTCACAGGGTTCCCGGATATCTGATCTACCATCGGTTTTTCCGCGAGTGCAGCAGGGAGCGAGAGAAGCCGCTGTAGTTTAGAGGCCGTTGCCTGATCAATTACCTTCAGCCTTGCAAGACGACGAAGGTACCCCAGACCCGGTCGCATGAGCGATGGGATATCTGGGATACACGGACCATGGGTTTCCACCATTGCCGCCACAGCTGGAGGCGCCTGTGGTACTGCCAGTGATGCAGCCACCGATGCTTGAGGCACATGATGTGCCGTTACCCTTTAGCTTACATGAGTGAGACTTCATTCCACTCGGTGGGGAGAATTTTAGGGTGGACCCGTTACATGCAGCAGTCGACATGGATATGGAGCCGATAGTGTTGGAATTGTGTCCAGTAATCTCGGTACTGTCTCTAGAAAGTAAGAGTATGTCAAAGATCAGACATAAGTCATATAATGCTGGGGATCATGATGGCTTGCTAGAGTCCGCTCATGATCTATAAGTCTTGGACTTATTGCCTTTATTATATGATCCCATATGGGTCACACGCCTAAGCTAACAGGAAAATGTGTTGGAACGGCTTAGCAGAAGTACGACAAAAGTGCCAGGCATTTGTCGTACTAAGAGAGAAAGATTAATGGGTCTGATTAAATGGGATTTAATCAGATTGGGCCCAAAAGCCCATTAGGGAAAAGAGAAGGCTTTTAATGACTAAAAGCCAAGTCTTTTCTCCCAAAACCCTAACACCCAGCCGCGGCCTCTCTCTCCCTCTGCGCCTCTCTTCCTCGTGGTCTAGCAGCCATTCTTGTGATCGCGTGTGTGAACCTCTGGAGGATTCATCCCTCGGTGCATCTATCTGATCTCTGACCTGTTCTATTCCTTCCGCTGCAACAAACAGGTAAAAGGTGAGATCATCTAATGTTTCTAATCAAGAGAACCTAGATCTGTATGTTTAGGATGATCTGAATCTGTGAATTACATCAGGATCAACTAAACGAATTCCTACAGTGGTATCAGAGCCATTGGTTCTTAGGATTTCTTGTTTAGATTCATTGTTTAGGTTGTTTATTCTGTTTAGAAGTGTTTTGAATCCATTACTGATAAGAAAAACACTTAAGAAACTGAATTGAATCCTGAACAAACGTTTGAAATCACAAAACCGAGCTATATGACTCGGGTTTTGTTGATCGGCCAAGGGAAAAATCGACCGGCTTGGCCGGTTGGTTATCACGGCCGAGAGATGGTCGGTTGGGTCGGATCGATCGTGGCTCGTCCCGATCATGGATCGTCCCGTTCCGCCTCTCTCATGTCCCGATGCTTGCTTGACGTGCGAGAAAGATCGACCACGATCGCTTGGCGATCGCGTCCGTGATCTCGTCCGGCTCGTCCCGATCGTCGCGTCTCGGCCAAGCATCGACCCGTCCCACGATCGTCCCGCCTGACCCGAGCTCGTCCGACCGTCCCGATCACACGCAAGCGTCCCGTCCGGCAATCCGAGCGTCTCGATCTCGGATCGAGCATGCGGCTTGCGGCTGGACGGCTCTTGCTCGACCGGTTAGGGTTTTGGGTGTAATTGGGCCGGTTCGATTTCGGTTAGGTGGTTCGGTTCAAAACTTAATTAAAATCAATCGTTCTGGTTTAATAAACAGATTTTAAT
This sequence comes from Orychophragmus violaceus, assembly GCA_030180135.1. Lineage (NCBI taxonomy): Eukaryota > Viridiplantae > Streptophyta > Magnoliopsida > Brassicales > Brassicaceae > Orychophragmus > Orychophragmus violaceus. The sequence goes on along the minus strand of CM058231.1, from coordinate 31,679,161 downwards.
AATTTTATTAAATCTGGTTAAACCGGGATAAGAAATCCAATGTCGAAAGAAATATTGGATATAGTGCCTAAACCAGGAATTTCTAATTTGATTTGGTTGGACCAAATAAATTGAGAAATTCCGGTTTAGTAAATAACCGGTTGACAATTGTGGTCGTCGTAGTAATTAAAACTTGGTTAGACCAGTTTTAATGAACCAGACCGGTTATGTCAATTAATTGGACAATTGGGTCATGTCTTGGACATGGACCAATTCTTGGGCCTCGGGCCAAGAAGTTAAAACAATTGGGCCAGTTAATTGAGTCTTTCTTCAGATTAATTTAAAATTTATTTTATAATATTATAAAGTCGTTTTTAAATTAAAGTTTCCGAAATTTTATAATTAGAAAGTTTCTTAATATAGAAGTTTCTGAATTTGCGGGTTTTGGATTTTAAAGAAATTTCTAAAGTTAGAAAGTTTCCGGTTTTAGAAAGTTTCCAATTTTAGAAAGTTTCCAAAAATAGTAGGTTTCCATAAATAGAAAGTTTCCCGAAATAGTAATCTTCTATTTTGGGAATGATTTTAATAAACCTACGAACCTCAAATAATATCAAGCGTTGGATGTCTTGTCCAGGCTATGTCAGCTGTCAAAGCCCATTCAATTGCATTCATGGCCTTACAGTGTGAGGATGTCTGCTTTTGCGTGAGTAAGACGGTTTGTGATTCATAAATGTCATTGGGAGTCCCAGACATTAATGATTACATGACTGTATAGTCTGGTTTTCTTGACTAGGCCATCGGGAGTCCCGGGCCTTGAGACATCAGAGTGGATTGGGCCTCGGGCCCAGATTCACAACCAAGAGTTATATCACGGATATAATTAGCCGATATAGGGCTTACCGATATAAGCTAAGGTTGGGTGACGGCCAGTGGCCCACTTTAATTTTAGTTATATGTGGATCTTGGAATCATTATATTCTATTGAGGGTAACTTAGGTTATTGAATATAATGCGTGATTAATCATATTATACTTTAATACGAGATTAGTCATTTTGAACATAATAACTAATAACCTTTTTATTTATATATTTCAGATATGACTACTACAAGCACACAAAACACATTCTCGATCCGGTCTGTTCTCGAGAAGGAGAAGCTGACTGGAACGAACTTCCTGACATGGTCAAGGAACTTGAGGCTGGTCCTCAAGCAGGAGAAGAAGGATTATGTCCTTCGAGATCCCCTCCCCGAGAGGCCTCTTGCCAATGCTGCCAGGACTCTGCACAATGCTTGGGAAAAGCATTCGTCAGATGAAAATGATGTTTATTGCCTGATGTTGGTGACAATGACTCCTGAGCTGCAAAAACAGTTCGAAAGTGTATTGTCTCCCATCGAGATCATGGCAAGCCTGAAATCGCTTTTTCAGGAGCAGGCTAGGACTGAGAGGTTCCAGACAGTTAAGAACCTCTTGGACTGTAAGTTGGCTGCGAATGCGGCAGTGAGTCCTCATGTCTTGAAGATGATGGGTTATCTCGATCATCTTCAGAAACTCGACTGCCCAATCAGCCAGGAACTTGCCTGCGACATCATTCTGCAGTCTTTACCTGCAAGCTATGATCAGTTCATTCTGAACTTTAACATGCATGGCTTGAGTAAGACACTGCCTGAGCTTCACGGAATGCTCAAGACTGCAGAGCCCAACTTGAAGAAAACCGCCAAGGACCCCAATGTGCTTATGGTACAAAAGGGCAAGGGGTTTAAGAAGTCTTCTGCTAAGGATAAGGGAAAGGCCAAGGGTGTCCAAGTCGCGGACAAGGACACGCCAAAGCCCAAGCCCAAGTCCAAGGCTGGGCCTACTGACATGTGCAGGTTCTGCAAAGAACTGGGGCATTGGAGAAGAGATTGTAAGAAATTCCAGGAAGGTCTAAAGGAATTAAAGAAGAAGACTTTCGAGACTTCTTCATCAGGTATTTTTGTTATAGAAGTTAATACAACTACTTCTGATAATACCTCATGGGTCATGGATACTGGTTGTGGGGCTCATATTTGTACTAATATGCAGGCACTCAACAACAGTAGAAGGCTGAAGCAAGGACAAGTGGAGCTACGAGTTGGGAATGGAGCGAAAGTTTCAGCACTAGCTGTAGGCACATACTTGTTGTCTTTACCTTCGGGATTGATTTTAGAACTGAATAATTGTTATTTTGTACCTGCTATAAGCAGAAATATTATTTCAATTTCTTTGTTGGATTTGGAAGGTTATGATTTTTCAGTTAAGAATAAATTATGTTCCTTCAATCGCAACAATTTGTTCTATGGTTCTGCCCCTCTTACGAATGGGCTTTACATACTCGATCAATCCGCGCCAATTTATAACATTAATACAAAACGGTTTAAACCTAATGAGGAAAACCGAACGTTTCTATGGCATTGTCGTTTAGGGCACATCAGCGAGAAACGCATCAAGAGGCTCCATTCGAATGGACTTCTTGGCTCATTTGACTTTGAGTCATGTGAGAAATGCGAATCCTGCATGATGGGCAAAATGACACGGGCCCCCTTTAATAAACCTAACGAGAGGGCCAGTGACTTATTGGGCCTGATACACACTGATGTGTGTGGCCCAATGTCCACAAATGCAAGAGGAAACTATCAGTACTTCATTACCTTCACTGATGATTTCAGTAGGTATGGATATGTTTATTTAATGAAACATAAGTCTGAATCTTTTGAGAAGTTCAGAGAATTCCAAAATGAAGTACAGAACCAACTTGGCAAAAGCATTAAGGCTCTTCGGTCCGACCGAGGAGGAGAATACTTAAGCCAAGAATTCAGTGATCATCTGAGAGAGTGTGGGATCGTATCCCAACTCACTCCTCCTGGAACACCTCAATGGAATGGTGTGTCTGAGAGGAGAAATCGGACCTTATTGGATATGGTTCGATCTATGATGAGTCACACAGACCTTCCAATATCCCTTTGGGGATATGCTCTGCTAACAGCAGTGTTCACTCTAAACAGAGCGCCATCAAAAGCAGTAGCAAAGACACCATATGAATTATGGACTGGAGAAGCTCCAGTGCTGTCTTATCTCAGAATTTGGGGTTGTGAAGCCTATGTCAAGAGATTAATCTCAGACAAGCTTACACCAAAATCTGACAAATGCTATTTCATTGGTTATCCACGGGAAACCAAGGCTTATTACTTCTATCTACGTTCCGAGAACAAGATTTTTGTTGCCCGGGATTGTAACTTTCTTGAGAGGGAGTTTCTCTCTAAGAAAGACAGTGGGAGTAAGGTACTGCTTGAAGAAATTCAAGATGAACAGGATACTGCTCAACCTAATGAGGAAGAGCAGCAGGAGGACCTACAAGAAATTGTAGAGCCTGAACCTGTAGTACCTGAAGTTCGAAGATCCGGGAGGATCCGTCACGAACCCGAGAGATATCAAGGATTCCTCGTGACTAACTGTCATGATCTTCTGATCATTGATGGTGATGAACCATCGAACTTCAATCAAGCCATGATGGGCCCAGATTCCTCTAAGTGGCGCAAGGCCACTGATTCCGAAATGGACTCCATGTCGGTCAACCAAGTATTTTCGTTGGTTGACTTACCCGCTGGTGTAAAAGCCATCGAGTGCAAATGGATCTTCAAGAAGAAGATTGACGTGGATGGAAATGTCCAGATTTATAAAGCCAGGTTGGTGGCAAAAGGTTTCAGACAAGTTCACGGTGTGGACTACGATGAAACCTATTCACCGGTGGCTATGATGAAATCTATTCGGATTCTACTAGCAACTGCAGCTTTTCATGATTATGAAATTTGGCAGATGGACGTGAAAACCGCCTTCCTGAATGGTATTCTGGAAGAGGATGTGTATATGACACAACCTGACGGTTACATAGATCCGAAGAATGCTGGGAAAGTATGCAAGCTTCATAAATCCATTTATGGACTGAAGCAAGCATCGAGGAGCTGGAATCTTCGTTTTGATGAAGCGATCAAGCAATTTGACTTCATCAGAAACGAAGAAGAACAATGCGTGTACAAGAAATCTAGTGGGAGCAAGATTGTATTTCTTATTCTGTATGTCGATGACATACTGCTTCTCGGAAACGACGTTCCAATGCTGAAGTCTGTAAAGGACTGGCTTGGAAGTTGTTTTTCCATGAAAGACATGGGTGAAGCCGCATACGTTCTTGGAATTAGGATCTATCGGGATAGACCTAAGAGGCTGATAGGCTTGTGTCAAGACTCATACATTGACAAAGTCCTACAAAGATTCAGCATGAAAGATTCCAAGAAGGGCTTCACGCCAATGGTACATGGCACAACGCTAAGCAAGAAGCAGAGCCCTACGTCGGCTGCTGAGCTTGAACGCATGAAGAATATTCCTTATGCATCTGCAATAGGATCTGTCATGTATGCCATGATCTGTACTCGTCCTGATGTTGCTTATGCATTGAGCATGACGAGTAGATACCAGTCAAATCCAGGTGAAAACCATTGGATTGCCGTAAAGAATATCTTGAAGTATCTAAGACATACTAAGGATAAGTTCTTAGTGTACGGTGGAAGTGATGTGCTTAAAGTCAGTGGATTCACGGACGCAAGTTTCCAGACAGACACAGATGATTTCCGGTCACAGTCCGGTTATGTCTTTTGTCTGAATGGCGGTGCAGTAAGTTGGAGAAGCTCCAAGCAGGACACCGTTGCTGATTCCACTACAGAAGCTGAATATATCGCCGCCTCGGAAGCAGCGAAGGAAGCTGTTTGGATACGAAAGTTCATTATGGAACTAGGTGTGATACCAGATGCGGCTGAGCCTCTGGCACTGTTTTGTGACAACAATGGTGCTATAGCTCAGGCAAAGGAACCAAGATCACACCAGAAATCCAAGCATGTTCAAAGAAGATATCACTTGATACGTGACATCATTAATAGAAAGGAAGTCAAGATCAGCCGAGTTCCGACAGATGATAATGTCGCTGATCCGTTGACAAAGCCACTCCCAAGGCCTAAGCTCGAGTTCCTGACTGAAGCTGTAGGCATTAGAAACATTGAAATGTAATCTAAATTTGAGTGGGAGTTTTGTGAGCTTTATTTTAGTTATTTGATATGTTCTTGTAAAACATTAGTTTATGTTTTAATGAAATTATTATTTCAAGATTATTTTAACTGTGATGAAATAATCGTTCCAAAATGATATAAACCATTTTATAGGTCATCGAAGTAAATGACTTGATCTTGAGTCATCGAAGTCATTTAGCTTGATCATGAGACCCTATATTTGATAGATGTTATATATCATCCCGTCCCCAGTCGAAGGTTGTTGAAATTGGAACATCAACAACCGTGTGAGACTGGATTGGTACGTGACTTATGACAAAGTCTCAGTGTGTCATAGATGCGCGGCATCAAAGTCAGTACATAGGTGTATGTTGGGAACATACGACCGGACAAGACCCGCTTATAAGAACTCTTCAGGATATTTATATCTGTGTCATAAGAGATTCTTACTACGACTATAGAGTATAGTCCTTAGACCTGAGTTCACATGCATGTGACTGCACATGGACTGATGTACTTTGATCATTGTCTAATGCTATCATTCTGTGATAGCTATAAGGACCTTGTTTGGGTACATCATGAAATGAGTAGTTTACAGTGATGGAACAAGATGGGATTTGTCCCTCCAATATAAATGGAGCGAATATCTCTAGGCCAATCGGAGATTTGAATACTGGAAAACGCATGGCCATGCTCAAACGGACTTTCCCGAGTCGTTTGGATTGTCAGTATCAAATCAGAGTCCGATGAACAAGATTAGGCTTTATAAGGATGACACCAATCTTGCCTTATGACTAATCGAGATATTGAGACAAAAGGATTATGAATACAGAGATTCCAGTACAAGTGGGAGATTGTTGGAATTGTGTCCAGTAATCTCGGTACTGTCTCTAGAAAGTAAGAGTATGTCAAAGATCAGACATAAGTCATATAATGCTGGGGATCATGATGGCTTGCTAGAGTCCGCTCATGATCTATAAGTCTTGGACTTATTGCCTTTATTATATGATCCCATATGGGTCACACGCCTAAGCTAACAGGAAAATGTGTTGGAACGGCTTAGCAGAAGTACGACAAAAGTGCCAGGCATTTGTCGTACTAAGAGAGAAAGATTAATGGGTCTGATTAAATGGGATTTAATCAGATTGGGCCCAAAAGCCCATTAGGGAAAAGAGAAGGCTTTTAATGACTAAAAGCCAAGTCTTTTCTCCCAAAACCCTAACACCCAGCCGCGGCCTCTCTCTCCCTCTGCGCCTCTCTTCCTCGTGGTCTAGCAGCCATTCTTGTGATCGCGTGTGTGAACCTCTGGAGGATTCATCCCTCGGTGCATCTATCTGATCTCTGACCTGTTCTATTCCTTCCGCTGCAACAAACAGGTAAAAGGTGAGATCATCTAATGTTTCTAATCAAGAGAACCTAGATCTGTATGTTTAGGATGATCTGAATCTGTGAATTACATCAGGATCAACTAAACGAATTCCTACAGATAGATCCAGAGCAGCATTTGTATTGGGAGCAGCATATTGATGGGCATATGACAATACTCGGGGACGTTCTAGAGCAGCCGATTGGACTGCACCATCATCCAGATCTACAGCCAGGGTCACCTCATAGGTCGGCATCATCATCACTCGGTTTCACTGAGCCACTCTCTGCGATGGAGCCATTATCAGGAGTTGAGCCGATGACGATGTCAGGATCGGACGCACAATTTGAGTCAGTTACATCGCCAGGTACACCGCCGACCGAGCCAGTTGCGTCACCAGAGATTCCACCAACAGACACGCCGGACTCGCTACCGCCTATGCATGTACACCGGATGTGTAGCGCATGTGGAGTTTAGGGTCATCGTGCATCCGAGTGCTTTCAGGATCCTTCTTCGGAGTCTGTCTCCTCCTGTCAGTTATGTGGTGCTTCGGATCATCAAGCATTTGCTTGTTACCGTGGGCCACGCCCAGCGCCCGTTACCTTCTGTCAGCTTTGTGGTCGCAGGGGACATGTTACACGTTTGTGTTCAACGGCAGAGCCGCAGCGAGTTGGAGCGCCGTCTAGAGATGCACACCCACCATATCCTCCCGGCGCACCTGCCAGTGGTTACCACCATGAGCCACGACCGTTCATCATAACCAAAACCCAGACCGACGACGTATCCGGAGCGATATGGTGATTGCTTGGTTGTGTGTGGTAATTGTTTGCTTTTGTGTTTATTGATTGCGTGATTTATCTAATGCTTGAGTGGTGCATTGGATAATTAGGGTTGTGTTTCATTCGTGGTATAACGCTGTTAGGGTGCTAATTTCTTTTATGGCTTGCATAGCATTTGAAGGTTGTTGATGGTGGCGGTGATCCATTTGATTGCTAGTTGAGTTTTGTTGGCTTGATTAATTTGAATTTATCATAATCGTTAAGTTGTTAGAAATAAGAAATGTTAGAACCTTTTCGTTTAAGGTGTTGAGCTAACTCGAGAATGGTTGTATTCGACCATCGATTCACGAGAGAGCGGAATTATAGAATATCGTTACTTAATCATGGGTAACCGTTAGGTACATGATTAACTAACTATATCTCTATGAGGATGTGATATCGAGGGATGGATTGGTTTGGATTTCACCACTCCAGTGAAAGTTGTTGTGTTGAATGTAGGACGGAATGGACGATGTGATACGAATACGAGACCAAACCCGAATCCGAAAGCAAGTGGAGTATAAGGAGCCGTGAGACAAGTTGACCCGGGAAGTGAAGCAGTTAGTATGGATCGTCAGTGGAAATGTATCAGTGCAGGGCAACTGGAAGAGCGAAGCGTTGGTATGATGAGTTAGCGACAAGATTTGAAGTAACGTCAGCGATAGTGTGGAAACCAGAGTGAAGCAATCAGTGTGAATGGAATGTAGGTTCAGCGAAGTCGGAATCAGAAATCAAAATTCATGGGAAGTGTTCGGAAAGGAAGAGGTCGTATCGGAAACATAGTGAAAATATCAGTACGGAAGGAGTTGAAGCCATAGAGACGTTATGGTGGGCATACAGATTTTTGAAGAGTGTCTTGATAGGTGTAAGTTTTAACCCTATACTAACTGCAAGTGCACATTAATATCAATGTAGTACTTAGGGATCGAATCCACGAGGACTCTAGGCAACGATAGAATTATAACATAAAAGATTAAACTAGGAGGAAGCAAATGTGATTAGAAACTAAAAAGAAGCAGGAAAGTAAATTAGTAGCAAGTTCGGGTTGTAAGCAATTAACTAAGGGCGCTAAGTCTAGGGAGTTCTCAGGAAATCAGACAAGCAGACAAATCATTCAGTCATGATCTAATTAAACACAGTTCTAGAACTCAAAACACATATATAGAATTAACCAACTTTCGTTGTGAGAATTCTCTAAGCCTAATTGCAGAAATCCAAATGTCCTTGTAATTCCTACAGATTAAACAAGCTTTAATGATCAAGTTCGATATTTTCACAATCTAATTAAACCAAATTTCTTTGCGAGTAATTAAATTGCTCAACCTAAATAGTTCAGATTCTAAACCACACTTTCGTGTCAATCTAGCAACCTAAGATCTAGATTCTAAGTGATCAAGTTAGAACTAGCATTAAACACAATTTAGCTTGAAGAACATCTATTAATATGAATCCTTAACTGAATTAATTATATCTAGCAAGTCATAAAATCCTTAATGAGAATCCCTAAACCTAACTATGAATCTACTCAGACATAGATAATGAAAACATGATCAATGAATAAATAGATATCATAAAAGAGATTAAATAAGTAAAGGGGTTCGAAATCTTCTCCAAAAACTAGATGTAGTACAAGATCAGATCAGCCCCAAATAGCTCTAAAAACTCTCTGCTCTAAAGTATGATAGCGTCTCTAAAAACTGATGTAAAAACCTAATTAAATAGCTAAATCACGTCTTGGGGCTTCTGTGTAAATATCTGGAACTTCAAGGCAATTCTGTAAATTCATCATTCTTCATTAACTCTCGCCGAGACTGGCCCAACTCGCTGTGCATCGATCGATGCTGATGTGTGTCGATCGACACATCACTCTGTTCTGGACAGTGAGCTCTATCTCTCGGGTCAAAACTCCAAAATGCACCAAAATGCTCAAATTACTCCAAATCCACTCCAAACGTGCTAGTACCTAATAAAACCTGTAAAGGACTCTAAAGAAACACAAAAGACTCTAAAACATACTTATATCATGGCATAAAACCGGTAAAAAAAATGATATATCAACTCTCCCACACTTAGCCTTTGCTTGCCCTCAAGCAAAACAGAGAACTAAAACATGGTGAAGAGGTTTGAAAACTTTCAAAAACTCTTTTTGTCCTAGAAGCAACAACACTCAGATTCCCCTTAGTAAACCACTGAAAGAATCAACTGCAAGATATCAAGACCAACATGTACTTCCCCCACACTTAGCAACTGTCCTAAGTAAACTCCACAATCAATCCAAGCAATTCAAATTCACCCTACTGACTTCTTAAGCATATTAAGTGCGGTCTCACCTAAGGATTATCGATCAAAGGGAACATGGATTCTTACTTTTTCAGCTCTAGACCACCATACTATCTTTTTCTGGTTCTTTTCTTCTCTTTTCCCTTCCTTAGCATTCTGATTTTTCCCCATTGGGTATCATTTTATTTTTTTTATCAGTGTTCTTCCCGTTAAGGGGTGTACTTTGGACACATTCCATGGATCGCACAGGAGGTAATAGTGTTTACTACTACTCCCGTGACCACTTCGGAGCTACTAGCTCATCCTCAGTTTATTACTCTTTTTTTTTTACTTTATGGAAGGGGAGAAGGGAGCCATACTCGGACAGGTTTACAAGCTGTGTCAGAACTAACAAAGGAGTCCGACTCAAGGTATACCAAGCCCTTAGGTGAGAAAATTAAGTCAAGTTAAGGGTGAAGCCAGTAAAAGGATCCTCTGAATACCTGAATTGATATGGGTTTCTTCAGTAGGTTGATCCGTGTTGGGTTTTCTAATAGTCATAGATTGATCTTTCGGCTTCATCCCAGTGGTTACTTAAGTTCCTGCAAGATGTTGTTAACTTCTCCAAAATTCACTGTTTCTTACTTAATCTGGTTTTGACTCAATAAAACAATTTTTTTTGAAAACTGGACTGACTCTAAGAAAACAGAAAGATAAAAGTCAGTAGCTACCTCCCCGACACTTGAAACACACTGTCCCCAGTAGTGTTAAGCTAAGGGTTGGTAAAAAGAAAGAAAAGGTTAATGGATGTGTTGAGTTCTGTCTGATTTTACCTCTGTCGCTCATGCATCGATCGTTACATAAATGTAACGACCGTTGCTAGGCGATTTTTCGTCATGTGTCGATCGTTGCTCAAGACTGCAACGATCGCTGCAATGCGATTTTCGTGTTTTGACGATCGACACACAAGACCGTGTCGATCGTTGCATTGCGATATCCGAGACCTGCAGACAAAATTCACCAAAACAAAAAAAAACAAAACGTAAAATCCTAACAAAAATACCAAAAATGAATAGGAAAAACAAAACAGTGGGTTGCCTCCCACTCAGCGCTCTTTTAGCGTCAATAGCTTGACGTTTTAGCTTAATCAGACAGATGGTGCAACATCCAGAGGCAAAATCTGACCTCCTGAAATCTCGGCCTTAGCCCAATAATGCTTTACTCTATGTCCATTCACAGTAAATTCCTTACCTTCCTGGCTGATCAGAACGACAGCTCCATAAGGATGTACCTCCTTGATTGTGAAAGGACCATACCACCTTAAATTCAGCTTACCTGGAAACAATTTCAAACGAGAGTTATACAAAAGTACCTGATCATTAGGCTCAAATTGTCTAGAGACAATCTTCTTGTCATGATAAGCCTTAGTCCTCTCCTTGTACAACTTTGAGTTATCATAGGCAAAATGTCTTATCTCATCCAACTCATTAAGCTGCACCAATCTCCTGTCTGCAGCATACTTTCGAAGTTCATCTGCTTCACAGCCCATGCTGCTTTGTGCTCAAGCTCTACTGGCAGATGGCATACTTTTCCATACAACAAATGAAATGGAGTGGTCCCAAGTGGTGTCTTAAATGCAGTCCGGTAAGCCCATACTGCATCATCTAGCTTTGCTGCCCAATCCTTCCTTATCTTCCCAACTGTCTTCTCTAAGATCTCCTTGATCTGTCTGTTAGAAACCTCGAACTGTCCACTAGTCTGAGGGTGATAAGAAGTAGCAACTCGGTGATGAACTCCATGCTTCTTCAGTAGCTTCTCAAAGACCTTATTAATAAAGTGGGATCCTCCATCACTAATTACTATCCGAGGTACTCCAAATCTAGGGAATATGATGGTCTTAAACAACTTAATAACCACCGAAGAATCATTGGTTGGACTAGCTATTGCTTCTACCCACTTAGATACATAGTCTACAACAACCAAGATAAACTTATTCCCATAGGATGAGGGAAAAGGACCCATAAAGTCTATGCCCCAGCAATCAAAAACCTCAACCTCAAGAATGAAATTCTGAGGCATCTCATGCCTTTTACTGATTTTCCCTCTCCTTGGACAGGCATCACACTGAGAAACAAAGGAATGAGCATCTGCAAACATTGTGGGTCACCAGAAACCTGCTTGCAGGACCTTAGACACAATCTTGAAAGTAGCAAAATGTCCAGCATAATCTGATCCATGACAGTGGAATAGGATATCTGGAACCTCTGATTCAGCAACGCATCTCCTGTAAAGACCATCGGAACAATGCTTGTAGAGATAAGGCTCATCCCAGTAGTATCGTCTAAGCTCCCTAAAGAACTTATTCTTTGCATACCCCTTCAGATCATCTGGTTCAGTCTCTGCAGCCAGGTAATTAGCTATATCTGCGTACCAGGGTCGATCGGTGGTTGCGACAGCATCTACTTTGAAGATATAGTCTCCAATTTGAATCGTGAAAGGTTCTGGGTCTGTATCCGCATTGCAACGATCATCGCACAGGGCAGCATCGATCGTCGCAACCTCGACACATGCATCGATCGTCACAGATGTGGCATCGATCGATGCAGTGCGATTAATCCGACAGTTTTGCAAATTTCTGCCCAAATCCGTCTGAAACACTGTCCCGATCATATTGACGTTCTCCTCAGGCAAGAAATCCTTAATGGGTACGTCTTCCTCAACCAGCATCCTTGAAAGATGGTCTGCAACTCCATTTTAAACTCCCTTCTTGTCCCTCACTTCAATGTCAAACTCCTGAAGCAACATAATCCATCTCAACAATCTTGGCTTAGCATCTTTCTTCTGCATCAGATACTTCAGGGCTGAATGATCAGTGCACACAATCACCTTGGAGCCAACAAGATAGGGGCGGAATTTCTCAAATGCAAAGACAACAACCAACAACTCCTTCTCAATAGTGGCATAGTTTCTCTGTGCATCATCTAGTGTTCTGCTAGCATAATAGATAGCATGAAGCTTTCTGTCCTTCTTCTGCCCCAGAACAACTCCTACAGCATAGTCACTTGCATCACACATAACCTCAAAAGGTAGATCCCAATCTGGTGGCTGAACTATATGAGCACTCACTAATGCCTGCTTGATCTGTTCAAATGCAGTCTGACAATCTGCATTGAACTTAAATTTGGCCTCGTTACACAGCAAGGCAGTTAGTGGTCTAGGAATTTTACTGAAGTCCTTGATGAACCGTCTATAGAAACCAGCATGTCCAAGAAAGCTCCTTATAGACTTCACAGAATCTGGCGCATGAAGGCTGGTCATTACCTCAATCTTAGCGCGATCTACTTCAATCCCTGCTTCAGACACTTTATGTCCAAGTACAATGCCATCTCTGACCATGAAATGACACTTCTCCCAATTAAGAAACAAGTGCTTCTCCTCGCATCTAGCTAGTACCTTGCACAGATTATCCAAGCACTCATTACAAGATGACCCATAGACTGAGAAGTCATCCATAAACACCTCCATAGTCCTCAATCATATCTGTGAATATGGACATCATGCATCTGTGGAAGGTGGCAGGTCCATTGCAGAGTCCAAAGGGCATCCTGCGGTAAGCAAATGTGCCATATGGACAAGTAAAGGTTGTCTTTCCCTGATCCTCTGGATGGATGGGAATCTGGAAGAAACCTGAATATCCATCGAGGAAGCAATAGTAAGGGTGATTTGCTAACCTCTCCAGCATATGATCAATGAAGGGTAAGGGGAATGATATTCATACATTTTCATGCATTTAGGCTTGTATATAGTTCTTGTTTTGACTTCTTTTCTCCATCATTCATACCATTTTGTCGAGTCATTGTCGCATCTAGAGTTTAGAGTTGTTTAGGACTAGGAGTAGGCACTTTAGGCTTGTATTTGGAGTGTTTCTTGTGTTTTGCAGGTGATAGGAGGTGTCTAGGAGCGATGGTGAACTTGGAAGTGGAGTCTAGAGCTCAAGGAACTAAGGAGGATGCGGATACAAGCCGTACCGGTGAGCATATCGGTCAAGCAAGCCGATACAGCCCCTTGACAGAAGACCAGGAGTCCATACCGGTTGGCGTATCGGCTGGCCCAACCGATATGACCTCTCGGATTAATTTTCGAACAACCATATCGGGTGGCGTATCGGCAGGCCAAGCCGATACGACCCTTCCCAAAAAAATCCGAGAGTCAATATCGGTTGGCGTATCGGCTGGTCAGACCGATACGCATCCCAGAATTTGTTTCGGATCCGGGTCAACACCCGGTTTGTTCCGGGTTGACCCGGCTCGCACCCTATTGACTATTTAAGCCAAAAACCTATTTCTTATTGTTTCTTAAGCTGTTTTTGATGTTCTAAACTCTTTTGTAAGAACAAATTGGATTCTTTTGATTAATCTAGTACTTCTTTTGTTATTCCTTCAACAAATCTCTCAATCCATCACTAATCTCCCATGATCAACTCTATTTCTATGAGTTTTGTTGATCTAATGATGATTAGTGAGTAGTTCTCCATAGGCTTATGGGTTAGGTAGGATTAGGTTGATTACGGGTGATCAATAGATTTCTAGTGATTGATTGTTTAAAATCTCATCTAGCAAAGTATGCTTAGTGCCTAATTAATCTTGATCACATTGATTACGATGTTTAGAATTTCTTGTTCACAACATGTTCGATGAAATTCCAGTTTCTAGCTTTGTTAGGACTTTCACATTCTAGCGCATGAAAATGTATGTCTGGAGTGATCGTTTGCTGTTTGGAACCTGTTTGAATGCTCGTTTGATCCTAATTCACAAATGATGATTTGTTCTTGAGTTAGGATTAAGTGAAGAATTGGTATTAAGAGATTAAACTGATTTACTTGGTGTGTTCCATGCTAGGAGATTAGCTTTTAGAAGTTTGAATTAGGATTCCTTGATCATCCCAAGTCACCTGTCCGTTGACCTTAACCTTTAGGCCTTATCCTTATCATTGATTGAATCGCTTGTTTATTTGCTTTTTGTTTACTTCAGTTTGAATTATTTTCGTTAGGATTGTTAGAAACTAAAACCAAATTGTTTGATTTGACTCTGAAGGTCTAGTACTTGCTAATTGGTTTTATCCATCCCAAAAAGGTTCGATACCTCAAAGCCACATCGATAAGCTTGAGGAATTGGTACCTCAAAGGATTGCAAAATCCTAGTTATCAATTTGGCGCCGTTGCCATTTTGGGATTCTGGATATATCAATTCGTTTTCTATTCTTTTTTAGTTCAAGTTATTGTTACTAATTTGCTACTTTCTTTCTTTTTGATGTTAGGTGTATGAACTTGCGCAGCAAAGGGACTACAAACTTAGTTGAAAGAGTTGACGACATCAAAGCACACGAGAGGAGATTAGCAAGGGAACGACGAGCACAAGAACGAGCTGTTCACGTTGAGAGACTTGGGTTGGAACCAACTGTTGAAGATCTACAAAACTTTGAGAGTGTTGAGCAACCAATTATGGATAACCTGAGGATCAACAGCAGCAGCAACAGCAGCAGCAAGAGCAGCAAAGGCCAGCTAGGGCCATTGGCGATGGAGATGCACCGGATACAAATGCAAACCGGCAAGGAATCAATCCACCACCGGTCAACAATAACAACTTTGAGATCCGGGCTATGGTGATGAATATGGTGCAAAACAACCAATTCCATGGGCTTGCATCTGAGGATCCATTGCAGCACTTGGACACATTTGACAAGATTTGTGCCACTACAAGGCTCAATAGTGTGACAGACGATGGTTTGAAGATGCGTCTATTTTTCTTCTCACTGGCAGACAGAGCTAAGGATTGGGAAAGCAACATCCCTCCGGGAACCATCACCACTTGGGGAGACCTCAAGAAGGCTTTCTTGAAGAAGTTCTTCTCAGCTACTAGGACTGCCCGCTTTCGCAGTGAGCTTTCCGGGTTTGTACAACGCAACAATGAGAGCTTTGCTGAAGCTTGGGAGCAGTTTAATAAGCTCACTACTCAGTGCCCCCATCATGGTTTCACTAAGGAGACATTACTCAGCAACCTCTATCGCGGTGTGCTTCCAAGAATGCGGGCTATGCTAGACTCTTCTAGCAATGGACACTTCCTAGGCAAGGGAGTAGATGCAGCTATGGAGTTGATTGAAAACCTTGCAACAAGCGATGGTAATTACAATGAGGATTATGAGAGGACTAATAGAGGATCATCTTCTTCAGATGAGAAGTATGAGAAAGAGATAAAAGCTTTGAATGAGAAGATGGACAAGATGATCTCCTCTAGCCAAAAGAACATCAGCTTTGTAGGCAACTATGAGGATTCTCAGCCACTCCCCTACAGTTTGGATGAGGATATGACACAAGAGGAGATTAAATTCATTGCGGGACAAGGTGGTTTCAACAAAGGTTTCAACCAAAACTATAGGAACCACCCAAACTTCTCATACCGCGACCCCAATGTAGCCAATCCTCAAGAACAAGTCTATCCTCAAGCTCCATCTCAAGGACAAGCTCAACAAGGGCAACAAAGCTTTCAACAACCTCAACAGCAAAAGCCATTTGTCCCACCAACCAACAAGGGTTTGGAAATAAGCCTCAGTTTCAAGGTCAACAAGGCTATGCTCCCAAGCAACAATACCCACCCGGTTTTGGTCAACAACAACAACAAACTTCTTCTTCCTCAGGAGTTGAGAATGAGCTGAAAAGTATGATGCAGCAACTCCTTCAAGGGCAAGCCTCAAGAGCTATGGAAGTACGGGATCTTAAGAGTGAGCTTCAGAATTTGACGTCAAGGGTCACAAACATGGAAAACAAGAATGCTTCTACATCCCGCACTCAAGGTACTTTACCCGGAAAATCTGAGCAAAACCCAAAGGAATACATCAGCGCTATCACCTTGAGAAGTGGTAAGGAGCTGCAACAACGTCAAGTGCCCACGCCTAAGTTGATACCTCCACTCAATGAGGACATTGAAGTTCAAGAAGGGGAGGAGAATTCTGAAAATTCTGCTCTCAACAAAGAGAGTGATAGTGACATGGCTAAGAGGAAAGGAACGGCTGTAGTTGAAGAAGTAGTGAATGATACACTCAAGAAGAAGGATGGTATGTTTGTGCCACCACCTTATGAGCCCAAGCTACCCTTTCCGGGCAGATTCAAGAAGCAACTCCTAGAGAAGTATAAAGCTCTTTTTGAAAAACAGATGAAGAATGTTGAGTTGACCATGCCTTTGATTGATGCCTTCTTGCTTGTTCCTCAGTATAGCAATTTTCTCAAGGACGCAATCAAGGAAAGAACCAAGGAGGTGCAAGGAACGGTTGTGTTGTCTGATGAGTGTAGTGCGATCATCCAAAGGAATATTGTTCCAAGGAAACTTGAAGATCTGGGCAGTTTTACTCTTCCATGTGCTATCGGTCCATATCGGTTTGAGGGTTGTTTATGTGATCTTGGAGCAAGCGCAAGTTTGATGCCCTTCTCAGTAGCCAAGAGGCTAGGTTTCTCTACCTACAAGGCATGTAGGATCTCCTTAGTTCTAGCAGATAGATCGGTGAGATACCCAATTGGTCTCCTAGAAGATCTTCCGGTGAAAGTAGGAGGATTTGAAGTGCCAACAGATTTTATTGTACTGGAGATGGATGAAGAGCCAAAGGATCTTTTAATCCTTGGGAGACCTTTTCTTGCCACAGCTGGTGCGATCATAGATGTCAAGAGAGGGAAGATAGACCTCAACCTTGGTAAAGACATAGTGCTCAAATTTGACATCAACAAGGTGATGAAGAAGCCAACCATACAAGGTCAAATGTTTTATATTGAGACTATGGACGAGCTAGCTGATGAACTCCTTGAGGAGTTGAACATGGAGGATCCGTTAGAGGTCACCTTGACCAAGGAATGTGGGGAGTATGTGTATCTTCAAGAGGAAAGCTGGGCTTATATGAGAGCGCTTGATTCGCACAAGCCTTTGTTAGGAGAGGTTGAATTCATTGAGCTGGGATCAGATTCAGTGGGTAAGGAGCTGGAGGTGTTTGCTGTGGACATAAGTGCTGATGGCGCTGATAGGTTCTAAGTTTTACCCTATTCTAAACTGCAAGTGCACAGTATCGTCAAAGTAGTATATAGGGTTATCGAATCCACAGGGACACTTGGTCTCAATAGAATCAGAAACGTAGAGATTAATACTAGAAATAAGCAGATGGTGAAGTAAATAAATTGCGAAGCAAGAAAGTAAACAATAGCAAGTTGGTTATGAAAGCAATAAACTAAAAGCGTCAAGCCTAGGGTATTCTCAGGAAATCAGACAAGCAGACAAGTTAATCAGTCAGGATCTAATTAAACTCAGTTCTAGAACTCAAATCACGGAAATAGAATTAACCAAATCTCTTTGCGAAAACTCTCTTAGTCTAAGTGCAGTAATCCAAATCTCTTTGCAATTACTAACAGATTAAACTAGCATTAAGTTCAAGTTCGATATGTTCACAATTAAACTAAACCAAATTTCTTTGCGAATAATTTAATTGCTCAACCTAAATAGTTCAGATTCTAAAACACACTCTCGTGTTGAATTTAGCAACCTAAGATCTAGATTCTAATTGATCAGGTTAGAACTAGCTTTAAGCACAGTTTAGTTTGAAGAACATTCTAATCATATGAATCCTTAACTGAATTAAACAAGTCTAGCAAGTCATCAAACCCTAATGAGAAACCCTAAACTTAACTATGGATCTACTCAGACATGATTGATGAAAACATAATCATAGAAATAATAGATTGCATATAAGAGAATAAAATATCAAAGGGGTTCGAAATCTTCTCCAAAATAAGTGAATACAGGAAATAGATCAGCCCCAAAAGCTCTAAAAATCTCTTAGCTCTAAGTATGAAAGCGTCAGTAAATAAAACACCAAAATCCTCTATATATAAGCCTAATCTCGGCTGGGGCTTCTGTGTAAATACTGGAACTATTCTGGGCCTCTTTGTAAATCTTCATAACTTGTTAAACCGACGTGCACGGCCCATCTCGCTAGTGTGTCGACCGATGCACAAGGTGTGTCGGTCGATGCTTGATCAATAAATCGGACAGTGAGTTAAGCTCTCGGCCAAAACGTCCCAAAAGTCCCAAAATGCTCCAAATATCTCCAATTAGCTCCAAACCTGATTAAACCTGTAAAAGACTCTAAACGAACACAAAAGACACTAAAAACACATCTATATCATGGTATAAAATGGGTAAAACCCATGATATATCAACTCCCCCACACTTAGCCTTTGCTTGCCCTCAAGCAAAACAGAGAACTAAAATGCAGTGAAGAGGTTTGAAAACTCTTCAGAAACTCATTTTGTCGTAGAAGCAGCAACATTCAGATTCCCCTTAGTAATCCACATGAAAGAATCAATCCACAGACATCAAGACCAACATATACTTCCCCCACACTTAGCAACTGTCCTAAGTAAACGCTACAATCACATTCACGCATTCAAATTCTCCCTACTGACTTCTGCATATATTTAAGTGCGGTCTCACCTAAGGGGTATCGATCTAAAGGCACATGGATTCTTACCTTGCCAGCTCTAGACCACCAAACTGTCTTTCTTTAGTCCCTTTCTTCTCTTTCCCTTCCTTAACAACTGATTTTTTCCCACTGGGTATCATTTTTTTTTTTATCAGTGTTCTTCCCGTTTTGGGGTGTACTTTGGACACATTCCATGGATCACATGAGAGAAAATAGTGTTTGCTACCATTCCCATGACCACTTCGGAGTTACTAACTCATCCGCAGTTTATTATCTTTTTTTTTTTTTACTTTATGGAAGGGGAGAAGGGAACCAAATAGGACAGGTTTACAGGCTGTGTCAGAACCAACAAGGGAGTCCGACATAAAGTATACCAAGCCCTTAGGTGAGAAATCTAAAGTCAGGATTAAATTGAAGTCAGTAAAAGATCCTCTGATACCTGAAGTGATGTGGGTGTTCTCAGTAGGCTGATCTGTGTCTGGGTTTTCTAATAGTCATAGATAATCTGCAGCTTCATCCCAATGGTTACTTAAGTTCCTGCAAATGCTGCTAATCTTCTCAAAAAATCATTGTTTCCTACTTAAACAAATTTTGACTCAAAAAAACAAATTTTTAAAATTTAACTGACTCTAAGAAAACAAAAGAAAGTAATTAGTAGAACCTCCCCCACACTTAAGACACACTGTCCCCAGTAGTGTCAAGCAAGGGATTGGTTAAAAGAAAGAAAATAAAAATTTGTTAATGGAATGGTTAGTTCTCTCGGGTTTTTACCTCTGTCGCAGTCAGGCATCGATCGTTGCACTAGGTGCACCGACCGTTGCTGTGCGATTTTCGTTGGGGATCGATCATTGCTCAGGACCGCAACGATCGCTGCAATGCGATTCTTTCGTATTGTGACGATCGACACAATGGTGTGTCGATCGACGCACTGCGTTTTCACGATCAGTCATCAAGTTAGCAGGTTAATCCGTCGGTTTTTGTCAGTTTCGAATCCTGCAAGCTGAAAACACTAGAAACAGAGTAAAACCCATGCAACAAATGTATCTAATCAAGCATAAACCATCCAAACATAGTAGCAAACTAAAAATCAAAAGGAAAAAGTGCAAAGAAAAAGACAAAGATAACAGAACCGAATGTCAGGAAATGGAGATCAATCTCACTCGCTCACATCATCTATCCCTCCATAGCGCTCAGTGTCACTGACATCCGTAGGAGAACGCTGTCTACGTCGTGAAGCAGGGACGGGCTGATGAACTGGTGGCTGTCTCCTGCAAGTGCAGCCACGCATCCACTCCCAAACGGTCCTCCAGATCCCATCACTACGCTCTCTCCACTCAGCCTCGGACATATCTCCATAGGGAACTGACATCTCAGGATAAGGGCCAAGGTCAACCGGAGCAGCAGTAGGCGCAGGGGCAGCAGAGGTCGAAGCTCGTGTGGAAGGCTCTCCCAGCGGATGAGCCATAGTCGGAATCCCACGCTGCTCAGTCTCTGGAGGCTGAAATCTCAGAGCCTCCAACGTATCAATCCGTGTCCACCTAGCAGCAGGAAGCTCTATACCACACATCCCAGTATCCTGGTCCTGATAAACCCAAACGCGCCCCTCCTTGAGCCAGGTAGCGCTCTGCAAATGACTGAAGTCTAGGAACTCCTGGGCTCTATCACGCTCCGTGCCATGTAGAGGAATCCCGCAATGCATAAAAATGGGAGTAAGCAAGCTCCCTACCGTCTCTGTACTAGCTCCATCAAAAGGCTTCGTCTGCAGATCACATAGATGTAAAGCAAAGACAGCTCCCAAGTTGAGACCCGTAGTAGGATCTCTCACGCCAGAACCTCGAAACTGATCTCTCAACCCCATAAACAACATCTCCATCTCATACTTGCGCATCTTGTTGGCCTCAAACTTGCATAGCAAGCTCCTACACAAGATACGCGAGACATATCTCAGCACAGGATGCCTCATCATCTTCACCGGTGTGATCCTGGAGTTGTATCGACCGCTGCCAATACTCTCCCAGAATGTGCGAGCCTCAACTGCATCCCACTCAAGTGCCATAGCAATGCGCCTCGGCTCAGTACTGAACCCGTAGATCCTGCAAAGATCAAGTAGAGGAATCCGATACCTGACTCCCCAACTCATGAAGGTAAAGACACCTCCTGTAGCGCTCCTCCTATCAGGATCTGGGTAAACCACTCTGCAAGTGGCTAGCAACTGTCTGACCAGCTCAGGATAGAGATCATAAGGGCGCATTGGCATTGTCCCTAGACCAATGCCTCTGCACATATCAAGTACCTACTCATCAATCCCCAGACTCTTGCAGGTAGAGTAGTCAGCGAACTTGGTTGGCTTGATGGTCATCCCACACCAACCACTGTAGAGAAGTGAATCAAACTCATCCCACTGGTCAAGCAGTGGTCGCTCTGTGAAGTCTGCAGTCTTAAGGAACGAGCGAATGTCCCTTAGCCACTGTCTGGCTGTCGGGATCTCTGTAGCGTATTCTCGGGGCCAAGGCAAAGCAACTGGCGGTCCATCTCTTACATATGGCTCAGGTGGGTCAGAGTGTCTGTGAAACCACTCCGGAGGTGGAATGTACTGTCTTGCAGCCGTTGATGCTGTTGCTTGCTTCTTGCGGGGCTGTCGACGAGATGCCATCTGCAAAAGAAATAAGATTTAAACAATATAAGTCTCGGCAACTCTCTGTGAAATCGCGAAGCATCGACCGTTGCATCGAAGACATCGATCGTTGCAAGGCGATTACACTTTATCGAACATTTCCCAAAATCGCAAAGCAACGACCGTTGCTCGAGAGCAACGACCATTGCAAGGCGATTTCGCCGCAAACAATCAACAAAAAATCGATTCAAATCCATGCCACATTGCCTCAAATCAGTTCAAAATCATAATCCATCACCCTAAATCAGTCTAATTACGCATGCATCATCAATTTTCAGTTCAAAAATCTAAAACCCTAAAACCCTAAAATCCAATCCGAAAATTTGAGAAATAGAAGTTCTTTACCTTGGATTCGTGAGATATGAGCTACAGACAAGGGTTTAGAGTGTGAAATAGGAAGTATTAGCAATTGAAACAGAGAAAAATGATGAGAAATGGCGATTTTGGGTGTGGAGCTTTCGGTTGTACGGATGATCGGAAATGAGAAAGAAAAGAGAAGAGAAAGGGTTTAAGCCACTTACCTGGTCGTGGGTGCAACGATCGGTTCTTTAGAGGCAACGACCGTTGCTGGTCAAATCAAAATTGATTTTCTGGTTTAGCGCATACCTTAATTTTGCAATTGAACCAATTGCAACGACCGTTGCTTGTGAGCAACGATCGTCACAATGCGATTACCCCTCTTCGTCAAATCTCCTTGCAACGACCGGTGCACAAGTGCATCGATCGTCACACCTCTCCAGATTCGAGTTCTGCATCTGAAACTTAGCAAAAACAAAAACAAAAACGTGAAATCCTAAGAAAATACCAAAAATAAGAAAGAAAAACAACTAAACCTAACAGTGGGTTGCCTCCCACTCAGCGCTTGTTTAAGGTCATTAGCTTGACCGGACGCACAAGATCTTTCAGGCACCAAGAGAACCTG
This sequence comes from Orychophragmus violaceus, assembly GCA_030180135.1. Taxonomy (NCBI): domain Eukaryota; kingdom Viridiplantae; phylum Streptophyta; class Magnoliopsida; order Brassicales; family Brassicaceae; genus Orychophragmus; species Orychophragmus violaceus. The sequence goes on along the minus strand of CM058231.1, from coordinate 31,656,553 downwards.
ACAGAGACTTTTTCTGTCTCTGTTCAAGTCTTCTCATCCAAGGTGGAGAATAGGCTGTTGCAGAATGCTCATGTCCAAGAAAAGATGGAGTAAAATGTGCTCCAGGATCTAGAATCACAGTGTCACCCGGCTGCTCATCATCTGCATCCATGATTGTGAATGTCCGCCCATCTATCAGTGGCTTTCGCAGCTTCTCCATCTCATATCGCAGCGGCTCATCTCCCAGGTGGAGGTCTATTAGACTCTGTCTAACATCAATCACAGCTCCTGCTGTAGCCAAGAATGGTCTTCCAAGCAGCAATGCTTCATCAGGATCGCAGTCATACTTCAGCACAAGGAAGTCTGTCGGAACTAAGTAGTTTCCAACCCTTACTGGAATGTCCTTTAAGAGTCCTTCCGGAACTCGTATAGACTGATCAGCTAGGACAAGAGAGGTCCTAGTAGGAGAAAAATCCAGCATCCCCAGCTTCTCTGCCACAGAATAAGGCATCATACTTCCAGCAGCTCCTAAGTCACACAGAGAGCGTCTAAAACTGTCCTCGAAGATAGAGCAATCAAGCACAAAGACTCCAGGATCAGGCAGCTTCTTCGGGATCTTGTTCAGTAGCACCTCACTAATGTGTTGGGGAACTATAATCACCCAGTCTCTCAGCTCTTCATCTAAAGGCAGCATCCTGTTTAAGTACCTCTGCACACAGGGATGATAAGGTGGATCATCAGAAGTTGGAATCTCTTCCAATTCTTCACCAATCTCCTATAGCTTCTTAAGCTCTTCAATTTCTTGTTTAATCACTTCAGATACCGAGGGGTGTTGTCTAACAATCTGCGCATAAATATCCTGTTGAGAGATCTCAGAGACTCCAGTGAATAAGTGATCAAGCTCCAACTCAGAATCTATGCCATTATCATCCGACAGTTCTGTCTGTTCACGCTCTGCAACGACCGACACTAAGGGTGTGTCGATCGTTGCAACACTGTGTTCACAACTTTCACCCGAGAGTTTTTCTCCAAAATCCGAAAATTCTTCCTCCTCTACCAATTCAGCTGTACTTAGCTCGAATTTTTCACCTTGGTGAGACCCATCATTAATGTACACAGACCAGGCCTTAATGTGAGTGTCTGCAACTCCTTTTCCCTTCATGGAACTGGAAATCTGATTCACCTGAGTGTCCAGCTGCTTCACATGAGTGCTTAGAGTCTCAAACTTCCCATTGAGATTCTCATAAACTGCATCCAGCTTCTTGTTACTGTCCACAGAAATCTTGTTCTGGCTCTCCAGTACCTGTTCCAACATTGTTTCTATCCTAGTCTCAAAAGCAGTGGTTGCAGGAGGTGTCTGATAAGATGAAGATCCGTAGGTTCTCTGAGCACTTTGTCCATAAGGCTTCTGAAAATTACTAGTCTGTCCAAAGCTTGAAGAGTTCTGATTGCCTGTGAAGGCACCCTTCTGTCCTCCACCGGAAAATCTGTTCCCAGATTGATATCCAAATCTGTTTCCTTGGAAACCAGATCCTCCGATGTAATTCACATCTTCTTCCTGAGTGTCCTCCTCAGTCTGAATTACTTCTACTTCTTGAGCAAAGTGGACAGCTTTCTTTTCACCTAGAAGATTGCAGATTTTGTCCATCCTGGATCTCAATTCAGCCATCTCTGAGTTATCAACACTTCCACCAGATTTCTTCCTACTCTCATCCATAGTCTTGCAACTGTTGCTGCTTACTAAGTTCTCAATCAACTGCTTAGCTTGTGTAGGAGTCCTGGTGTTGAAGTTTGCATTACTGGAGTTATCCAACGCAGACTGATATGGCAGATCTATGCCTCTGAAGAAAATACTTAGCAATGTGACTTCACTGAATCCATGGTGTGGGCAGTCACGCTGATACTTCCTAAATCTCATCCAAGCAGCTTTTAAAGGCTCCACAGCTCCTTGGGAAAATGTGAGAATGTCCTGTTTGGACTGGTCTGAACGCGCATCATCGTAGAAATGTCTCAGGAACTCACTTTTCAGTGCTGCCCAAGTGGTAAACTGACCAGGTGCCAGTTTCTTCAGCCATGCACTAGCGTCTCCAGTGAGACTGTAAGGAAAGAGCTTAAGGAACAGACAATCCTGGCAAACTCCATCATACTTCATGCCATTGATTATGTCCTCAAACGAATCAATGTGGTCCATAGGCTGCTCTGTTGGATGTCCATGGAAAGCATTCTGTCTCATCAGCGAGTAGCAGATGGTCTTGATCTCAAAATCCTCCCTCACAAAACCAGGAAGTACTAAGGCTGTTCGGTTTCTATGAAACTCATCTGGTCTGTTGTAGTCAGCCAAAGTCCTTTCATGGACAATCATCTGTCGACCTTGAGCTTGACCTTGCGCATGCGGTTATGGCTCATGTGGGTCAGGGATCACGTTCCCTTCAGCATCAACCCGATGCCCAGCAGCATTGTACGGGTTGTTATCTTGGTCCCTTAGGGTACCTTCAGCATTTGGTATCAAGATCAGACGTTCTCGTACCATTCTCTCTCTCTTTCCTCTTCTGATAGTTCTTTCTAGACGTCCAAGTTCCTCTATTCCGAGATTAACTAAGCTCGAGTTCGGATTACTTCGAGTTTTCTGCGTTGGCATAAACTGTCTGTAATCGTCCAGCAACGATCGATGCTATCAGTGCAACGATCGATTCAATCTCAAATCGCCGAGTGACGATCAACGCAAAGGGATGCAACGATCGACGCAAGGCGAAAGTCGTACCTGCGACAGAAAGAAACAGAGAAAAGTTTAGCAAATTATGAAAATAAAACGAAAAAAGCAAAAAAAAAAAAAAAAGGAAAATTTCTAGTAAAAACCCTAAGTTCGGTCCTATCGAAGACTCTAAGAGTCCCCGGCAACGGCGCCAAAAACTTGATAGGTTCTAAGTTTTACCCTATTCTAAACTGCAAGTGCACAGTATCGTCAAAGTAGTATATAGGGTTATCGAATCCACAGGGACACTTGGTCTCAATAGAATCAGAAACGTAGAGATTAAGGTGGTGTTATTCAATTGTTGATTTAAAATTAATTCTATAGGTTTTACAATCTAGTGTTATTCAATGATGGTTATAAATTTTTTATTTAAATCCATTGTTATTGGTTTTAGTATTCAAAATATCTCTATTTAAAGATTTTGAAATTTAGTGTTATTGGTTCTTGTTTTTATAATCTTTTCATTAAAAGAATTTAAAATCCACTGTTATTGAATTAAATATTTGAATACAATAATTAAAATCCATTGTTATTCATATTTAATAGATTTTTAAAGTTCATTTGATTTGAAATAGTTTGGATGAATCGAATCTAAAGATTGTATGTAAATTATGATAATTAAAAATCTCACGTTTCACCCTCAGATTTCATAGAATCCACAATCCTTATACAACCATGTTATTATATATAGACATGATCACGCTCACAAAAGTCATCATCACTTTCATCATATTTTCCCTAAAAGGTACTTTTCTCAACCGAACAATTTTTTATCTGGGAAAATTCTCCAAATTGACCAAAATTATGTCCGTGGAAGAAAGACCTGGATTCAAACCAATATAGAATGAATATGGTTTTGTGTGTTTTTAGGTTGTGTTTTTAAGTTTCTTTTGTTTTGTGTTTAATATTATTATGGATGGATTTGTTATGGCATAATTAATTATTTGCAATTGACTTCAAATCTAATGCAAAAATGAAATGATACCACGTTGATTTCCTAAATGCATTGATACAGATTTTTCTAAAATATTGAAAATGAATAGCAAATCATTTTAAATTGAATCAAATTTTTAAAAATCTGATCTATTTTAATTCTAATGGAGTTGACTACAAATTATAAAACCAATAACACCTCCTAATACTAGAAATAAGCAGATGGTGAAGTAAATAAATTGCGAAGCAAGAAAGTAAACAATAGCAAGTTGGTTATGAAAGCAATAAACTAAAAGCGTCAAGCCTAGGGTATTCTCAGGAAATCAGACAAGCAGACAAGTTAATCAGTCAGGATCTAATTAAACTCAGTTCTAGAACTCAAATCACGGAAATAGAATTAACCAAATCTCTTTGCGAAAACTCTCTAAGTCTAAGTGCAGTAATCCAAATCTCTTTGCAATTACTAACAGATTAAACTAGCATTAAGTTCAAGTTCGATATGTTCACAATTAAACTAAACCAAATTTCTTTGCGAATAATTTAATTGCTCAACCTAAATAGTTCAGATTCTAAAACACACTCTCGTGTTGAATTTAGCAACCTAAGATCTAGATTCTAATTGATCAGGTTAGAACTAGCTTTAAGCACAATTTAGTTTGAAGAACATTCTAATCATATGAATCCTTAACTGAATTAAACAAGTCTAGCAAGTCATCAAACCCTAATGAGAAACCCTAAACTTAACTATGGATCTACTCATACATGATTGATGAAAACATAATCATAGAAATAATAGATTGCATATAAGAGAATAAAATATCAAAGGGGTTCGAAATCTTCTCCAAAATAAGTGAATACAGGAAATAGATCAGCCCCAAAAGCTCTAAAAATCTCTTAGCTCTAAGTATGAAAGCGTCAGTAAATAAAACACCAAAATCCTCTATATATAAGCCTAATCTCGGCTGGGGCTTCTGTGTAAATACTGGAACTATTCTGGGCCTCTTTGTAAATCTTCATAACTTGTTAAACCGACGTGCACGGCCCATCTCGCTAGTGTGTCGACCGATGCACAAGGTGTGTCGGTGGATGCTTTATCAATAAATCGGACAGTGAGTTAAGCTCTCGGCCAAAATGTCCCAAAAGTCCCAAAATGCTCCAAATATCTCCAATTAGCTCCAAACCTGATTAAACCTGTAAAAGACTCTAAATGAACACAAAAGACACTAAAAACACATCTATATCATGGTATAAAATGGGTAAAAACCATGATATATCAGGCGCCAAAGGAGCAGAGCCGTGCAAGGAGCAGCTTGTAGCTGATGATTGGAGCGAGCTTAAAGCGCCAAAGGTTGAGTTAAAGCTGTTGGGAATGTCCTGAAATCTACTGTACTATCTCTAGAAAGTATGATAAATGTCGAGATCAGACATAAGTCATAAATACTGGGTGATCATGATGGCTTGCTAGAGTCCGCTCTTGATCTATAAGTTTAGGACTTATTACCAGTATTGTATGATCCCGAAGGGTCACACACCATAGCTAACGGGAAAGTTAAATGGAATTAATACGGTAAGATGCAGTGGCATTTACTGTATTGGATCAGAGAATTGGGCCAGACAAAATGCAGGCTTTTGCCTGATTTGTGTCTTGGGCCCAAATGATTAATGAGCCATTAGTCAAATGACTTGGGCCCATTAATGAGAGATTAATAAATCGAAAACCCTAAGGGATTAGACACCCCACACGATTTTCTTTGTGGCCGTGCAGCCTCTCTCTCTCAAAAACTCTCTCTTTCTGATCTGATCCATCTCTTTGGTCTAGCAGCCATCCCGGCTTGTAAGAGTGTGGATACCAAAGGAGGAGCAGGTTGTTCATCTGTTCTAACTGATCTCATCATTACCATCAATTATCCGCTGCAATCTGAAAGGTAATGATCCAGGTTTGGTTGGTTTTATGATTCGTTTTGCAAGAACCTAGATCTGTTAAGATTATGTGTTAGGTTGAAATATGGGAATTAAACCTTGAACAAACACCATAATCCTTCAGTGGTATCAGAGCCAGGTTATTAGGTTGCATGTAATTTGGATCATAATGGCTGTTTAATGATTTAAGAATCAATTAATGTTAAAATTGATTAAAATTATTAAAACCCTAACTAATGGTCTCGTTGATGATCATTAGTGTAGCAGCCGATCGATAGCTTTCGATCGTTAATGATGGCACGTGATCCGTATGGTCTCGGCATGATCTATGAGCCGATTAAAAGCCCTAATCGGTTATGCGTGTGCCGTGAGTGATGCGATGATCGATAATGATAATTGTAATCGATCGGCTCTTGAAGAGATCACATGATCGCCAAGTGATCATGCCGTGTAATGCTCTAATCGATCGCTTGGTTTCAAGCCGATCGGTTTATTTTACATGGGCCGCGTGATCATGCCGTGATGCGTGTGATGCCTTCGATCGCGATAAACCGCGTGATCGTTGATGGGCAGGCCGTGGTCGATGGCAAGGGACGGATCGGGATGGATCGGCCGGTTGCGATGATCGATCGTTTGCGATCGTGAGCAGCCGCAAGGTCTCGAATGGTTCATGGGCCATCGATTGCGTTAATGGGCCGAGTTGGATCATGGATCCGATCGTTTGGCCCGTTAAATTTTACGTCCCGCGAATAGTCAATCGGTTAAACCGAGCTTCGCGGTTCGTTGCCCAAAAAACCACACCGATTAAACCGGTCCATTTAATTGGCGGTTAATCGTGTGTTTAAAGCCTTAAACCGCAAGTTAAATCAAATTGGCTAAAACACTAGGTGTTTCTTCCCGGTTTTGGATTTAACTGAACCGATCCAATTTGATTGGTGGTTCAAGCGGTTAACCCGAATCGCGGTTTGCTAGAAATTATTTAATACATGGTATTATTTAATTTCTGGTTAAACCGGATTGAAATTCAAAAAAAAAAAAAAATTTTAACCTAAACCGAAGGCTGGTCTAAGTTTGATTTGGTTGGACCAAATAATTTAGAGCTGGTCTGGTTTAGTAAATAACCGATGGTTTTGATAGTTAATTTGGTCTTGGACCAGAATTAATAAACCGAATCGGTTATGTCAAATTATTGGGCCAACTGGAATTCTATGGTCTTGGGCCAAGAATTGGGCCTATAATTTGTGACCCAACCCAAAATATTTATAAAATATTAAATTAGAAATTTCTATTTTTAGTATGTTACTAAATTTAGAAAGTTTCTAAAACAAGTAAGTTTCCCAAAATAGTAATCTTCTATTTTTGGAAATAAAACTTAAAATCCTCAAAACCAATATCAAGCTTGGATGTCTTTCCAATCTTGTCAGCTACTTAACGCTTATTCGATTACAGATATGGCTTACAGTGTGAGGTGTCTGTTCTCGCGTAAGTAAAGTAGTATATAGTCACTAATTTCATTGGGAGTCCCAGACTTTAGTGATTATTTGGCTGTAAGAGATTGGTTTCCTTGACTGGGCCATCGGGAGTCCCGGGCCTTGAGACATCTGGTGTATTGGGCCTTGGGCCCAATTCACAACCGAGAGTTATTGGATATAACTAGCTGTGTGTATGCTTACCAAGTAAAGCTACTTCTGGGTGACGGCCAGTGGCCCACTTTGGATGTAGCCGAACATGGGTCTCGGAATCATTGCATTCTTATGAGGTTAAACAAAGAATTTTTGAATGCAATGCGAGTTTTCTTATAAGTCATTAAGATTACTCTTTTATGAACTGAATAACTAAAACTCTATTTATCTCTATATTTCAGTTATGAATAGCACAAACAATCAAAACACTTTCTCGATCCGGTCTGTCCTTGAGATGGACAAACTGAACGGATCAAATTTCTTGACTTGGTCGCGGAACCTGAGGCTAGTCCTCAGGCAGGAGAGAAAGGACTATGTCCTTGAAAGAGCTCTCCCCGTGAGGATCGAGTCCAATGCCTCTCATGCAGTATATAATGCTTGGAATAAGCATTATAATGATGCGGTAGATGTGCGTGGTCTGATATTGGCTACCATGGACTCAGATTTGCTGAAGCAATATGAGAACATGGAGTCGCCAATAGAGATGATCAGCAGCCTGAAATTGAAATTTCAGGAGCAGGTAAGAGTGGAGAGATACCAGTTGGTTAAATCTCTCACTAGCTGCAAGCTACCAAATGATCATCCAGTAAGTCCTCATGTCAGTAAAATGATGGGTTACGTTGATAACCTGAGGAAACTGGATTATCCAGTTAGCCAGGAATTGGCAACTGAGATCATTCTGCAGTCACTGCCGTCAAGCTATGATAAGTTCGTAAGGAACTATATCAAGAAAGGCTTAACGAAGACGTTGACTGAACTGCATGATATGCTCAAGACAGTTGAGCCAAACGTGAAGAGTACCCTGTACAATCTCATGAAGGAGAAGGGTAGGTTTACTAAACCTAATACTGACAAGGGTGAAGACAAAGTTGTCCAGATTTTGAATCATGGCAAGCGTGTGTCTTCTGAGCCCGAGTCAGATACATCTTACGTTGGTAAGTGCTGCTACTGTAAAGAGACTGGGCATTGGAAGAGAGATTGCATTAAATTCATGGAAGATTATGAGGAGTTGAAGTTGATGTATGAGACTACTTCCTCAGGTATTCATGTTATTACTTCAAGTTCTACCTTATAGGTATTGGATACTGGTTGTGGCACTGATATTTGTTATAATATGCAGAGCCTAAGCATCAGTAGAACGTTGAAGGAAGGGCAAGTGGAACTGCGTGTCTGGAAGGAGCTATAGATGCTGCCTCAGCCGTAGGGTTTTCACTTGTAGATGCCTTTGAGGCTTGGTTTTATTAAGTAATTGCTACAATGTACCTGCTTTAAGCAGAGTTGTTTTTCATTTTCTTGTAAGAATTTGAATGTTTTTCATTTTGATAAAAGACAAGTTTTGTTCTTTTGATCTTGATGAAATATTAATTGTAGCACCCTATTCAAGGAATGGGTTTTATATCTTAAACCAAAGAGTGCCTAAATGTAACATAAATACCGAATTGGTTTAAATCTGATGAATTAAACCTGGTTTATGGCATAAAAGTTTTGGTCACATAGAGTAAGTCGGATTCAGAAATCCCATAGTTATGGACTTTTGGGCTCATTTGATTGGATATCTTATGAGACTTGAATTCTACTTACTGGACCAAAAGACAAAGGACCCATCTTAGCCGAGCTAGAGAAAGGCCCAAAGGCTTATTGGACCTTGAACATACTCATGTATGTGGCCCGATGAGCAGTAATGCCAGAGAAAATTTCCTGTACTTCATTATCTTTACTGATTACTTCAGTGAGTATGACTGTGTTCATTTGATGAGACACGAGTCAGAATTCTTTGAAATAGTCGAAAGAGTTCCAGAATGAGGTATAGAATCTGAGTGACAGAAGTATTGAGACTCTGGATTAGATCACGAGTGAGAATACTTAAGTCATTGATGGTGTGATCATCTAAATGAATGTGAAGTCGTTTCACAGCTCATTTCTCCTGAAAACCTTGAGGTGTTTCTGTGAGAAAGAATCAGATCTTATTAGAAATGATTAAAGATGAGTCACACGAATCTTCCATGATATTCTTTAAGAATAACGCTCTAGAAATATCTAAGTTTACGCTGAAATAGTTCCACCAATATCAGTTGAAAGACACCACGTAAATGTGGATTGGAATCGATCCAAATTCGTCTTTACTGAGTATTTGTAGTTGTGCTACTTCACTGGTTGTCCTAGGGAAACCAAGGCTTGTTACTTTTACGTCCATTCTGTTTTCTAAGAAGGGAAGTTACTTTCCAAGAAGAACAGTGGGAGTAAAAGTATAACTCGAAGAAATTCGAGAAATACAGGAGGCTGCTCAACCTTTTGAGGGAGAGCAACGGATGGATTTACAGATTTCTGTAGAATCTACACCTGTAGAGCCTGAAGTTCGCAGATATGAATGAATCAGTCACTAATCCGAGAGTGATTTCTCGTCATTAGTTGAACCTGATGATCATTGAAAGTTCGCATGATCTGATGATCATTGAAAGCGACGAATCTGCGAAATTCAAAGAAGCGAAAGTGAGCCCGGACTCCGAAAAATTACATTTTGTGTAAGTTAGCTTCATCGATCCATTCATGGATGGAAGCAAACATATCGGAGTTGGAATCTTCGTTCTGTTGAAGTAGTCAAGGTTTTGACTTGAACAGGAACGAAATGGAACTGTGCGTTTACTAATAGATAAGTGGGAGCGATGTTGCATTTCTCATATTGTATGTCGATGACATACTGATTCTCGGAAATAACGTCCCAATGCTGCAGTCGGTAAAGGACTGGCTTGGGAGTTGGTTTTATGATTGACATGGGTAAAGCCACGTAGTTCTTGGATTTTGGATCTAAAGATAGAGATCCAAAAGAGCTGGTAGGACAAAGTCAGGATTCTTAAATTGACAAAGTCCTACACGTTTTCAGCATTCCAAGAAGGGTTTTATGCCAATGTCACATGGCATTACGTTAAGCAAGACACAGTGTCCTACGATAACTGCTGAGCTTAAATGCATGGATGAGATTCCATATGCGTCGGCAATTGGATCTATCATGTATGCCATGAAACGTACTTGTTTTGATGTTGTTTTAATGTTAAGCAAGACAAGTAAAGACCAGTCAAATCCAGCAAAGAATCACTGGATTGCCGTAAAGAATATCCTAAAGTATTTGAGGAATACTAAGGATAAATTCTTGATTTACGGAGAAAGTGAGGTGCCACAAGTCGATAGAGTCTGAAAGGCAAGTTTCCAATAAGACAAAGATAATTCCCGGTCACAGTCCGGCTATATCTTGTGTCTGACTGGCGGTGCAAGGCACTGTTGCTGACTCCATGACTTAAGCTGAACATTTCGCAGCTTGAGAAGCGGCGAAAGAGGTTGTTTGGAAAGAAGAGTTCATCACTGAACTTGATGTGATTCCCAGCATAGATGAGACTAGCTGCACATCAGAGGTCCAAACACCTTGAGGGTAGGTATAACCTATTCCGTGAGATAAATGACAGAGGTGTTAAGTAGATAAGCAAGTTTCATCGAATGAGAACGTTGCTAATCTATTAACGAAGCCACTCCTTATGCCTAAGCACGAGTCGCGGACTGTAGCTGTAGGATGAGTGAAATTAAGATGTAGTCTTAATTTCAGTGGGAGTTTGTAAAGGGCTTTACTTAGTTATTTTGAAAGGTTCATGTAAACATAATATTTTATGTTTATGAAATCTATGATTTCTGGATTATTTTAACTGTGATATAAATAATCGTTCCAAAATGATTCATGTCATTATATATGGGCCATCGAAGTACATGAGTAAGACTTGATCCTGAAACCCCATATTTAACGAAATGACATAAATCATAGTGTCCATAGTCGAAGGTTGTTGAAATTGGAACACCAACAACCACTTGAGACTAGATTGTGTTGAGACTTATGACCAAGTTTCGAGGGGTCATAGATGCGCGGCATCAAAGTCGACACATAGGTATATGTAGGGGAGCATATGACCGGACATGGCCCGCTGATGAGAAATCTACAAGATATTAATATATGTGTCATAAGAGGTTCTCATATACGACTATAGAGTATAGTCCTTAGACCTGAGTTCGCATGCATGTGGCTGCACATGGATTGATGCGCTTTGATCATTGTCTAACGCTGTTTCGTAACTGGGAGCTATAAGGACCTTGGTTGGGTGTATTATGAAGTGTGTAGTTCATAGTGATGGAACAAGATGGGATTTGTCCCTGCCGTATAACGGAGGTAGTATCTCTAGGCCAATCGGAGACTTGATAGCTGGTAAGAGAGTGGCCACTCCCAAACGGACTTGCCCAAGTCGTTTGAATTGTCAGTATCAAATCTGGTCCGATTAAAATGGTCTGGCTATATAAGGATGACACGCATCTTGCCTTATGCCAGATCGAGATATTGAGACAAAAGGACTAGGGAATGAAGGATTCCAGTACAAGTGGGAGATTGTTGGGAATGTCCTGAAATCTACTGTACTATCTCTAGAAAGTATGATAAATGTCGAGATCAGACATAAGTCATAAATACTGGGTGATCATGATGGCTTGCTAGAGTCCGCTCTTGATCTATAAGTTTAGGACTTATTACCAGTATTGTATGATCCCGAAGGGTCACACACCATAGCTAACGGGAAAGTTAAATGGAATTAATACGGTAAGATGCAGTGGCATTTACTGTATTGGATCAGAGAATTGGGCCAGACAAAATGCAGGCTTTTGCCTGATTTGTGTCTTGGGCCCAAATGATTAATGAGCCATTAGTCAAATGACTTGGGCCCATTAATGAGAGATTAAGAAATCGAAAACCCTAAGGGATTAGACACCCCACACGATTTTCTTTGTGGCCGTGCAGCCTCTCTCTCTCTCAAAAACTCTCTCTTTCTGATCTGATCCATCTCTTTGGTCTAGCAGCCATCCCGGCTTGTAAGAGTGTGGATACCAAAGGAGGAGCAGGTTGTTCATCTGTTCTAACTGATCTCATCATTACCATCAATTATCCGCTGCAATCTGAAAGGTAATGATCCAGGTTTGGTTGGTTTTATGATTCGTTTTGCAAGAACCTAGATCTGTTAAGATTATGTGTTAGGTTGAAATATGGGAATTAAACCTTGAACAAACACCATAATCCTTCAAAAGCCCCTTCCGTGGGGGCTTCGGTATGCATTTCTTGGCCCTAACTCTACTTATCCTGTCATTGTGAATGAGTTGCTGAATGATGATGAATTGATTTCTTTGACCACTGAATTGAAAAAGTTTAGAAAAGCAATATGATATTCACTCGATGATATAAAAGGATTGTCACCTAGCTTGTGTACTCATAGGATCCACCTTGAAAATGAATCTATGTCTTCTATTGAGCATCAAAGAAGATTGAATCCTAATCTTAAGGAGGTAGCCAAGAAAGAGATTCTTAAATTGCTTGATGCAGGGATAATGTACCCTATCTCGGACAGCACTTGGGTTTCTCCCGTGCACTGTGTTCCGAAGAAAGGGGGGATTACTGTGGTTAAAAATGACAATAATGAATTGATTCCTACTAGAACTATCACTGGGCATAGGATGTGTATTGATTATAGAAAGCTAAATGCCGCATCTAGGAAGGATCATTTTCCATTACCGTTCATTGATCAAATGCTAGAACGCCTTGCTAACCATCCTTTTTATTGCTTTCTTGATGGATACAGTGGGTTCTTTCAGATCCCGATACATCCTAATGATCAGGAGAAAACGACATTCACTTGTCCTTATGGTACCTTTGCTTATCGAAGGATGCCATTTGGCTTGTGCAATGCACCGGCTACCTTTCAGCGGTGCATGATGTCTATTTTCTCATATCTTATCGAGGATATTGTGGAAGTTTTCATGGATGATTTCTCTGTGTATGGTTCTTCTTTCTCTTTCTGTTTGCTGAACTTGTGCAGGGTCTTAAAGAGATGTGAAGAAACGAACCTCGTGCTCAATTGGGAAAAATGCCACTTCATGGTAACGGAAGGGATTGTGTTGGGGCACAAGATCTCAGAGAATGGTATTGAAGTGGATAAGGCTAAGATAGAGGTGATGACAAGTCTTCAGCCACCTAACTCAGTGAAAGGAATCCGAAGCTTTTTGGGTCATGCAGGGTTCTACAGACGGTTTATTAAGGACTTCTCCAAGATCGCTAGACCACTTACACGTCTGCTGTGTAAGGAGACAGATTTTGTGTTTGATGATGAGTGTTTGGCAGCGTTCCACAGGATTAAGGAAGCTTTGATTAGTGCCCTGATTGTCCAAGCTCCCGACTGGGAGTTGCCTTTTGAGATCATGTGTGATGCAAGTGACTACGCAGTAGGAGCAGTCCTTGGACAGAGGAAAGACAAGAAACTCCATGTCATATACTATGCTAGTTGGACATTGGATGCTGCTCAAGTGAGGTATGCAACAACTGAGAAAGAGCTTCTAGCTGTGGTTTTTTGCCTTTGAGAAGTTCAGATCATACTTGGTTGGATCTAAGGTTGTGGTGTACACGGATCATGCTGCGTTGAGGTATCTACTTGCCAAGAAAGATGCCAAGCCAAGGATTCTGAGGTGGATACTGCTGCTACAAGAGTTTGATTTGGAGATCAAGGACAAAAAGGCATTGAGAATGGAGTAGCAGATCACTTGTCAAGACTGAGAATTGAGGATGGTGTTCCTCTAGATGACTATCTCCCGGAGGAACAGCTAATGGCTTGCAAGGTTGTCAAGGATGCTCATGATACAAGAATGAGGATTGAGGAGGTCAGTTCTATTGAAGACAAGGAACCGTGGTATGCTGATATAGTCAATTTCCTAGCTGTTGGAAGGAACCACCAAGCCTCGATAGCTACCAAAGAAAGAAGTTCTTTAGAGATGTCAACATGTACTATTGGGACGAGCCTTACCTCTACACTTTGTGCAAGGATCAACTCTATAGAAGGTGCATAGCTGATGAAGAAATGGGAGGCATTCTCCTACATTGTCATGGGTCAGTTTATGGAGGTCACTTTGCTACCTTCAAAATGGTCCAAAAGGCTCTACAAGCTGGGTTTTGGTGGCCTACAATGTTCAAAGATGCCCAAGAGTTCATTACTAAGTGTGATCCTTGTCAAAGAAAGGGGAACATCAGTAGAAGGAATGAGATGCCTCAAAACCCCATCCTTGAAGTGGAAGTGTTTGATGTGTGGGGTATTGACTTCATGGGACCCTTCCCATCCTCCTACGGGAATAGCTACATCTTAGTGGCGGTGGATTATGTTTCCAAATGGGTAGAAGCAGTGGCGAGTCCAACGAATGACGCCAAGGTTGTGATAAAGCTATTCAAGAGCATCATCTTCCCAAGATTTGGAATCCCGAGGATTGTGATTAGTGATGGAGGCTCACACTTCATCAACAAGCTATTTGAGAGTCTCTTGAAGAAGTATGGAGTGAAGCATAAGGTTGCAACACCATATCATCCTCAGATAAGCGGCCAAGTTGAAGTGTCCAATAGGAAAATCAAGGCTATCTTGGAGAAGACTGTTGGAGCCTCAAGGAAAGATTGGGCTAGGAAACTTGATGACGCACTGTGGGCGTATAGGCTGCTTTCAAGACTCCATTGGGCACTACACCATTCACCATGCTGTATGGTAAGTCATGTCACTTACCGGTGGAGGTGGAATATGATAGGTGTAGTTTTATCCCTATACTAACTGCAAGTGCACAGTGATGTAGTTGTAGTACTTAGGGTATCAAATCCACAGGGACTCCGGTCAACGATAGATAAGAACAGAAAAGATTAAACTAGGAGAAAGCAAAGGTGATTAAACTAAAAGCAGAGCAGAAAAGTAAATCAGTAGCAGGAGTGGTTTGTGAGCAAGGAGGCGAAGCGTTAGGTTTCAGGAGTTCTCAGGAAATCATGAACACAAGCAATCAATCAGTCTGGATCTAATCAGAAACTGTTCTAGAACTCAAAACACGGATATAGAACTAACCAAATTCCTTTGCGATAATTCTCTAAGTCTAAGTGCAGCAAACCAAACTTTCGTTTGCGAGAACTAACAGATTAAACCAGCATTAATTCCAAGTTTGATATGTTCACAATTAACCTAAACCAAACTTTCGTTTGCGAGAAGTTTAATTGCTCATCTAGGTTCTTTCTAGCTAAATTAACCAACTTTCGCTGCATTAATCAGTCTAACATCATAATTCTGATTAGCTACTTCAGATTAAGCATTGAGAACAACTTAGATAAAGAACTAGCAGATATGAATCCCTACAGATTGATTTAAACTATAGTTCCATGAAATCCCTAATGAGAATCCTTCAACCTAACAGGTAAACTACTCAGACATGTTCATCGAGACAGAAAATATCATAAGTAGAAAACCAAATATCATATAATAAAACAAAGAACTGGGGTTCGAAATCCTTTCTCTTTCGAGATCCGGATCAGCCCCTAACTCTCTCTCTGAATGAAAATAAAGCGTAGCCTAAACAAGTGGCTAAAAACCCTAATATATAGTCTAAAACACGTCTGGGGGCCTTTTTGCAAGTCTGGAAAGTTTCTGGGCAAAAACTGTAATTTCTGGAAAATGCAGATTTTTGGGCTCAGAACTGCAACGACTGTTGCACAGACTGCAACGATCGTTGCACTGCGAAAACGCAGCCAGTGAACTCTGTGAAATCTCTAAGTAGTGCAGAATTGCTCCAAATGCTCCCAAAACGTCCAATTAGGCTCCAGATGTCCTTAAACTTGTAAAACACCTGAAAAGATTCCAAAACATAGTAAAAGACTCGATAAATAATACATATACCATGGTTAAAAACCATAAAATCCATGGTATATCAACTCCCCCACACTTAGCTCTTGCTTGTCCTCAAGCAAGTAAAGAACCAAAGCATAAGAAAAGAAGTTTGAAAACACAGAAACTCATTTCGTCCTAGGAACTTTCACAATCACATTCACTTAGTAATCCACTGAAAACTTTCCTGCAGAACTCAAGACCAACATGTACTTCCCCCACACTTAGCAACTGTCCTAAGTAAACTCCACAATCACATTCAAGCATTCAAATTCACCCTACTGACTTCTGCAAGTATTTAAGTGCGGTCTCACCTAAGGAGTATCGATCAAAGGCACATGGATTCTTACCTTATCAGCTCTAGACCACCATACTATCTTTCTCTAGTCCCTTTCTTCTCTTTCCCTTCCTTAACAACTGATTTTTCCCACATTGGGTATCATTTTATTTTTTTTATCAGTGTTCTTCCCGTTAAGGGGTGTACCTTGGACACATTCCATGGATCGCATAAGAGATAATAGGGGTCTCTACCACTCCCATGATCACTTCGGAGTTACTAACTCATCCTCAGTTTATTATCTTTTTTTTTTTTTAATGGAAGGGGAGAAGGGGACTAAATAGGATAGGTTGACAGGCTGTGTCAGAACTAACAAGGGAATCCGACACAAAGTATACAAGCCCTTAGGTGAGAAATCTAAGTCAGTATTAAGGTTGAAGTCAGTAAAAAGATCCTCTGATACCTGAAGTGATGTGGGTGTCCTCAGTAGGCTGATCTGTGTCTGGGTTTTCTAATAGTCATAGAGGCTCTGCAAGTCTGTCCAATGGTCACTTAGTTCCTGTTCAAGCGAAAATTTTCCTCGAAAAATCATAGTTTCATACAAATTTTGACTCAATAAAACAAATTTTGAAAAACTAAGAAAACAAAAGCGTGCGTCAGTAGCTTCCTCCCCCACACTTAAACTACACTGTCCCCAGTGTAATCAAAGCATGAGCTTGGTAAGAATAGATAATCAAATTGAAAAGAGTTGAAAAATCAGAGTTACGTACCTCTCGTCGCACTGTGTCGATCGATGCACATGACCGCATCGATCGGCGCAAGGCGCATTTGCTCGATTCATTTATGTAATCGCACTGTGTCGATCGACACACAGTGGTGTCGATCGATGCTAGGCGATTTTGAACCTGTTCTCTCGGCTGAAAACACTAAAAGGAAAAATCAAAATAGCAAAGACTGAAAAATGAAAAACAAAAACTGACTCTATAGTGGGTTGCCTCCCACTCAGCGCTTGTTTTTAGTCATTAGCTTGACTATGGCACAGAGATTTGACTCATGGCGGCTTCAACAGAGACTTTGAATGTCTCTGTGAATATCTCTTCATCCAAGGAGGTGTGTATGCTGTTGGATCATGAGGTTTCCCAAGGAAAGAGTAGACAGAATCAGGGCGGGAGCAAAGCTTGGGTGGTACACTGCGTTTTCCTGCATTCAAAACAATGTGATCAGAATGTTTAGGCTTAGGTGATTTGTACCTTACCTTTGATGCATATCTGATGTTTGGGGCTTTCTTCTTATGAGCAGTTGCAGGTACTGAAGATGTTAGAGCAGGTTCAAGAGGAACTGCCATCTTCTTCTTTCCACTATCAGATACTGTAGTTCCACCAATCTGAACTTCTTCTTTCAGATGACCATCAGTGGAGATCATCTTCTTTGCATGAACTCGCGAAGTTTCAACTGGTGGTGTTTTATTCACCTTCTTATCCATCACTTTCACGCAGTTAGCCACGTCTAGCTCCTGTTTAGAGGGTTTAGGAACCTTAGGATATGGCACAATGGGCTTGTAGACTTGTTCTGGTACTGTTGCAGGTTTCTTGTCATGTCTGCGTTTTGTGTCGATCGTTGCATGATGTGTGTCGATCGATGCAAGGCGATTCTGTTTGTCGAAAGAACTCGAAATTGCCGTCAGAACGGCTTGTCGATCGACACTAAGGGGGTGTCGATCGATGCATGTCTCAGACAGACAATATTCATCCAGAAAATCCGAGATTATGCTATCTTCTTCACCTAGCAACTCAATCTCATCCCTTAAGTTCACAGCATTGATGTGCAGCTCCCGTTCAACTCTCTTAGCTTCATTATGCCTTTGTATTGTTTCAGCTATTTGTTGAACTCGGACATCTAGCTTCTTCATATGTGTGCTCAAGTATTCAAACTTCTCACTCAAATCTTCATACAATGCATCTATCCTTGAGTTGAAGGACACAGTGATCTGTTGTTCTCTCTCAAGAAACTGCTCCATCATGATTTCCAATCTGCTCTTATGTGTAGGTGCAAGCGGTGCTTGGTAAGAAGAAACACCATAGTTCCTTGAGAAGGCATTGCCCTGTTGCTGGAAAGGTCCCTGAAGAGCTGATTCCTGACTGTAGAATTCATTCCCTCCAACGCAGTTGATAGCTTCTTGCGCATACTTTTCAAGTAGAAGACTATGCAGATAGTCGACTTTACTCTTCAACCCAGCTATCTGTGAATTATCAATCCCTGGACTAAAGAAATCATACATCTTTCTTACGATATGTGTCGATCGATGCAGTGGAAGCGTCGATCGATGCAAGCGCGATGATGTGACGATCGACACACAGGACCGTGTCGATCGATGCAAGGCGATTACAGGCGTACCTGAAACGCAAGAACAGAAAAAGAAAACAAAATTAGTGACAAAAAATAAAAACGAAAAACCTAGTCTAAACCCTAAGTTCAAATCTATCGGAGACTCAAAAGAATCCCCGGCAACGGCGCCAAAAACTTGATAGGTGTAGTTTTATCCCTATACTAACTGCAAGTGCACAGTGATGTAGTTGTAGTACTTAGGGTATCGAATCCACAGGGACTCCGGTCAACGATAGATAAGAACAGAAAAGATTAAACTAGGAGAAAGCAAAGGTGATTAAACTAAAAGCAGAGCAGAAAAGTAAATCAGTAGCAGGAGTGGTTTGTGAGCAAGGAGGCGAAGCGTTAGGTTTCAGGAGTTCTCGGGAAATCAGGAACACAAGCAATCAATCAGTCTGGATCTAATCAGAAACTGTTCTAGAACTCAAAACACGGATATAGAACTAACCAAATTCCTTTGCGATAATTCTCTAAGTCTAAGTGCAGCAAACCAAACTTTCGTTTGCGAGAACTAACAGATTAAACCAGCATTAATTCCAAGTTTGATATGTTCACAATTAACCTAAACCAAACTTTCGTTTGCGAGAAGTTTAATTGCTCATCTAGGTTCTTTCTAGCTAAATTAACCAACTTTCGCTGCATTAATCAGCCTAACATCATAATTCTGATTAGCTACTTCAGATTAAGCATTGAGAACAACTTAGATAAAGAACTAGCAGATATGAATCCCTACAGATTGATTTAAACTATAGTTCCATGAAATCCCTAATGAGAATCCTTCAACCTAACAGGTAAACTACTCAGACATGTTCATCGAGACAGAAAATATCATAAGTAGAAAACCAAATATCATATAATAAAACAAAGAACTGGGGTTCGAAATCCTTTCTCTTTCGAGATCCGGATCAGCCCCTAACTCTCTCTCTGAATGAAAATAAAGCGTAGCCTAAAAAAGTGGCTAAAAACCCTAATATATAGTCTAAAACACGTCTGGGGGCCTTTTTGCAAGTCTGGGAAGTTTCTGGGCAAAAACTGTAATTTCTGGAAAATGCAGATTTTTGGGCTCAGAACTGCAACGACAGTTGCACAGACTGCAACGATCGTTGCACTGCGAAAACGCAGCCAGTGAACTCTGTGAAATCTCTAAGTAGTGCAGAATTGCTCCAAATGCTCCCAAAACGTCCAATTAGGCTCCAGATGTCCTTAAACCTGTAAAACACCTGAAAAGATTCCAAAACATAGTAAAAGACTCGATAAATAACACATATACCATGGTTAAAAACCCTAAAATCCATGGTATATCAGAATACAAGGCCATGTGGGCTGTCAAGTTGCTGAACTTTGACATCAAGACCGCGACTGAGAGGAGATTGATTCAGCTGAACGAACTTGACGAGATACGGCTTGAGGCTTTTGAGAGCTCAAAGATCTATAAAGAGAGGATCAAGATTTTTCATGATAAGCTGATCCAGAAGAAGGAGTTCAAAGAAGGAGATCTTGTGTTGCTCTTTAACTCCTGGTTGAAACTCTTTCCCGGAAAGCTCAAGTCTAGATGGTCGGGACCGTTTAGAGTGAAGGAGGTGAGACCATATGGAGCAGTGGTACTTTTGGGAAAATCTGATGAAGAGTTCACGGTCAATGGCCAAAAACTCAAGCATTACTCCGTCTCAGAAGCTATAGAGGAAGGGACTTCGATTCCACTCTCTAGCCCTCCCTCAGCTTAAGATCACGGTTTGCAAAAGTCGAGCTTAACGACTTTAAACAAAAGCGCACTTGGGAGACATTCCCATGTTTATCCTTGTACATACGTCTTTTGCTTGTTATTTTTGATGTTTTGCTTTGAGTTTTATCAGGTTTTGGTCTTCGGGTGAGGTTGTAGGCCAGTTGGTGTTGAGTAAAGGCCGCGGGAATGAAGAAAAATGATACAGGAGTCAGTATCGGGTGCCGTATCGGCTGGCCAGGCCGGTACGGTTCTGGAAAATTAATCCGAGGCTCAGTATCGGGTACCGTATCGGCTGGCCAGGCCGATACGGAATCTGGAGAATTAATCCGAGACTCAGTATCGGTGTCCGTAACGGCTGGCCAAGCCGATACGGAATCTCGTGATGAAGTTGATATCGGGCACCGTATCGGCTGGCCAGGCCGATACATGCTTACACAGAAAAAAACCGAGAGTCTGTACCGGCTGGCGTATCGGTTGGCCAAGCCGATACGCCCCTTCGCCCAGGTAAGTATTTTCGACTCTAAACCGATTTCAAACCGGGTTTCGACCAAAAATTGATTTAATGAACCAGATTAAACCGGTTTGGACCGATTTTTCCCTTGTTTTCTCCTCCCCCATCGATTTCTTCATGTTTTCAAGCTCTCCATATCCATTTTTTCTCATCAAGAACACAAAAGCTTTGAAACTCCTTTTCTCTCTCAATCCAACTCGCTTTTAAGTGATTCCAAGCTCTAAACTCACGATTTCACTAGCTTTTTCACTTGCTCTCGCTCTCTACCACCATCCTTCATCACAAACCAAGGTAAAGCTCTCAAACTTTCTCAAGATTTTCAGATTGAATAACCCGGAAATTTTGAACTTGAATTTTTTGGTTGTTGATGGTTGATATTGCTTGAATTCCTCCCCAATATGTGTTTGAGTGAATGCCCATAGCCAATTTCGCCTAGGAGTGAATGAATTTGATCTTTGGTGAATTAGGGTTCTTGAGAATTTTGAATTCCGAAAATTTTGGGGGTTTTCTAATTGGATGGTTTCTAATGATGCATTGAGTTGTTAAAGGCTTAAGTTTGTGATACTACTCGATTTAATTGAGTTTCGGTTCACAAAAATTCTCAAAATGCATGTTGAGAGCTTTTGTTTGATAAGAATGTGAGTTGCTTGTGAATGTGATTGACTTGTTGGTACATTATGCCTTTGATGAGCTTGAATTGCAACTGGTTAAGATGATTTCGCTTGTTTGCTCGATTGAAAATGAAATTTATGCAATTGTTAAGCTCCCACAATTGTTGATCATGGATGTCTCAAGCTATTACTCATTGTGCCGTTAGATTGCGCTGTGTGCTAATTCATTCTTTGAGTTGTCTTTTGTAGGACAATGACTATACCTCGCGCCAACCCAAAACCAAAGGCAAAGGCATCAGAACAAGATGTGGGGACTTCCTCAAAAGATAAAGGAAAAGGGATAGCTGTCGAGGAAGTAGCTCCAGAGATCACAGGGAAGGTGATTTAGGCGTCATCAATGAAATATTCCCCTACTGAAATCTTTGACAAGCTGGAGGGTATACAGTTTTGGCCAACACGGTATCCTCATGTCCCGACCCTCACGGCTCTTGGACTGCTAGAGGACTACGACCAGCTTGTGGAGAACATGGGACTCAAGACCTTCTTCACCGTCTCCAGCGATGGCTATCAGAGCTCAACCTGCCAGTTCCTCTCAACCTTAAAGATGACAATCAACATGAGGAAGGCAGCCTTAAGAGGAGAAGTGAGCCGAGGGAATATAGAGTGGACGATGGGCGGGAAGAAGTACATTATGACCTTTGAAGAGATCAATTCCATCTTCGGTTTTGAGGAAAATGGTGCTTCGTTAGGCTCTTCCATTCCCATCGACAAGGACGAACTTCAGGATTTGTGGTTCATGATAGCCACTGGGCCGTACAAGGCAGGAGGTATGAAGTCTGCGAGGCTCCGGCACCCGGCTATTCGGTACGTGCATAAGGCACTAGCTCAGACTCTGTTTGCTAGGAAGGAGGCGAACCAAGTCACAGAGATGGAGATGAAACTTCTATACATTGGGTTGCAGCCACTCCTGCTCACATTTCCCAACGGCCTATACCACCCGTTGAGCGCTTACCGAGCTACACGGCCATTTTGGTAGAGCAGTTTGCAGTTCACAGAGATTGGGGAACTTCTGTTAAGGATGTTGACCCCAAGTTCACCATGGGCGGGTTGATCACACCTATCCTTAAGGCAAAGAAGATCAAACTTGAAGGCAGTTTGAGGGACAAGACATTTGGCCAGCCTGCACCGGTGGCATGGTTGGACGAGCCCCAGTTAATCAGGACCCATTATCTAGGCTCCAAATCACCTCCGGGTCGTCACGTCTTCAGGATGTGTTCAGACACAGAATATGAGGAGAAGTTCTTGCTTCCGAACCCCACGATCACAAGATTCGCCAACAGGGCCAACATCAGGTTTATGCCGGGAATGTCACATCAGTTCGAGCCTCACATACCGAGGAGAGCACCTGCAGCCACTTCAGATTCTCCCGACGCATCTGCTGGGGTGTATGGGCTGCACAGGTACTACATTGAGCCGCTGGATGACCCGATCGCGAACAAGACAATTAGTGCACTGAGGGACCAGAACCGGGACCTTCAAAGTCAGAGTAAATGGCACGGGCGGAACATCAAGAAGATGGCTACCTGCTTGAAGAAAGTGACCAAGGTTCTGAAGATGTTCGTGGGGGAAGAAGGATAAGAGTGGTGCTATGGGATAGACTTCCACATCCCGAGTGGCTCAGACTGGTTTGGACGAGGAGCTTCGGGCAGCAACTGAGGAAGTGATAGCTGAAGCCGATGATCTGGTTGAGGAGACAAAGCTAGAGCAGGGAAGGTACTCAGTCGCTGGACACGAGACAGGAGGATCTGCGCGCATGGCTCACGATTCCTACTATGAGGATCCTCACCGCCAATCCACTCGCGAGGACAGAAGGCGAAAGAGGAGATCCATGAGGACACCGTCCTGTTCTTCCTCCAACCCGACATACTCCATGGGGGATTCATCACCTCCACACCTCCACTTCTAGCCAGGTTACACTCCATCTTTGTACATAGTTTTTCTTCTTTTCTTTGTTTGCATTTTGCTTGTTTTCGGTCTTTCTTCCTCGCTTAGATCACACAAGGGACCGTGTGATTTAAGTTTGGGGGAGAGACCAGTTGCTAATCTTGAGTCTCATGCATTCATCTAAGGCATAGAAAAATCCAAAAAAATTGAAAAATTTCAAAAAATTTTCAAAAAGAAAGCATGTAGTTGCAACAGCATAATAGGATCGAGTCTAGTTGCATCATATAGGACGCATGCATTGGGATCAATGATATGATTTCCTCGCAAGGTTTAATTGGGTAAAACTTGTTTCATACGCTAGCTTTATGCTAGATAGATCACACTAAAGATGTAACCTGAGAATTGTTTGAAAGCTAGAACGAACCCTGCTTGGATAGCCTGCTTTGAACCTTGATTTGATGCTGGAACTTGTTGTGAATTGATGCTAGCTCTATTTAAAAGTGAGAACCTTAACTTGAATCACAATTATCTTGCTCCTTCTTAGTGTTTTAAACTCATGGATACCGCCAAAATATTCAAGCACTCTTTTCCCTTTTACCACACTTGCTTGCTTGAATAGCTTCCACGCCCTTAACCATCTTCCTTTCCACCCATAAACACTCTTTTGAGAGGTAGGCCTTTTGGAATGAGCTAAGTAAATGGTGTTGAGTTTGAGGCGACTAGTTGAAAATTTCCGTGTAGACGCAAGCTTTGCCACCTTTAGCTTGTACTAGGCTAGGATTGAAGTTTGGGGGAAAGGTTTTGAAAGGGAAAGAACAAAAGGGAATTTGATTTGGGATCCTATATTGTCGGCAATAGTGTTTTGAAAGAAAAAGCTCCTAAGTGTTTTAAAAGAAAAGTGCCTCTTGTTTTGAAATGAAAAGAAGCCAAAGTGCTCAATTTAAAGAAAAAGAAAGTTTGTGAAAAGAGGCCATTGATAAAGAAAGAAATATTTGAGCTAAGTCTAAAGAAGAAATTGCCACTGTTTTGAAAAGTTTCGAAAGATCCTTGGGAGTATTCTTGGGAGGTGTTTTGGTTGAGAAAGAGGGATGAAGAAAAAATAGCCTTGGAAAAGGGTAGACTCAAACTAGGTGGGCTAGAGTAAGAGCAGTAGCCATTAGGGAATGGGTAGACGGAAATCGATTCTAGTATGCACAAATTGCTTCTATACTCTTAGCCTTTTACCATGTGCTCATTCATTTCTTTTTGAGAGAACCTAAATGCTTATGGAGAAGCCCCTCTATTTGATTGAGATTATCTTTATCTCAAAACCTTAACCCTTGCCAAATGAGTTTGAACACTTTGTCGCGAGTAAGATCCACTTGAAATGTTTAATCAATGTTAAAGAGCTAGTTGATTTGAATGCTTGTGAAAGTTGAAAGTTAAGCTAGGAGTTTTGTCTTGATGAGTATGGCTATATCCTTGGAGTAGGCATTTTCTCGGTTGCACTTTAGTTGTATAGACTTGAAACGAAGTTTGAAACTTGATTGAACCTTTGGATATGAGTTCTCACCTTCAAACCTTTTCCCCAACACATTTTGATTGACTTATGCTTGCTTGTGGACAAGCAAGATTCAAGTTTGGGGGAATTGATATTCATACATTTTCATGCATTTAGGCTTGTATATAGTTCTTGTTTTGACTTCTTTTCTCCATCATTCATACCATTTTGTCGAGTCATTGTCGCATCTAGAGTTTAGAGTTGTTTAGGACTAGGAGTAGGCACTTTAGGCTTGCATTTGGAGTGTTTCTTGTGTTTTGCAGGTGATAGGAGGTGTCTAGGAGCGATGGTGAACTTGGAAGTGGAGTCTAGAGCTCAAGGAACTAAGGAGGATGCGGATACAAGCCGTACCAGTGAGCATATCGGTCAAGCAAGCCGATACATCCCCTTGACAGAAGACCAGGAGTCCATACCGGTTGGCGTATCGGCTGGCCCAACCGATATGACCTCTCGGATTAATTTTCGAACACCCATATCGGGTGGCATATCGGCTGGCCAAGCCGATACGACCCTTCCCAGAAAAATCCGAGAGTCAATATCGGTTGGCGTATCATCTGGCCAGACCGATACGCATCCCAGAATTTGTTTCGGATCCGGGTCAACACCCGGTTTGTTCCGGGTTGACCCGGCTCGCAACCTATTGACTATTTAAGCCAAAAACCTATTTCTTATTGTTTCTTAAGCTGTTTTGATGTTCTAAACTCTTTTGTAAGAACAAATTGGATTCTTTTGATTAATCTAGTACTTCTTTTGTTATTCCTTCAACAAATCTCTCAATCCATCACTAATCTCCCATAATCAACTCTATTTCTATGAGTTTTGTTGATCTAATGATGATTAATGAGTAGTTCTCCATAGGCTTATGGGTTAGGTAGGATTAGGTTGATTAGGGGTGATCAATAGATTTCTAGTGATTGATTGTTTAAAATCTCATCTAGCAAAGTGTGCTTAGTGCCTAATTAATCTTGATCATATTGATTAGGATGTTTAGAATTTCTTGTTCACAACATGTTCGATGAAATTCCAGTTTCTAGCTTTGTTAGGACTTTCACATTCTAGCGCATGAAAATGTATGTCTGAAGTGATCGTTTGCTGTTTGGAACCTGTTTGAATGCTCGTTTGATCCTAATTCACAAATGATGATTTGTTCTTGAGTTAGGATTAAGTGAAGAATTGGTATTAAGAGATTAAAATGATTTACTTGGTGTGTTCCACGCTAGGAGATTAGCTTTTAGAAGTTTGAATAAGGATTCCTTGATCATCCCGAGTCACTTGTCCGTTGACCTTAACCTTTAGGCCTTATCCTTATCATTGATTGAATCGCTTGTTTATTTGCTTTTTGTTTACTTCAGTTTGAATTGTTTTCGTTAGGATTCTTAGAAACTAAAACCAAATTGTTTGATTTAACTCTGAAGGTCTAGTACTTGCTAATTGGTTTTATCCATCCCAAAAAGGTTCGATACCTCAAAGCTACATCGATAAGCTTGAGGAATTGGTACCTCAAAGGATTGCAAAATCCTAGTTATCAGGGAAATGATCCTTCCTTGTTGCAGCATTGAGTTTCCTGTAATCTATGCACATCCGGTGTCCAGTTACAGTCCTAGTAGGGATCAGCTCATTCTTCTCATTTTTCACAACTGTAACTCCACCCTTCTTAGGTACTACATGGATTGGACTAACCCAATCACTATCTGAAATAGGATAGATGATCCCAGTATATAGGAGTTTCATAATCTCCTTCTTAACCACATCCTTTAGCTTAGGATTCAGCCTTCTTAGGTGCTCAACAGATGTCTTTGACTCGTCCTCAAGATGTATCCGATGCATGCACAGCTCTGTAGAGATACCTGAAATGTCATCAAGAGAATAGCCAAGAGCTTTGCGATGCTTGCGCAGCTTGCTTAGAAGTAAAGTGAGCTCTGTGTTGTTCAAACTAGCATTAACAATCACTGGATAAGTTGAATTAGGTCCAAGAAATGCGTACCTTAGCCCGGATGGAAGTTGTTTCAGCTCAATTTTCGGAGCCTTTTACTCTGCCAGTCTCTGTCGACTTGCAACGATCGATGCTTAGGCTGTGTCGATCGATGTTTAGGCTGTGTCGATCGATGCAAAGTCGCGCCAGACACATATAACTTCATCACTTGCTCAGCAGAATCCATTAGCCTCACATAGCAGATTGCGGGCTCATCTTGCAGGTGTTCCAGCTCCATTATAGAGCTCAGTAAAGCTCTCTCCAGTGGATTTTCAGCATGTGACTTGTGAAAGTACTCTGCAGCCAAATCACTGAGTGTCCACATAGAAGGTCTGTCCGTCGATGGTTGGTCTCTTCACCAGTTTGTCCATATCAAAACTCATCTTCAGATCACCCACATTCAGAATTATTTTACCTCCTTGGCAGTCAATCATCGCACCAGCAGTAGCTAAGAAAGGCCTACCCAAAATTATTTTTCCTCTCCATACTGCAGAACCACAAAATCAGTAGGAATCACACATTGGCCAATCATTATAGGCACATCCTCCAATATTCCTTCAGGAATTCTGATTGTTCTGTCTGCCAGAACCAGCGAGATCCTAGTAGGTAGGAAGTCACTCATCCCAAGTCTCTTAGCAACAGAGAAGGGCATAAGGTTCACACTAGAACCAAGATCACATAGAGATCTTTCGAATCTTTCTCTGTAGATGGCACAATCCAACACAAACCTTCCCGGATCTTTCAACTTCTCAGGAATTCTGCCCTTAATCACTGCACTACATACCTCCGTGATCATCATTGCACTCTCCTCATCAGACCACTTACCAGCAAGTAAGTCCTTAAGACATCTCCTCATCACAGGAGTAGTTTCCATAGAGTCAATCAAAGGCACTTCGACCTTCACCTTTTTGATGATCTCCTTGCATTTGGTATATTGCTTATCGTTCTTAGCCTTCCTGGGATTTTTAGGATAAGGTACTTTAGGCTTGTAAACCCTTTCGTTTGACTGTTTCGGCTTTTCTGCGTCTGAACTCTCTGCAGTCGCCTTGCGTCGATCGTTGCTTGTGTTGCGTCGATCGTTGCTGGGCGACTGTGCTACGACCTCTGGTTCTATGTTTTCACTTTGCATCGACCGTTGCTGAGGTGCATCGATCGACGCATTGCGAATTCCACGGATCTCATCTTCCATTTCATCAATCTCTACGATTTCTTCGACACTCAGCTGCTTTTTCTGGGCACGAAACAGCTCCTTACCACTTCTCAATGTCACTGCATTGCACTGATACTTAGGATTAGCATCAGTCCGTCCCGGAAGAGATCCATCTGGCCTCTGAACATATCCAGCAGTCCTTGCAACCTTAGCATCAAGCTCCTTCATATGTGTGCTCAAAGATTCAAACTTCCCATTCAGCTCTTCATAAACATCACCTATCTTCTTGTCGAGGTCTACAACATTCTTAGTCTGACTTCAGTAGCTTCTCCATCATACTCTCCATCTTGCTCTCATGAGCATTAGCAACATGAGGTGCTTGGTAAGAGGAAGATCCATAAGTCCTCTGATTACCTTGTTGGAAAGGTTTCTGAAAACCAGCATTCTGTTCAAAGCCAGAAGAGTTTTGATTGCTTGTGAAAGCACTCTTCTGACCACTGAAGAATCTGTTCCCTTGCTGTCCTCCAAACCTGTTTCCTTGGAAACCAGATCCTCCGATGTAATTCACATCCTCTTCCTCACCATCTTCTTCAGCATTGATCACTTCAACATCTTGAGCAAAATGGACAGCTTTCTTCCAAGCTAGAAGATTGCAAACAGTGTCCAATTTACTCCTAATATCAGCTATCTCCTGGTTCTCCATCTTCCCACCAGACTCCTTCCTTCTTTTATCAGTACTCTTGCAGCTATTACTGCTTACTAAGTTATCTATCAACTGCTTAGCTTGCACATGAGTCCTAGTGTTGAAATTTGCATTGCTGGAATTATCCAACGCAGTCTGGTATGGGAGATCTATACCTCTACAGAAAATGCCCAACAATGTTACCTCAGTGAATCCATGATGCGGCCAGTCACGTTGGTACTTCTTAAACCTCATCCAGGCAGTCTTAAGAGGCTCTGTCGGACCTTGGGAGAAAGTGAGAATGTCCTGTCTTGACTGATCAGAGCGAGCATCATCATAGAAGTGTCTCAGAAACTCACTCTTCAGAGCATCCCATGTAACAAACTTCCCAGGTGGAAGCTGTTTCAGCGAGGCAGCAGCATCTCCAGCGAGAGAGTAGGGGAAAAGTCTGAGAAACAGATAGTCATAGTTCACTCCATCATACTTCATCCCAGTGACTATGTCCTCAAACTCATCTATATGGTACATTGGCTGCTCATTAGGAAAACCATGGAAGGCATTCTGCCTCAGAAGAGAGTAGTAGATGGTCTTGATTTCAAAATCATTCCTATCAAAATCATGAGGTACAAGAGCTGACCGATTAGCATGAAACTCATCCGGACGGTTATAGTCAGCTAAAGTCCTCTCATGAACAACCATCTCTACCATGGGCTTGTCCGTGGCCTTGGTTCTGCTCCTGTCGTGGTTGCTCAAGAGGATCAGGGATAACATTCCCTTCAACATCAATCCATTCCCCAGTAGCATTGTACGGATTGTTTTATCGGTCCCTCAGGGTACCTTGTGTTGGATCTCCTAGGATCTAGGGTTTGATATATTGAATTAAAACCAACCTCGTTCTTACCTTTGAACTGGCAGCGGAATGAGAATGGTGAACGAGATCAGTGGAGAAACGCAGATGCCTTGCCTCTACCAGATACACACGCACACAAGCTGGAAACGGGATGCTAGTGCCGGATCAACGGGAATCGAATCTCTCTGGTGTTTCTCCTTTTTCTGTCAAGAAAAGTGGACGGCTGTCTGTTTAGGTCGAAACTCTCAAGTTTTATTCAACCTAAACTTGCTTAACGGGCCAGACTTAATTAAGTCTTAATTCGGAAAGCCTTTCCGAAAAACCTGAACTGTGTCGACCGACACACAAGCTGTGTCGATCGACACAACACCATTATATCGATTATAATGTGCATCCAATACACATTAATATGATCATTGCCATAATGATCATTCCCATGTCGTAGCTTCCAGTTTGCTTAGGTGTGTGACCCTATAGGATCATATAATACTGGCAGTAAGTTTACAACAGACAGATTGCAAGAGGCTTCTAGTAAAACATTGCAACCGCCCAGTATTATACGAATGTCTGATCTCGACACATAACTATCATCAGGAGTGAGTACAAGTGTGATTTCAGGACACTATCCCAACAATCTCCCACTTGTACTGGAATCATCTATTCCTATAATCCTTTTGTCTCTATATCTCGATTTGGCATAAGGCAAGAATGGTGTCATCCTTATTAAGCCAACATCGTGTTTATCGAACTCCTGATCTCATACTGAACATTACAAACAACTGAACTACAGTTCGTTTGAGTGCGGCCACACATTCTCTCAGTATTCAATCTTCGATAGGCCCTGAGATATTTATCTCTCGTTATACAGGAGGGACAAATCCCATCTTGTTACATCCCTGTTTCAACGCACACTTCATGATATACCTGAACAGTGCCGTTATAGTCGCCAGTTACGGGTCGACGTTTGACAAAGTCAAAGTATACCAATTCATATGCAAGAAAGCATGATGAACTCAGGTCTAAGGACTATACTCTATAGTCGTAATGAGAACCTCTTATGACACATATATAACTATCTTGTAGACTTCTCATTAGCGGGTCATGTCCGATCATATGTTCACTAACATATATCTATGTGACTGACTGCGATAATCATATCATTGGCTCCATGAAACTTAGCCAACAGTCACCTCACAATCTAGTTTCTCACGGTTGTCAGTGTCCCACTTTGACAATCTCGACTAGGGACAAAAACATAATTTATTAACTTATAGGGTTTCATGATCAAGTCCTCAACTTGATGACCTATAATATGTCATAAACTTATTTTGGGACCATTATTTAGATCACAATAAATAATGCTGAAATCAAATTTCATTAAACATTTCCAAAAGAATGTTTACAAGAGCGTCTTATTATAACTAAAACTCCCACTAGAATCAAGATTACATCTTAAGATCTCTAATGCCTACAGCAGTCGTATGACTCTCATGCTTAGGCCTTGGGAGTGACTTGGTCAGAGGATCAGCGACATTCTCGTCTGTCGGAACTCGGCTGATCTTCACATCACCTCTATTGACGATATCACGAATCAGGTGATATCTCCTCTCAACGTGTTTGGACTTCTGGTGTGACCTTGGTTCTTTCGCCTGAGCAATGGCTCCGTTGTTATCGCAAAACAAAGCCACTGGCTCCAAGATACTAGGAACCACATCAAGTTCAGTCATGAACTTCTTGATCCAAACAGCTTCCTTTGTCGCTTCTGAAGCAGCAACGTATTCAGCTTCCGTCGTGGAATCAGCTACGGTATTCTGCTTAGAGCTCTTCCAGCTCACTGCACCGCCATTTAGACAGAAGACATATCCAGATTGTGATCGGAAATCGTCTCTGTCCGTCTGAAAACTCGCATCGGTGAATCCATTCACCACAAGTTCTTCACTTCCTCCATACACCAGGAATTTATCCTTAGTATGTCTCAAATACTTGAGAATATTCTTGACAGCTGTCTAGTGATCTTCACCTGGATCAGATTGGTATCTACTCGTCATGCTTAACGCGTAAGCTACATCTGGACGAGTGCAGAGCATGGCATACATAATAGATCCTATTGCAGAAGCATAAGGAATCCTATTCATGTGTTCTCGCTCAGCATGTGTCGCCGGACACTGCTTCTTGCTGAGACTTGTGCCACGAGACATCGGTATGAAGCCCTTCTTGGAATCATGCATCCTGAATCTGTGCAGTACCTTATCAATATAAGTGTCCTTGCACAATCCAATCAGCCTGTTCATTCTATCTCTGTAGATTCTGATTCCAAGAATATACGCGGCTTCTCCCATTTCTTTCATGGAAAAACAACTTCCGAGCCAAGTCTTAACAGACTGAAGCAACGGAACGTCATTACCGAGGAGGAGTATGTCATCGACATACAGTACAAGAAATGTAATTTTGCTCCCACTAGTCTTCTTGTAAACACATGGTTCCTCTTCGTTCTTGATGAAACCAAATTGTTTTACTGCTTCATCAAAACGAAGATTCCAACTCCGTGATGCTTGCTTCAATCCATAAATAGATTTATGAAGCTTGCATACCTTCCCAGCGTTCTTAGGATCGACAAAACCTTCAGGCTGTGTCATATACACATCCTCTTCCAGAATACCATTCAGGAATGCGGTTTTGACATCCATTTGCCAAATCTCATAATCATAATGAGCGGCAATCGCTAGAAGAATCCGAATGGATTTAAGCATAGCGACTGGGGAATAGGTTTCATCATAGTCAATACCATGAATTTGCTTGAAACCTTTAGCCACCAACCTCGCTTTGTAAATCTGTACATTGCCATCCACGTCAATCTTCTTCTTGAAGATCCATTTACACTCAATGGCTTTTGCACCATTAGGTAAATCGACCAAGGACCATACTTGGTTTTCTGACATGGATCCCATTTCGGATTTAGAGGCTCTAAGCCACTTTTCGGAGTCCGGGCCCATCATTGCTTCTGCGAAGGTCGCTGGTTCGTCACTATCAATGATCATCAGATCATTTGAATTGGTCACGAGAAATCCATAGTATCTATCGGGTTCGTGACGGATCCTTCCGGATCTGCGAACTTCAGGCTCCACAGGCGCCGGTTCCACATAACTTTGTGGATCCAACTGCTGTTCTTCCTCAGCAGGTTGAGCAGTCTCCTGTGCATCTCGAATTTCTTCAAGATGTACTTTACTCCCACTGTTTTTCTTAGAGAGAAACTCCCTCTCAAGAAAAGAATAGTCCCGAGCAACAAATACTTTGTTCTCAGATTGGTTGTAAAAGTAGTATGCCTTGGTTTCCCTAGGATAACCAACGAAGTAGCATTTATCTGATTTGGGTGAAAGCTTGTCAGAGATCAAACGTTTGACATAAGCCTCACAACCCCAAAGCTTTAGGAAAGACAGAGTAGGAATGTTCCCAGTCCACAATTCATGTGGTGTCTTTTCCACTGATTTAGATGGTACCCTATTTAGTGTAAACGCAGACGTTTCTAGAGCGTATCCCCAAAAGGATAATGGAAGATTTGAATGACTCATCATAGACCGAACCATATCCAATAAGGTTCGATTCCTCCTCTCTGACACTTCATTCCATTGGGGTGTTCTAGGAGGAGTGAGTTGTGAAATAATTCCACACTCGCTCAGATAGTCGCTGAACTCCTGACTCAAGTATTCTCCTCCGCGATCCGACCGCAGAACTTTGATACTTTTGCCAAGTTGGTTCTGTACTTCATTCTTGAATTCCTTGAATCTATCAAAGGATTCTGACTTGTGTCTCATTAAATAGACATAGCCATACCTATTGAAATCATCAGTGAAAGTAATGAAGTATTTGTAATTTCCTCTGGCAACAGTACTCATCGGCCCACATACATCAGTATGAACAAGGCCCAATAAATCACTGGCCCTTTCATTTGGTTTGTTGAAAGGGGCTCTAGCCATTTTGCCCATCAAACAAGATTCGCATTTCTCACATGATTCAAAATCAAATGAGCCCAGAAGCCCATTTCGATGGAGCCTTTGGATGCGTTTCTCATTGATATGGCCCAAACGATAATGCCATAAGAAAGTCGGGTTTTCGTCATTGGACTTAAACCGCTTTGTATTTATGTTAAAGACAGGCATTTCTTGGTTTAAAACATATAACCCATTGTCTAATATACCATAATACGTACCATCACGATTAAAAGAACAAACTTTATTCTTAACAGCAAAATCAAAACCTTCCAAATCCAAAACGGAAACTGAAATTATGTTTCTGCTAATCGCAGGTACAAAGTAGCAATTATTTAAAATTAAAACCATGCCCGAAGGTAAGGACAACTCGTAGGTGCCTACGGCCAGTGCAGCAACCTTAGCTCCATTCCCGACCCGTAGCTCCACTTGTCCTTTCTTCAGCGTCCTACTGTTTCTTAGTGCCTGCACATTAGTACAAATATGAGCACCGCAGCCGGTATCCAATACCCACGAAGTAGAACTAGAAGACATAACATTAAGTTTGATAACATAAATACCTGAGTCAGACGCATCATACGTCTTCTTCAGCTTCTTGTAATCTTCCATGAACTTCTTGCAGTCTTTCTTCCAATGCCCCAACTGCTTGCAGTAGTTGCACTTATCCTCAGGAGAAGGCCCGGATCTGGGTTTCGGGTTGGGCTTGTCCTGACTTTCAGTCTGGACAACTTGGGCCTTTCCCTTACCCTTCTTAGGTTTCTTAAACCTTTTACCCCTTGTACCATCAGTACACTGGGAGTTGCCTTCTTGAGATTCGGCTCTGCTGTCTTCAGCATGCCGTGCAACTCAGTCAATGTCTTAGTCATGTTTTCCATGTTGTAGTTCATGATGAACTGATCAAAACACGACGGCAAAGACTGCAGAATCATGTCAGTGGCTAGCTCCTGGCTAATGGCACAGTCCAGTTTCCCCAGGTTATCAATGTAACCCATCATTTTAAGGACATGAGGACTTACTGGACTGTCCTTAGCCAGCTTGCAATCCATGAGAGACTTAACCGTCTGGTATCTCTCTGTGCGAGCTTGCTCCTGAAACAAAGCTTTCAGGCTGTTAATCATCTCAATGGGTGACATCACGTTCTCATATTGCTTCTGCAGCTCAGAGCTCATAGTCACCAGCATTAGACAATTAACATCTTTGACATCAGCTGAATGCTTATCCCAAGCATTCTTTTCTGTCTGCGGGGCATTGGAACGTGGCCTCTCGGGGAGAACCTTTTCAAGGACATATTCCTTGTTCTCCTGCCTAAGAACTATTCTCAGGTTCCGATACCATTCTAACAAATTAGATCCATTTAACTTGTCCTTCTCAAGGACGGATCTTAGTGAGAAAGTGTTGATGTGATTTGAGACAGACATAGATGTAATTAAAAGAGGTAGATTTTAGTTATAATGCTCAAGAAATGAGAATTCTTATCTAATAAGAAAAACTCGCATTGTATTCAAAACTATGTTTCTTCAGATGAATACAATGAACCAAGATCCATACTTCACCAAAATCTGAGTGGGCGACTCGCCATCACCCAAACTTTAGTTATCTAGGTAAACAAGTCATTGCTAATTGTACCCAATACAACTCTTGGTCGTGGATAAGAAAAACTATGCCTAATCCACTCTGATGTCTATGGGCCCAGAACTTCTGATGGCCCAGTCAAGTAAAACCAATCTCTTCTGTCTTGTGATCACTAACAGTCGCACTGCAAGTCTGTCAATGACCACCTGCCTTACTCATGTTGCAGTGGATACCAAGGACTCCAAGACTATCCAACAAACGACACGAGTCTTGACAGTAGACAAGATCGGGCAAGACATCAAGATCACTTGATATTTAGTTGAGGAAAAGAACCATTTTATCTTGATGCACATCCAATATGCATCCAAGAAGTTATTAATTTATTTTAAAACATTTATTTTTATTAAGTTTAGATTCATCTATAACTTTTAGGATTAAATTGTTCTGGTATATGCAAATTTGTGGTCCAACCAGCTCATTTGCGAATGCCGTGTCGATCGACGCCAACCATTGGCATCGGTCGACACAACCCAACTTAAACCGGTCTTCGATAACCGGTCAAACCGGATCGAATTTACTTAACCGATTCAATCCAATTGAACCGGTTCGGTTTAATGGTCCATGTCGATCGTTACACACTGTGTGTCGATCGACATTACCAAACCAGAACCAATTGGTTAATTAAAATTAACCAAGTGAGATAACCGGTTCAATCCAATCGAACCAATCTATCTGATCGCATTGCTTGTGTCGACCGACACACCCAGTGTATCGATCGACACAGCAGGAATACGGGTACTCGATCTCAGATAGAAACCCTAAAATTATTTACGGATTTTCGCTATGTGTCGACCGACACACGCTTTGTGTCGATCGATACTCTGCGACAAACCCTAAAATATTACGCGTTATTACGCGGCGTGTCGACCGACACACGCTTTGTGTCGATCGACACAGTGCGTTTTCAACAATTCTTCGTCTTTTCAACAGGAACAAAACCGAGAATAATATATGAAAACACGATTTCAACAGGCAACATTCAATTCAACAACATCAAGTTTCGAATTAATTGCATCAGATTCAATAGTCTAAACCCTAACATGCTCTGATACCACTGTTGGATCTCCTAGGATCTAGGGTTTGATATATTGAATTAAAACCAACCTCGTTCTTACCTTTGAACTGGCAGCGGAATGAGAATGGTGAACGAGATCAGTGGAGCAACGCAGATGCCTTGCCTCTACCAGATACACACGCACACAAGCTGGAAACGGGATGCTAGTGTCGGATCAACGGGAATCGAATCTCTCTGGTGTTTCTCCTTTTTCTGTCAAGAAAAGTGGACGGCTGCCTGTTTAGGTCGAAACTCTCAAGTTTTATTCAACCTAAACTTTCTTAACGGGCCAGACTTAATTAAGTCTTAATTCGGAAAGCCTTTCCAAAAAACCCGAACTGTGTCGACCGACACACAAGCTGTGTCGATCGACACAACACCAATATATCGATTATAATGTGCATCCAATACACATTAATATGATCATTGCCATAATGATCATTCTCATGTCGTAGCTTCCAGTTTGCTTAGGTGTGTGACCCTAGAGGATCATATAATACTGGCAGTAAGTTTACAACTTACAGATTGTAAGAGGCTTCTAGCAAAACATTGCAACCGCCCAGTATTATACGAATGTCTGATCTCGACACACAACTATCATCATGAGTGAGTACAAGTGTGATTTCAGGACACTATCCCAACACCTTGAGCATCAGGCATTATAATTACACGTTCAACAACCATCCTTTCTCTTTGAACTTTCCTGTTAGTCCTCTCTAGTCTAGCAAGCTCTTCAAGTTGGAGGTTAACGAGGTTAGTATTCGGATTACTTCTGGTATCACGTGTATGCATAAACCGTCTGTAATCGTCAAGCAACGATCGATGCTAACAGTGCAACGATCGATTCAACTCCAATCTCCTAGTAACGATCGACCAAGAAATGCAACGATCGATGCTATGCGAAAATAAAACCTGCGACAGAGAAAGAAACAGAAAAATCAGTAACTAAAACAAAAAATAAAAATCCTAGTAAAAACCTTAAGTTCGAATCTATCGAAGACTCCAAAGAGTCCCCAGAAACGGCGCCAAAAACTTGATAGGTGTAAGTTTTAACCCTATACTAACTGCAAGTACACAGTAATATCAATGTAGTACTTAGGGATCGAATCCACGAGGACTCTAGGCAACGATAGAATTAGAACATAAAAGATTAAACTAGGGGAAGCAAATGTGATTAGAAACTAAAAAGAAGCAGGAAAGTAAATCAGTAGCAAGTTCGGGTTGTAAGCAATTAACTAAGGGCGATAAGTCTAGGGAGTTCTCAGGAAATCAGACAAGCAGACAAATCATTCAGTCAGGATCTAATTAAACACAGTTCTAAAACTCAAAACACAGATATATAATTAACCAACTTTCGTTGTGAGAATTCTCTAAGCCTAATTGCAGAAATCCAAATGTCTTTTTAATTCCTAACAGATTAAACCAGCTTTAATGATCAAGTTCGATATGTTCACAATCTAATTAAACCAAATTTCTTTGCGAGTAATTAAATTGCTCAACCTAAATAGTTCAGATTCTAAACCACACTTTCGTGTCAATCTAGCAACCTAAGATCTAGATTCTAAGTGATCAAGTTAGAACTAGCATTAAACACAATTTAGCTTGAAGAACATCTATTGGTATGAATCCTTAACTGAATTAATTATATCTAGCAAGTCATAAAATCCTTAATGAGAATCCCTAAACCTAACTATGAATCTACTCAGACATAGATAATGAAAACATGATCAATGAATAAATAGATATCATAAAAGAGATTAAATAAGTAAAGGGGTTCGAAATCTTCTCCAAAAAAAAGATGTAGTACAAGATCAGATCAGCCCCAAATAGCTCTAAAAACTCTCTGCTCTAAAGTATGATAGCGTCTCTAAAAACTGATGTAAAAACCTAATTAAATAGTTAAATCACGTCTTGGGGCTTCTGTGTAAATATCTGGAACTTCAAGGCAATTCTGTAAATTCATCATTCTTCATTAACTCTCGCCGAGACTGGCCCAACTCGCTGTGCATCGATCGATGCTGATGTGTGTCGATCGACACATCACTCTGTTCTGGACTGTGAGCTCTATCTCTCGGGTCAAAACTCCAAAATGCACCAAAATGCTCAAATTACTCCAAACGTGCTAGTACCTAATAAAACTTGTAAATGACTCTAAAGAAACACAAAAGACTCTAAAACATACTTATATCATGGCATAAAACCGGTAAAAACCATGATATATCATGTCTCGGGAGGACAAACCAGTATCGGGAAGGACGTGGAAGTCGAAGCAAAGTGGGGAAGTCAGAAGTGAGAATCGGAGCAAAGTAAATACTTGTGAAGGATCGAGGTTCAAGGAAGGAAGCAGCAAGGGGTGTAGTGAGGCAACTTGCGGAGTTTGGTGCCGATTCAAAGTCTGGTAGTGACGGAGAATTCGGGGACTGAAATCATGTAAGTGGGGAAGAATGTAATACCCAGTATTCAAAAATATGGTCAACGGGCAGAAGAAAAGTCAACAGGGGCAAAATTGTAAATTTGCCAAACCTAGGGGCAAAATAGTAATTTTGCCAAAGTTCGAGACGGAATTCGAGACGGTCCAAATGTTCTCTTTTTAGAACATAAAGAACATTTACAAGACCAGAATTGGAAAAAACGGAGCAGAAATGTGTTTTTCGGCTTGTCGGGAATGGAAACCGATTAAACCGAGAAAACTTCGGAAATTCATAACCGGAGCTAGGAAACTCCAAATGAGGTGATTCAAATTTATAAATTCATATAAAATCAAGGAGAATCAGTTTTTGGAGGTTTTGGGATTTATGGAGATGGTGAAAGATTTTCTAAAAAGTTAAACGCGAAACCAAAGAAACCAAAGCAACAGAAAGAAGTGGGTTAAGGGCTAGTTTATTTCGGTTTAGGGAAGGGTTTTTGGTTACTCATACACTCCTGGAGACAGGTATCACTCTATAGATGGCGCCACCTTTCTCTATTGGCATGCAATGCATGAGAATGGTTCATGAACATAGAAAATATTGTTTCACAACTCTCATTTTTGTCACAAAAATCTCTCTCTAACTCTCTCACTTAGAGAGAGATTTGGTTGTTGATTATTGATTGAGATAGATTTGGTTGAGGAGAGAGAGAGGAAGCTATTGGGCTTTGCAGAAGTGGATTTGGGTTTATAATGAAGAATTAGGATTGCATATCCGGATGTGATTGATTATGTTTGAGAATTGAATGGTTGAATTAACGATAAACCGGTTAGGTTTAAGACGCATGTTAGGATTATGAGAATTAAACGGATTAAAGCTGTTGTGTGCCGTTAGGTTGCTAGTAATATTGTGTGATGCATACATATAGCCGTTGCATGTTAGGACCGTATATGCATATATTTATATGTAAAGAACGGTATTGAATGAATCTAAGTACGGGAATTAAGACGAGTTAAAATATGGAATTAAACCTAACAAACGTATAGCGTATGGAATGATATCGGGAATTACCGAGAAGAAATGAATTAAGTTAATGAAAGATGAGACGTCGGGGAGTTTCGTAATCTACTAGCTCTAAACCGACGAATTAGGTTTTAATAAAAAAATACTTGGGAAAGGTTAAGAAAAGGGAAGTGTTGTGTTTGGTGAGCCGTCTACGGATTAGCAATCCGCTAATCCAAGGTAGCGGACGTGAATCAGTTAAAAGACTTTAGAAACCCTAATAGGCCTTTTTGTGTGGTGATTGTGTGATTGTGTTGTTGTGTGGCTGTTTGGAGTTTTCTGTGCAGGCCTGTTAGATCATTTCAGTGTTGGGCCGAGCGATCCGTGTGGATACTTAACTCGGTCACGGGACCATTTAAGTCGTGGTTGCTGACTCGTTACGATGCCGAGTCCGAGCGGTGGAGTTAGTGTGTGTGTGAGTAGACTTGCGGGAAGTGGTGTTGATTTGGTTGTTGATTATTGATTGAGATTGATTGTTAGAGTCCAAGCGAGTCTGTGTGTTTACATTTATGCACTAGGACTCTAGAGTGCGTTAGATCCTGCAAGTCTAGGTGTTTGGATACGTTCCGGTACTTCCGACCCGATTGGTTCCTCGGGTAGTTGCCTAATCGGATCATGGTGATTCCGGTTATGGTGTTAACCTACTAAGTGACGCCGGTAGGTGTGTAATACGGAGAATACGGGGTCGCGTCCTAGGGCCGGACTACATGAAAACTTGGGTTGCCTGGGGTAACTTGAGTCACCGCGTATCAATGGACAAAGAACGGTGTCCTAGCCGTTGGACTTCATGTTTACGTCTAGGAGTCGTGGGTCAGTTACCATGTCGGTAAAAGTGGAAACCCGTGGAAGTTACCGAGATCGTAGGGGCCCAGTGTTATGATTGGTGTGGTTGGTAGTGCGCGGTAGATAGATCGAGTCTCAATCGAGAGAATGTGCCGTAGTGCTCTCGATTTCCTCTAATCGCCTTCTCTCTCTCTTTTGACAATTGATTGTGTGTGGGCTCGACACGACGTGGTAGTGCGTGATCGGCTATTTGTTATGATTGTTTGTTACTTTGGGGTTTTCGGGCGGGAATCTATAGTTGATAGATAGATTAGCAACCATAGTGGGGAGCCGACTCGCTGGGTGATTTTAGATCACTCATTAGACTCTTTTGTGTTTTTCAGGTTTAGCAGCGACGGACGCGGGAGGTCCTCGGTGTAGTTTCGGGATTGCTTGTGCCGGGATTTTGATTCGATGATTTCAGGGTTTTCTCTCGGTTCGGCTTGACGCCAATTTTGTATTGAGCTTTGAGTGTTGTTTTGCTGATTGACGAAATGATTTGTAAAAATGACTATTAAACGTTGTACTGAACGTTTGATTACTCAGAAATTAATATGCTTTCCTGATATTGTGTTTAGTCCGAACCGACACAACTCACAGAAGTGGTGCTAGGCGTACGACTTGTACTATGGAAGTGAGGATAGCGGAGTCAAGGACTGGTTAGTGCGAGCCATTGTCTCAAACCGATCTGTGTCTGGCTTCGTCATGTGGCGAACCTTTCCTGTTTGACTTGCTTGGGTTCAATCGGTCATGTTCTTGTTTGATTGTTGGCCGGTCAGCTCGACGGTCTGAGGATGATGGGAAAGGGGCGTTACAGTTTCTATGGGTTTTTATTATTTTACTAATTAATTTTGATTTGAAATGACTTGCAGAGAGGTGTAATGATGGTTTTCTCTGAAGAGATGCAACTCTTCGAGACTTCCAACTACTCATAGCTTATAACATTTAATTCTCATTCATTGCATTTGGTTAAGAGCTTTTTGGTCTGCTTGCATGCATTTTGTTTAACTTCTCATTCATTACATTTGGTAAGAGATGGTTCAATCAATTAAGATTTAATTTATAAAATCGAGTTGCCAAGGCAAGCATGAATGTATAATCGGAAGAATTTTCTGATATGGTTGCAGGTGAAAGAAATTCTGATTGAGGAGTCAAACGTACAGCATGTCCTTGTCTTGTGTTTTTGCTTTCAACATTGCTGTGGGAGTAACGAGAACAGTACAATTAAGCTTATGGTCGTTACAGTGGTAAGTTATCCTTGTCTTGTGTTTTTGCTTTGAACATTACAGTTCAAAACCTATCGAACTGTTACTGAGTAAAGGCTATTCTACAATATTTATAGCGATGTATGCTACATTAGCCAGCAGAGATGTTGATTGCTGCTTGATTCTCGAGTCACCCTTTTACCTCGAAGGAGAAGGTGGACTCTTGGAGTACATAGAGAAACGGCTCAAGGAGAGTGGTCACATGGTGATTGTTCTTGCTGAAGGAGCATGACAAGATTCATTGTCTTCTATTGGATTGTGTATATATATAAAAGTTTTTTTTAACTTTGGTTTTGCGTCTAAATAGATTATACTTGTTGTATAGACAAAATATACTCTAATGATAATTTCTTTTAAAGTATAAATACCCTAAACCCCAAAAACTTCTTTTTATTTCTCACTTATTATACCTTTTTTTTTGTACGAAATCTCACTTATTATACTTGTTGTATAGACAAACTAATGATAATTTCTTTTAGAGTATAAATAAGGTTTAGGGTTTGAACCCTAATCCTATACCCCAAAACCATAAATCTAGGCTATAAAGTCAAACCTCAAAGACTTAAATCCTACACTTGTAACATTAAACCCTAAATCTAAAACCTTAATTCCTCACTAAACACAAATCATAAACTCTAAATTTTTAATCCTTAATCATAAACACTAGATTTTAAAAATTTAAAATCTTAACTCTATACCCTAAACTATAAATTTTAATCCTTAATCATAAACAATAAATTTTTAAATTTTAAAACTTTATCTCTATATCCTAAACCCTAAACTTTTAATCCTTAATCATAAACACTAGATTTTAAAT
The DNA here is from genome assembly GCA_030180135.1 of Orychophragmus violaceus. NCBI lineage: Eukaryota > Viridiplantae > Streptophyta > Magnoliopsida > Brassicales > Brassicaceae > Orychophragmus > Orychophragmus violaceus. Next base: position 31,613,846 of record CM058231.1, on the reverse strand, counting down.
TTAAAATTTTTATCTCTCTACCCTAAACCCTAAACTTTTAACCCTTAATCATTAACACTAATTTTTTTAAACATTGAATAATATAACAAAAATTTATAATATAACAAAACATTGAATAATATATAATTTTTTTTTTGAGTTACCACATATTATAAAAATAACACACTAATTAAAAGGAAATAATTGACAAAAAAAATTTATATGGAATAAAATAACAAAAATGCTAAACTTAAAACTGTAAATAAAAAATCTGATCTTAAAAAACAACAAATAAAAAACTGGTTTTTCATTGGTTAAGACATAGAAATAAGGATCACACTTTTTCATTATCCACCGTTAAATCATATTAAAATCAACGGACATAACTCATTGTCTTCAATTCCTCTTCTCACTTTTTTTTCACGAAAGCTCTTTCTCAAAGCTAATTCAGTCGCCCATCTCTTCCATGACTTCTGATTTAGGGTTTCGAATTTTGTATTTAGGGCTCCATGGCTTCACGAAAGCCCCTTCTCATCGCTTTCCAGGTCTCACTTTATTCTGATTTAAGGTTTCTTCTTTTGTGTGTTTTGGGTTTTGATTTTGCGATTTTCAGTTTTAAATTGAGTGTAGTTTTTCAATAATCCGCTTTTGTGTTTGGATTCTCCGAAGATTTCCGTCACCGTATCTTCTCTCCGACCACCTCGTCGCCGCGTCACCCAAGAAGCCTAATCTGTCTCATCTGTCCCCATAACATCCTCCAGGAAGTACACGCCATTGGAACAACAGGTGGTGGAGCTGAAGAGCATGTTGTTCGACTGTAGTCACGTTTACCTAATCGCTGATTACAATTAAAATCGGCTCCTTTTATTTACAGTTGATCACATACAACTGTTCTTATTAACGTTTCTGGCTATGTATAATGTATCAAGTGAGTTTGATATTTATCTGAATCTTATTAGGTGTTGCAATATCTGTAATGGAGGCGTGAAGTTTGATCGAGACCATGATATTATGTTCAGGAGCATAAGGTTTGAAGCATTACATAGCCAAGCTGGAAAGAAATCCACGACATTCATGGGTTACGTTTGATTGTTAACAACGAAGGAGATTGTTACAAAGCCTTAGGAGTAGTGCATAGTTTATGGTCTGAAGTTCCTGGAAAGCTCAAGGATTACATAACTCATCCCAAGTTCAATGGGTGAGTTCATACATCTTTTTTCCCAGCTGTGGCTTGTTAAAGTTTTACGAATCTAACTCAGTATTTTCATTTATTATAGGTATCAGTCTTTTCACACAGTAGTGATGGCCAATGGACGAACCAGTTGGAACTGACTCCACTAATTCCTGATGAGTCTCTGACTGAATACGAAGAAGAGATTCAACGGATGTATGATCGAGGACTCGCGTTTTCTCGTCCTGGGACCATGGTCGGTTGGGAAAGCTTTTTTTTTCTTTGGTTTGGGTCATTGTTTTAATTGTAATCAAAAACTGATAATCGGTTTAAGTTTATTAATAAAGTATTTTAATTATTTTAATATCATTTTTATTTTTATTTAATTCATTCTATTTGTGATCTTATAATTAATTGTGTAGTTTAGTTTTTTTTTAATTAATTTCATATATATATTCATAATAAATAGCTTATCAATCAAACATGTATAGATGATATTACATAATGCTATTATATAGCTAATTCATAATACTGAATAATTGCTATTGTATTTTAATCTATTGCAGATATTAAAACGCTATTGTAGTTTAATATATTGCAGACAATAAAACGCTATCTTAAAAATACAGTTTATAGCATTTACAAAAAAACGCTATCTAAAGTGTCAAACTTTTTTATCGCGGTCAATGACATAGCGTTGTACATAACGCTATCGTATCGATACATAGCGTTTTCCGGCAGATATTAATACGCGAATTTCTTGTAGTGTCATAACCCAACAGTTTCACCAGCCATTTCTGATATTTCATACTCACTTCTTGTTCCAACAAGTACTTAAAGCTCTTGTGGTTTGTATGAACACAAAATATTATTCCTATCAAGTAGTGTTTCCATTTTCTCACTGCAAGAACAAGTGCCATCAACTCCCTTTCATAAATTGGCTTCAATTGTTGTCATGGAATGTGACTATGAGTAAAATAAGCAATAGTTCGTGAATCTTTTATCAAAAACGCTCCTACTCCAAATCTTGATGCATCTGATTCCACTTAAGTTGGCATTCCACCGCTTCGCCTAGCAGTACGACACTTTTATTTCTCTCCCACAACCCCACCTGTGGACTCCTTGGCTTTTCCGGCAATACCAACATATTTAAGTAATTGGCGTTTTGTAAGACCATAATGAAAACGCATTTTTTGTTTTTCTTCTAAATCAATACGATATTGAAATTTTTTTCCAGAGCGTGATTGGTTTCGAGGTTGGTGCATCTAATTAGGCGTAGAGAAGCATTGAGAACCCCATTGAGGCTTTCAGGGTTTAGTTAAGACTTTGCCGCGAATGAAGGGAATCTCTTCGAGCTTACGGATGTCAGGTATCCCACCTTGACAAAGAATTTATTGAAGTCTGATAATGCTAGTACTGGAGTTGTTAGCATTCCCATTTTTAGTGTTTCGAAAGCTTTCTAAGAGACAGGGGATCAAACATACTGATCTTTCTTCAAGAGGTCTGTTAATGGCTTTGCTAATACGCCATACCCCTTAAAAATCTCCTATAATACTCTTTCAAGCCTAATAATCCTCGTAGCTCCTTAGTTGAATTTGGAGTCGGCCACATTCGCATAGCTTCTGTTTTTAGACTATTCGTAGCTAGTCCTTTCTAAGAGATAATGTGGCCTAAATATTCTACCAAACTCTGACCAAATATACACTATTTCTAATTGCAAATAGGTGGTTGTCTGCAAAAAATTTCAACACCAATCTTAAATATTCTACGTGCTGAACATCTGATTTGCTATAGATGATAACATCATCGAAAAATATCAGAACGAATCTCCCAAAAAAAGGTTTGAAGAGGTCATTCATAAGAGATTGAAATGTTGCTGGTGCATTAGTAAGACCGAGTGATATTACTCATAACTCATAATGGTCATCGTGTGTACGCAAAAAGAAGAAGACATTACTTGATAATGTGGCTTTACTTTGGTTTCGTCGATGCATCAACTAAATTTCGAAGCTATCTATCAGGAAATTTTATATCGTTTTCCAGCCACATGAGAAATTGTCTTTTTTTCGCAGTTAAACAACCTGAATATTGGGACATGCATTGTTCCACCTTGGTTTAGCTCTAAATATCGCCTTCTACATATTCTTGGAACACTACAAGAAAACTGTGTAATAGCCGCAAATTAGCTACAAAATGTTCGTAGCTATTTTTTCAAACTACTGATAGCTACGAATTAGCAACTATTAAAAAAATATCATAATCCGTAGCTATATAGCTATGATACCGCGTAGATAGTACTAGTTGCGATTAGCGACGACAAAGATTGTAGCTATGTAGCCACATACTAAGTTTTTCGCTTTTCATGGCTAATTAGCTATGTATAACTACAAAACAGTTGTAGAAAATTTTAGCTGCGATTAGCGATGAAAACTATCGTGGCTATATAGCTACAAATCTAGTCCATAGTAATTCGTGGAAATATGACTGCGAATAGCTACAAATAAGTCGTAGAATAGGATAGCTGGGAAAATACGAGTCAGATTGTGGATCTATATACATTAATATCGTAGAAAGTCGTGGCTATAGCTACAGACCAACCCGTGGCTATCCATAGCTATATAGGTAAATAATAGAGTTCACGGGCCGTCTGTATATATGGTTAAAAGGTCATTCACATCAATCAATCCTGCATAATATATTCGTTATAGTTACAGATATTGTCATAGCTATCTGTATCTAATGAAAATAACACGTTTATAGCTATTGTAACTATTTTCTTGCTAAAAAGATCTAGATATCTACGGCTAAAGTTGTAGTTATCCGTAGCTAAAAATGTTATAAAAGAACGAGAGCTTATAATCTTTTCTCTTGCAAACATTCAAACATTGGAGACTTTCGTATTACTTTTGAAAAAAATAGTATTCCGATTTTGGTTTGAGTGATTTCTTTTCGTTTATCTTTCAAAAATATAGAATATGAGTGATTTCTTTTTATCGAGGGAATGAATGTATAAATGTTTAAAACGTTCTACTAATTCTGTATGTGAGAAGTTTGAGGAGGGATTAAACTATTTTATTTCATTTGCGTGTAATCAAGATTATTATCTTGAAAACGAGGTCTTCTTCTGTCTGAGTAAGAGGTGCAAAAACCAAAAGTGCCATGATGTTGATACTGGGTCGAGTCTTCTGTTAAGAGGCTTTACGGAAAACTATTATGTGTGGACGCACCACGGAGAACAAGGTTACTATGGCACCGAAGCATCTACAAGTCACTATGGCGGCAAAGCATTTACAAGTCACTATGGCGGCGAAGCATCCACAAGTCATCATGTGGATGGAGATGAAACAGGGACTGTGTATCCTAATATTCAAGTTTTGATAGATGAGTTCCGTGATCCAAATGAAGAATTTAACATGTTACTTGACAGTGCCAAAAATATCCAAGAACTAATCGACCATGATTCCGTTTACCAAGTTTTAGAGCCGCAAATCAACCATTATACGATGGGTGTACTGATAGGAAAACTAAATTGTACATGACGTCGAAAGTGATGAATTGCACGACCAATTTCAATATCATGGAGGAATGCCTATACGATATCGCTCAAAACATTTAATTATGTTCTTACATCTCCTAATAAAGCGCCGACATCATATTACGAGACAAAGAAGTTGACGCGGTCTCTTGGGTTTCCATGTCATAAGATTGATGTGTGTGAGGATAATTGTATGCTATTTTGAAAGGGAGAATATCTTGAGTTGTCACATTGTCGGTTCTGTGGAAAAGATCGGTATGAACCAAATGTGGATCGATCGGGCAAGATAAACATTGCGACTCTCAGAAGCACATGTAGGATATACCTCTTTGAAATGCTTTCATGCTCTTCCGTCTCAGGGATGACACATTTCTCCTTCGGGAGACACATGTTCAGCATGCCATCTCATCTGTGATGATGTAGTATTTGATTGGTATAATCGCTTTAGCCAATTGGTATGAACATGCAATCATACTCTGTTTGGCCCGTCATAGTGACACCATACAATTTACCTCATGGGATGTGCATTAAGAAGGAATATTTCTCTCTCTCTCTCTCTCTCTCTCTCTCTCTCTCTCTCTCTCTCTCTCTCTCTCTCTCTCTCTCTCTCTCTCTCTCTCTCTCTCTCTCTCTCTCTCTCTCTCTCTCTCTCTCTCTCTCTCTCTCTCTCTCTCTCTCTCTCTCTCTCTCTCTCTCTCTCTCTCTCTCTCTTTCTCTCTCTCTCTATATATATATATATATATATATATATATTAGTATCAGGGCCAAACCATCCGAAAAAGCTTGGATATTTATCTAACATCGTTGATTTAATAGTTAAAAAAATTATGGAGTGACAGTGTGGAGACTTACAATGGTTCACGGAAACAAATTTCCACGATGCGAGCTATTTGATGTGGACAATCAGCGATTTTACGGCGTGCGTCATGCTATCATGATGGATGAAACATGGGAGGTTGGCTTGTCCATATTGTGTGGATGAGACAAAATCATTTTGGCTGCCACATGTAAAGAAGCACAATTGGTTCGATTGTCACATGATGTTTTTTCCTAGAGGACATCCTTATATGTGGAATGTTAGAACTTTCTTGAAAAACAAAAAAAGTTCAAGACGATCTTCCGTCATGGCTAAAAGGGGAAGAAATGTTACACGAGAGGATAAATAATATTTGTGGGTTGTGTAAAACAGTTGATTGCAGAGGTAAAGGAAATGACAAGCCTGCACGAACAATAGATGCGTATGGTGTCGACCATAATTGGGTAAAAAAGAGTATCTTTTGGGAGTTTCCGTACTGGGAGAACCTACTTCTTCGGGCACAATCTTTAATTTATGCATATCGAGAAAAAATTCTTTGTTAATCTCATTAACACAGTGCTAAATGTTACGGGATAGACAAAAGATAACATAAAATCAAGGTTGGATCTCCCTTTGTTTTGCAGAAGACCTGATTTGGAGGTTACCACATATGGAAGAGTGCCTATTCCAATCTTTCGATTGTCGAAGGAAGATAAAGAAAAATTTCTTACGTGGCTGAAGACGGAGATTAAGTTTCCAGATGGGTATGTATCAAAGTTTTCACATTGTGTTAATGTGGAGATTGGAAAGATATCAGGTCTAAAAAGTCATGGAAAGATATCAGGTCTAAAAAGTCATGACTGCCATGTCATCATGCAATAGCTTTTCCCAATTGCATTTACAGAACCACTTTCGAATGTTGTTAATACGGCAGTTTCATGTAATAATTATTTAATATAATATTTCATTTTTCATATCAACTTTATTTTAAATGTTTTTAGTTGTTTATTTTTATTTACATAGATATTTCACTCTTCTTCCAAGATATATCTGATAAAATGTTACGGACCGAAGATGTTGCTACATTGAAAGAAAATATTGCTATGAAACTTTGCAATTTGGAAAAAATCTTCCCACCGGCTTTTTTCGATGTGATGAAACATCTCTCAGTGCATCTTCCAGATGAAGGTGCTTTAGGTGGTCGGGTTCAATATAGGTGGATGTATCCTTCCGGACAGTACATGTATTACCTGAAAAAGAAAGTTAAAAATAAGGCTCGAATCGGAGGATCAGTAGTAGCTCGGTGTGTAAACGAAGAGATTTCCTACGTAACAACCAACAACATTACACATCCACAATAGTTAGATTCCGCAGAGAGGTGAGGGAAATTCGTTTCACCAACAACTATCCTGATGTCCCGAGCATATTTCACCAAGTAGGAAAGGTCAGTGGAAAATCATCAACATCTTGGTTAAATGATGAGGACTACATTATTGCTCAACTGTGAAGATTTTGAATTGTACGAAAGCTATGATATTACATTTTTTTCTAACTATAATGGTTAAAAAGATAACACTATAAATATTTATATATGATCTTTGAGGAATAGATCACGCATAATTTCCCGAACATTACTACAGATGCAATGACGAGAGAAAAAGATGTTAAATTTGCAACATGGTGTAAAAACTATGCAAGTTCTATAGAATAAATTTGTCGTATTTTCGACCTAGCCTAAAGAGAATTGGACGGGCCATGGAACCAGAAACATGCACAAACGTCGAGGGAGACTAAGGGAAGTGTTCTGTTGTCATTTAAGGGCCAGGTTTAAGCTGGAACGGAGCTTGGTCAAGTGTGGAGGAGCTGAGGTAGGAGTGTTCATCTCAAATGAGCTGAACAGTCCAGATGGTGAGCTGGCAATCAGTTCAACCCAGCTGGATGGACTGTTGACCTACTAGGTCAGCTGGTAAGCTAATGACACTAGCTGACCAAGGAAGTGACTAGCGAATGGTCACCAATGGGTTGGCACCCGGCCACCCATTGGCACCCATTCGCATGGGTAGTTACTAGGAGATTTCAAGCCTATAAATACCCCATGAGGAGGCCATTTTTGCGCATCACACGAAAAGGGAAAAACCCTGAAATTCTCTAAGACACATGCCATGAATCACAAAAAGAAAGAGATAGTTTTTGGGGCGATTCTTCACAAGAATTCGCCGATGAGTGTGAGACCATACAAGGCGGATTGAGGGCTTGGAAGTTCAAGGTTGCAAAGAGGATCAATGGCGTCAAACGCAGCCAAGGACCATGGAAAATCGACAACCACTTCTAAGGTTAGAATCCGAGACCTTTCTTTACCGCTGCCACGGCTAGACCGCTAGGCCCGTGGTTGGTTTAGATAATGTTCGGATGGAACTTCTTCTTCTCTACCTTTCTGGAAATAGAACCGGACTATAGGTTTCCATACATTTGACATGATCATGGACGAGAGACGGATGATCGGTTGGTGCGCAAATGATCCACGTGGTCAGGCAGGAAAGGGATCGACGAGTCACGTACGATGAACGGCATGTCCGTGGGACGAAAGGCTGAAGTCGACGGACTGCGTACGATCGGATCACACGCTAGATGGATCGGGTGATCTGGGATGAACGAGACCAGATCGTGTATCCGACAAGCCGAGCGAATGATCAGTACAAGCAGGACGATCAGCCCAACCGCGAGACGATCACACATGTTCGCGCAGAACGATCGTGCCCGTCCGCGGTACGATTGCATCTGTTTGTACAGTCGAACGTAAACATCCTCGGAGGCCGCGTCTATTCATGGGAAGGCCGTGACTGTTCGCGGATTGCGGCTCAATTGGATCGCGTCTGGTTCAGGGGGATGATCGGCCGTAAGACCTTAGAAAGATTTAGAGGAACATAGAATGGATAGGGAATTTATTGCGTGTTGCATTGGGGACTTGGGCATATAGAACGAATGATGAACTAGGTTGATGGATTCATTCATGTAACCGATTGAATACTTATTTGTTAATATGATTTCAGGACATGAGGTTGATCATGGGGATGGTCAAGCATAGGCGCAGATACAAGGATGAATGGTGTTAGATAGATAGATTCATGGGACTAATACTTTATATAACATAATGACACTGATACTACATTGTATTGGTACTATGGTTTGATTAATAAAAGAATCTTTTTATCTTATGTTTGCATTTGCTCATTGCCTTAGACTAAGAGTGGAATGAATGGAATGAATGAATGTTTAGAATGGCTAAGTATGGAATTATAGGACTTGAGGTTCACAAATGAAACTCAAGGTAGAACGGCTAAGTAGTGGAACATCTGTCTAGACCCTATGGCCGGGATATGACGTTTCAAGTTGGTATCAGAGCAGAGTTATTTCTAGGCTATGGGTTAGGGTTACACCCTTATTCTGTGGTTAGATGTACATGTAGTTAGTTTTGCTCATGACTTTTATATTGCTTGCTTAGATAGACTAATCTTGTTGAATCTTCGGATTGGAAAAAGCAAGACGAGTAAGCGAACTAACGACAAGGATGTGGCTGAAACCTGGCAAGGCTCCAAGAACCAGACCACACATGTCACACCTGGTGCAACCGGACCTGTGGTTTCCCAGAAGAGCACAAGACCAACGGCTCCTCATGCAACCAATGAGACTAGGGTTTCTGAAATGGACGTCCAGGTTGGGAATGAGCATGAGGAGATGGGTGAATCTTCATCACATGCGGCGCACACTGAGACCGGCCATGCGAGAGATGGTGCTACAGGTGGTGGCGAACCACTGACCTCGGTCCCTAACATCGGACAGATGTGGACCATGCTGAAGGCGGTCATGGATCAGCTTACGGTTCTGAACTAGAACATCACTTCTGGTCAAAAACCGGCTGATGATGGAAGACGGATCCGAGTCACCTTCACAGAAACGAACCTATTCCTAAAAAGAACCGCAAGGGGGACTACCTCAACATTCTGGGTCACATTACCAAGTTGGGAACGAAGCAATTCAAGGGAAGTGTTGACCCACTTGAGGCTGATGAGTGGAAGTCAGGGTTTGTCCGGAACTTCCGATCCACCCGTTGTCCAGAGGACTACATGAAGGATATTGCGGTCCACTTCTTGGAAGGGGATGCACATAACTGGTGGTTGTATGTAGACAGACGCACCAAGAGGCTCATTGATTTGTTTGCGGACTTTGAGATTTAGTTCAACCGGAAGTACTTTCCAGCTGAGGCTTGGGATCGTATGGAAGGTAAGTACTTGAACTTGGTCCATGGCCGCAATACGGTCTGTGAGTGCGAAGCAGAGTTTGACCGTCTTAGACGTTATGTGGGACGAGACGTCGAGGACGAACCACCTCAAGTGCGTCGCTTCCTTTGCGGCGTGCAAGTGGAGCTTCGTACCCACTGCTCGGTTTGCTCCTATGACTCCGTTTCTGAGCTTGTCGAAAGGGATGCTACTGTTGAAGCCAACATGGCTGAGGCAAACCGGGTGGGAACTAAGTCCCAAGACAAGGGGGCTAGTTGATCCGGGTAGGACCTAAAGAGGAAGTGGTATCAAGTTGGGACTGATCACCATAACTCTAAGAACCGCACTAAATGCACCACTTGTGGAAAGTACCACATGGGGGAATGTTGGAAGGAAAGGAGAGTGTGTGCGAGGTGTGGAAGAAAGGACCATGGGATCCGAAGCTGTCCACAAGACAAGGGGAAAGAAAGAGTGACCAAAAAACCCCACATCTTTCTTTCACTGTGGGAAGTCCGGGCACTTCATGAGGGAATGCCCGAAGCTGCTTCAAGAAAACCAGAGATCAGAAGTAAACCAAGGCAAAGAGAGGACAGAAAAGTCTAGGGGCCAGACCGGGACTCCAAGGGTTTAAAAACTAGTTAAGGAAACTGGCGTGGCCAGCTCCTACGATATGATTACTGGTACGTCACTAAACCCCTACTTCTTCAATTAATTTGCGTGGCATTTTGCATTGGAGAAAGGGTTAGGTTTCTTAGACATTGTGAATGTGTAGGGACCAAAACCATAGGTGGTGTAGAAACACTCACCTTGTTTGACTCAGGGGTTACACATAGTTTTGTGAGTCCTGGAATGATTGGAAAAGGCTTGTTCCAGAAGGAACAAGTAAATATCCAAAGCATTGTAAATGCGGACGGTGGGGAGGCTATGCTTATGCTAGGTTTGGTCCGTGATGTACCCGTCTCCATAGGAAGTGTGAGTATGCCGGCCAACCTGGTAGTTGTTCAGCTTAAGCATCACGAAGTGATCTTAGGTATGGACTGGCTCGGCCAAAACCAAGCCACCATTGAATGTCACCGAGGAAGGGTGAAATTCGAGAGACCAGAAGGAAAAGTAGAGTTTCAAGGAGTGAGACCTACTTCTGGAAGTTTTATCGTTTCTACAATCCAAGCAGAATGGATGTTAGAAAGAGGATGCCAGGCATACATTGACACCATCACGAACAAGGAGGTCGGAACGGAGACAAAGATTGAGGAGATTCATGTGATCAAGGAATTTTGGGTCCATGCCTTAGAAGGCTTACCGCCTGACCGGCCTGACCCGGTCACCTTTGAACTTGAACCAGGAACCAAACCTTTATCCAAGGCACCATACAGGATGGCACCAGCCGAGATGTCTGAGCTGAACAAACAGCTGGAGGAGCTGTTGGACAAGGGGTTCATCAGGCCGAGTAGCTCTCTTTGGGGGCGCCGGACTTATTCTTGAAAAAGAAGGACGGAAGCCTTAGGTTGGGCATCGACTACCAAGGCATCAACAGGGTCACTGTGGAAAACAAGTACCCTTTGCCTCGGATAGACGAGTTGTTGGATCAATTGAAAGGGGCGACTGTGTTTTCCAAAATCGATCAGCATCGGGATATCACCAAATACTGATTCACCAGAGGATGTGAGGAAAACGGCGTTCCAGACTAGGTATTGTCACTACGAATTCGTGGTCATGCCCTTTGGTCTAACAAACGCACCGGCTGCGTTCATGAAGATGATGAACGGGGTCTTCCGGGAATGGTTGGAAAAGTTTGTGATCATATTCATTGATGACATCCTTGTTTATTCCAAGGAACGGAGTGAACACCGTGAACATCTACAGATTGTGATGGAGAAGCTAAGGGAACATAATCTCTACGCTAAGTTAAGCAAATGCAGCTTCTGGCAATCTGAAGATAGAGTCTACCTTGCACCCACTTTTTTTTTGGTCGGGCCCAATATTCCCTAAAGCTCAATGTATTTCTTTTTACCTATTTTTGCTTGAATCTCTTTTGGACTGAATCTAAAATTTAATTTAGGTTTTGGTATTTTATTTATATGAGCTTTATAAAATAAAAAGTGAATTTAACAGTTTCGACAAATTTTTACATATTATAGTTTTAAGAATATGCTAAACTCTATTATTTTATATAATAAAAATCTCAACAATACTTTTAGTATAAATAATTAGTTTAATTTAAATATAATTAGTTAATTTTATGTATGATTTCGGTTAAAAGGGTTTGGGTCTGCCAATGGCTGAAAAAAGGAGTGTTATAATCTAGAAAATAACCATTTTTTGGTGCTGGCTTTTTATACAGTTTTTTTTCTTCAAATATATTTATATATTTTAGAGATGTCATGTGAGTATGTGACCATGCTTTAAAAGAGCCACCCTTACTTTTGATGGATGAGCGTTATTTTGTAACAAAAATCTAGAAATTCAAATCTGTACGAAGAAAGAAAGAAATACTAATTAAAAGCCAACTAGAATTAATCTCTTTCTTTTTTCTTTATTTCCTGAAGAATGTATGTCCTTAAACCAAGAGTAAACCAGAATGATCTCTAGTTATTGGGATTAAAAGAATGACGGTTAGGCATCAGGTTTATATCTCACATGTAGCGCGCATGCGTGTGATACTATTCTGTAAATAATATCAGCTAAGTATAAAGCTGATATTATCTTTTTCTCTCTTTAGAGTGTTGTGAGGTTGTTGGTGAGCGAGCGAGTTGCAGAGAGATTCGAGAGACTGAATTTTTATACCTTCTTGTTCACAAAGCTCAAGATTCGAGCTGGTTCTAGTGGATTGCTGGGTTATCTTAGTCCCGGTGAGTATAAATCTCTCTCACATCGAGAGAGGAGGTAAACGCCGGGTAACAAACTTCTGTGTTTGATTGTGTTTGATTTCTTTCTTTATTTGTTCGATTGAAGTAGTTCTTAAGTAATAGATCACACAAATTGGTATCAAAGTTGATGTTCTTCAGCTGGGAAAGGTCAATCGCCGATAAGCAAGACGGAATCGAAGATGAGTCAAACCAAGATGTCAGTCTTTCGACCCGACATCGAGAGGTTAGATGGAGAAGGGGATTTCACACTCTCGAAACGAAGAATGTACACATACATTAATCTACACGGATTAAAGGATGTTCTGGTGGCAAGAACTGAGGAAGAAATCTCGGCAAAGGACGAAGAAGACTCCGAAGGTGATAAATCGGAAGCTTGCGAAGAAGAAATTAGATGAAGATGCGAGAGGGCATTGAACGTAATATACTTGAATCTTGGAGATAGGGTACTTCGAAAGATCGAGAAATGTGTCACATTGGCATATGCGTGGGCATTGTTAGAGCGGCTCTACATGTCAAAGACTCTACCAAATCGAGTTGACTCTCAGCTGAAACTGTATGGGTACAAGATGCAAGATCAAAGAACAATCGGCGATTTTCTCAAGATCATTGGATAACTGAGTCATCTCAGCATCGAAGTCCCAGAAGAAGAACAAGAAATCTTGCTACTAAACTCCTTACCACCGAGGTTTGAATCTCTAAAAGAAACCTTGAAGTATAGTAGAGATACAATTAGGATTGAGGATATTGTTAGCTCAGCTAGATCTAAGGAAAAGGATTTCAAGAAGAATAGTTCTCGGGGAAGTCCTCAGAAGGACATTTTGTTAGAGGAAGAATTGATCATCGTGAGTCCAAGAAAGGGAAGAATTACGATAGATCACGATCTAAGTCTAGTGAGGGCAAGAAGATATGTCGGATTTGCGGTAAGGAAGGACACTACAAGAAGAAGTGTTATAAATGGCTGGAAAAAAACAAGAACAAACAACAATCGAGAAAAGGAGAGTTGATCATGGCTAAAGATGATGCTCAGGATCTGGTTGAACTAATAGCTTCTGAATTCAACATCTCTCAAAAATAACCTGACAAAGAAGAATGGGTTATGGATACGGGATGTTCCTTTTATATGACCCTTAGAAGAGATATACTCTTTGACTTCAAAGAAGTGAACTGTGGAAAGTAAGAATGTCTAACAACTCTCAGTGTGAGATCAAAGGAACATGATCAGTAAGGTTTGAGAACCAAGATGGTACTACATTTGTTTTGTATGATGTCAGGTACATGCCAGATATGTCAAGAAATCTGATATCAATGGGACACTGGAAGAAAAGGGCTGTGAATTCAAAGGAGCAAGTGGTCAGATTAAGGTGGTGAAGGGCTATACAATGATTATGAAAGGAGAAAGGAATGGAAATGACACTTTGTACATTCTCCAGGGCACATCACAAGTAACATAAAGTTCTAATGCAGAAATGAGAGATCAAACCAGATTATGACATAGTCGGTTAGGACATGTGGGTCAAAAGAGCATGGACATCTTGACCAAGAAAGGATGTTTTGGAGAAGACAAGGTAACAAACTCGATATTCTGGGAAGACTGCGTTATTGGAAAAATGTATAAAGTCAGTTTTGGTAGTGCTCATCATGTAACAAGGGAAAGCTCGACTATATACACTCTGACCTTTGGGGCTCCCCGAATGTACCTCCAAGCTTAGGTAGGTGCCAGTACTTCATGTCCTTCACAGATGACTGGTCCAGAAAAGACTGGATATATTTCCTGAAAACTAAAAATGAGGTGTTCAGAAAGTTCGTGGACTGGAAGAAGATGGTTGAGACTCATGCAGAAAGGAAAGTCAAGAAATTCAGAACCGATAATGGACACGAGTTCTGCAACCAGAAGTTCGATAAATTTTGCAAGGCAGACACATGATATGCACTTACACTCCTCAGCAGAACGGAGTGGCTGAATGGTTAAACCGTACCATCATGAATAAGGTGCAAAGCATGTTAAGTGAAAGTGGCTTGGATCAAAGATTCTGGACATAAGTTGCATCAACTGCTGTCTACCTGATTAATAGGACACCATCAAGTGATCTAAATTTTAGCATATTGGAAGAGAAGTGGACATCATCAGTTCCGAGTCTGGCATGACTAAGGGTATTTGGATGTATTGCTTACATACACTCAATGAGGGGAAGCTTAATCCCAGAGCCAAGAAAGGTGTGTTTACAGGCTATCCAGATGGTACTAGATGCTACAGAGTTTGGGTTCTAGAAGATTAGAAATGTGTGGTAAGCAGAAGTGTGGTTTTCAGGAAAGACATCATGTACCAAAAAACCAAACAATAGACTTCAACAGGTATCTCTGAACCTTACTTTACTACTAACACTCTTTCTAGTGTGATTTATGCATATACAAGAAATAAAGATGATCATCAGGCTCAAGGTGGAGCTTGTCCAAAGATCGAAGAAAACATATCACCCCAACAGTCAGGAGAAATAACTACTGAGAGTGACCAAGACAATCATGGTACTCAAAGTACGAGAAAGGGACATACAGAAAAGGATCTCTAAATTACCTTAGAGACTTAAAGATTATGAGATATATGGAGATGACGAGGATATATATGAGGTTGTTGGTTACGCTTACCTTGTAACTTAGGATGGTGGGAAATCTCAACCAGCAAACTTTCAAGAGGCATTAGCAGATGAAGATAGTGGTAAGTGGATAGAAGCATGTAATGAGGAAATGTTGTCTCTAAATAAAAACATAACATGGATACTCTTTGATAGAAATGAAGCTAAGAGACCGATAGGATGCAAGTGGGTCTTCAAAAGAAAAGCAGGGATCTAAGGAGTTGAAGCTCCAAGGTTTAAAGTCAGGCTTGTCGCCAAGGAGTATTATCAAAGAGAAGGCATAGACTACCAAGAAATATTTTGTCATGTGGTGAAACATGTGTCGAAAAGATTCATCTTATCAATGGTGGTGCATTTTGACATGGAGCTTCAGAAATTAGACGTGAAGACAGCCTTCCTACACGGTTTTCTGGATGAAGATATCTTGATGGAACAGCCAGAAGGATATGTAAATCAACAATATCCATATAAAGTTTGCCTATTGAAGAAGTCATTATATGGATTAAAGCAGTCTCCCAGACAGTGGAATATGAGGTTTATTGACTTCATGAGGGTAAATGGATATGTTAGAAGTGAGCTGGACATGTGTGTGTACTACAAAGAAGTTCAGAAAGGAGACTACATATATCTATTGTTATACGTAGACGACATCTTAATAGCAACAAAGAATTAGAGTTGTGTGGATGATCTAAAGTCTTTGCTGAGATCCAAATTCGATATGAAAGATCTAGGTGGAGTCAAAAAGATCATAGGAATGGAGATAAGCAGGGACATATCTAAAGGTACTCTCTCGATATCTCAAGCAGGGTATCTGACAAGAGTGTTGGATAGGTTCAATATGGATCAGTGTAAGCCAGTAGCTACACCATTGGGATTTCACTTCAAGCTAAAGGCAGCAACAAAGAAAGAACTTCAAGATCAGATGGAGCTTATGAAAGAAACTCCTTATCAGAGTGCAGTTAGAAGCATTATGTACTCTATGATTAGAACAAGACCAGATGGATTGGTTTGCAGATACATGAGCAACCCCATTATAGAATATTCGCAGGCGGTCAAATGGATTTTGAGGTATATCAAGGGATCTTTGAAAAGGAAGTTGAACTTCAGAAAAGATGGTCAGTTTGAACTGATAGGTTACTGTGACTCGGATTATGGAGCTGACAATGATCGAAGGAGGTCTACAATAAGGTTAGTTTTTACAGTTGGTGGTAATGTGATCAGCTGGATATCTTCATTGCAGAAGGTAGTAGCCTTATCCACAACAGAAGCCGAGTATATGGCATTAACGGAAGCAACAAAGGAAGCTATATGGATAAGAAACTTGATGATAGAGCTCGGCTTCCAGCAAGGAGCAATAAACTTCTATTGGGATTCTCAAAGTGCTTTGGCCTTAGCAAGGAATGTTGTGTTCCATGAAAGGACAAAGCACATAGCTACCAAGTACCATTTCATCAGGGATTTCATCGAAGATGGGTCTCTAGCAGTTTTGAAGATAGAGACAAAACACAATCAAACAGATATTTTTACGAAGGTTTTACCAGTTGGGAAGCTCCAAAGTGCTTTGAAGCTGCTCAAAATAATAGAGGATTGAGCTCTTGGGAGCTCAAGATCAGAAGTTGAGTGGGTTTACTCTGGAAGATTTAGAAGCTGAGTGGGTTTTATTTAGGTGGAACATAGTGCTCAAGCTCCGAAAGGAGGAATCCATAGAAGGAAATAAACAAGAAGGGGTGTTAAGGACAAGATGGAGATTTGAAGAATGTATGCCCTTAAACCAAGAATAAACCAGAACGATCTCCAGTTATTGGGATTAAAATAATGTCAGTTAGGCATTAGGTTTATATCTCACATGTAGCGCACATGCGTGTGATACTATTCTGTAAATTATATCAGCTAAGTATAAAGCTGATATTATCTTATTCTCTTTAGAGTGTTGTGGGGTTGTTTGTGAGCGAGTGAGTTGCAGAGAGAGATCCGAGAGACTGGATCGTTATACTTTCTTGTTCACAGAGCTCAAGATTCGAGCTGGTTTTAGTGGATTGCTGGGTTATCTCAGCTCCGGTGAGTATAGCTCTCTCTCACATCGAGAGAGGAGGTGAACACCGGGTAACAAACTTCCGTGTTTGATTGTGTTTGATTTCTTGCTTTATTTGTTCGATTGAAGTAGTTCTTAAGTCATAGATTGTACATTTCCTAATTATTTCTATAGGCAATTGCTATTTCTACATCTTTTCTTTTAGTTGGAGCCAGGCAAAAAAAAAATCAACCGAACCTAAACTTGTGAATCCGTACATGGAATAAATTATAAAATAATATAATGGGAATACAAGTTTTTATTCCAAATTATTTGATTTTAAGTTGAAATAAATTCGAATGATATGAAATCGAATGGATCAACCGAATTAATTAAACAATCCAAAATTCAAAAATTAATTAATATTTTAAATTAAATACATAAATAAATAAACTTCAGTCTACAATATACTCAAAACTAAATAATTATTTTACTGTTATAATATTTTTCCAAAACCGGAACTGTACCCTTATAAAAAACAGAACTGAACTAAATAAAGTATACAATTTAATCTTGAATGAGACCTATTTTTTAGAATCTAAAAAACTTAAAAGCTGATTAATCCAAATCAAATAACCAAATGCTCATCCTAGTTAGTGTTTTCTTTGCTTTATAAAAAGGGATGAAAATGGAAATCGTCAAAAAAAGGGGATGAAAATGGATTCTGATAACTTGAGAGTATTTTCGTTTGAGGGAGTACACATACTTTCTCGATCTCAAGATCAAGAAAGCAAAGCTTTAGTTCCAAAAAAATAAAGATCGAGAAAGCAGATCTTGATCACAAGATCAATTTCATCTATTTTTTGTCAACAATATGTACAAACTAGAAAAGCTCAATTAACTAATTCGGTGGTTCGGGCTCCACATAGATAAAATAAAACGGTTGAATTTTAATTCTCCTTGCATAAATATCTGTTTTTGTATTGCTCTTCCGTCGTATATGTTTGATAACAAACCTCGTAAAGAATTTCTTCCTTAGCGCGTACTCCTCTAAATGAATTGCAAAAGCCGGCCACTCCGTGGATGTAGACACAATATTCACCAATTCTGAACACTCGGTTGCAAAAGTTATCTCTTATTGATTTCATCTCTTCATGCACTTCGCAGCCCATATTAGGGCTTCGAACTCACCGTGTAGAGGTGAAAGACTTCTTCTTATGTTTCCGGCTCCCATCATGACATACCGATTTCGTTGGTATATGCTGAATCATCCCTAGCCTAAGAAATTGTCTCCTTCCTTCTATTTCTATACTTATTTCTTGTGGTATCACCATCACATCCATCCCACTTTGAGGATTCAGTAAATCCATGTCAACTATAGTTTTTTCATTTATACTCTTCCAAATATACTAAATTATCCATGGATAGTGATTATTCCGACTATCTCTTGGCAATCTCCAAAACATATAATCTATATTAGTAAAGATCGAAGTCCGTGGAAAACTTTCCGGATTGAAAGGGACAAAAGATAATACCCATGTTTGTATTGCCAGCGGGCATTCAAAAAAGACATGATTTATTTTCTCCTCGTCTGCCCCACATATGACACATATAGTGTCACACTTGATACCTTTATTTATCAAATTATTTGGCAACGCTAAACACCCTATAGCGCCCGCCAAATAAAATGTTGGAGAACATTTTATTTTCCATGTGAATGCCTGTAGAACCTTTACATTTGGTCCGTAAGTCAGGAATATCGTGTTCTTCCACGCTGAGTCATGTTCTTAATGATAACCCAATTTCACTGTACATCTTCCAGATTTTGTGAAATGCCAATCAATTGTGTCCGAGCGAGAGAACCTACTAATTGGTAGGTTAATGATTATATCCCCATATTCCGCCACTATATTCTCTCTAATTAATTGCTTATTTCGCATGTGAGTCGAATGATCAATTAATTGATTATCCGTTAAAAATGAATCAAAATGGGTTGTTTTACATGTTGTTTACCTCGGGCATAGAGCTGGTATCTAGGGGTCATGCCTTACTGATATGTATGCTCTTGATCCAACCCTGTGAATTAGTCATTTTCTAACCAGAAATAGAACATATACAATACTCTTTCAACCATTTTCTAACCTGTAATATCTTCCTTTTAAGGACCTTGGTGAAAAGTGAATCTAGTTTTTCATTGAGCCGCCACATTTGTTTGGCTAACATGGCCATATTGACATCTGTTAGAACACGAAATCCAAGACACCATCTTCCTTTCCAAAACACATCTTATCTCTTGACATAGTATGAAAAGGTAAGGTGACAAAGGGTATCCTTGTCTAAGTCCTCGATTAGGTATAATTAACCCGCGTTGTTGACAATTCATAAGTACCTTATACTGAACTGATGTAATACATCACATTATCAAATTTATCCAATGTGCATCAAAACCCATTTTTCTTAACAACTTTTGAATGAACACCCATTGCACTTTATCATAAGTTTTACTTATCTCTGTTTTTATTGCTATATATTTCCCTTTACACGATGGATTTTCCTTAAACCATGGAACATCTCTTATGCTTAAAATATTATCTGAAATGAGATGGCCCAACAAAAATGCTGATTGGGTCTAGAGAAGGCAAATTAGGCTGCCCGCATCCAAATGGTGTGTCCAATCCCGCCCCGCTAATTGTATGCGGTTTTGCGGTCTGGCCCGCGGGCTGAAAAAAATGAGAAGACAACATACATAATTGTTCTCATACAATGATGACGATATGGATTTTCAAAATGACAATCATGCTCGATTCTTAACATTCATACCAAAAAATAATCATGCTCGGTCTATTGAATCGGTAATAACAAATAGCAGATTAGAAGTCAAAATGGGAAGCAATCATAAGAAGAAAAAAAACATGAGCGTAAATTAACCTCAGAATCATGTTATATACCTGAACAAAACATGTGTTTCAGACTTGTCCAAAAGGCTTGTGCGATCACAATGAGGGATCTGAAAAGAAGGGTATCGTTGTATCGAGTTCCATAGTCAAATAGTGAGGAAATGCCACAGCATTAGCGTTTAACATTAGCAAAGTTGACAGTTTCGACTGATTATTAAGTTTTCGACTGATTATTAAGTTTTGAGAATTAAAAACTTTATGTGAAACCTAGTTTACCTCCAACGTGATGGCTACAGTTGTTGTGGGAGTGTGTACACGGCCCACTGTTTCTATTAGAGGAACACGGTGGACTCTATTAACACCAAATTCGTTTTTGAGCTTGCTATAGACACGATTTCATCTTATCTCCACTACATACGTCTTGTTACCTCCATGTTCAGCCTTATAAAAGTTATGCCTTAAAGCATAAGTCAGCAAATCAAATAACCCTTTCATAATGTATTCTGAAACTTCATGCCTAAAAGATAATGTCGTTACAAAATGAGAACTCAAAAGAAAGGGAGGGAATTAGAAGACAAATTAAAGCCAAAATATGAAGACAGCAAAAAACTAATGTGACCAATGGTCACTGACTAATCGGAAACTTCATGTTTTCTAGCAAATGAACAGAGATCTTTCCAAAAGAAATATGACTAGGAAGTACCTGCGGTATTATTTGTCTCTTTGACAATAAAGGAATATGCGTTAAATATAAGAGATGTCCAGCTTCAAGTGAACGAGTAGGATTTAATAGCTTGGCAAGTTTTGTCAAAAACAATTCTCCAGCAGTTGAGTCATTCCAGAAAGAAAACCATGGATGATGGACCTGACTTCCACTCCATAGTCCATCCCCATGAATTGTCCAGCTAAATTCCAAGTCTTTTGTTGTATGGAAAAATTAAGCGTTTGCTACCTGCAAAGATAAAGATTGAGCTACATGGATAGGAGTATTGTTGGGAATGTCCTGAAATCTATTGTACTTACTCCAAGTGAAAGTCGTATTGTCGAGATGAGACAATCATATGACACTAGGTAGTCATAATGCTTTGCTAGAAGCCACTTATGATCAATGAGTTTAGAACTCATTGCTAGTGTTATATGATCCTACAGGGTCACACACCTAAGCAAACTGGACGTTAAAGACGAGGTTGATCATTAATGTAATGATCTAGTGAATGCATATTTGATATGCATTCGATATCAATATTCTGGGGCAGTGTCGATCGACACAAAGAGTGTGTCGATCGATGCAACTCGCGGATTACCAGATTAATTCGGTTTAATCGTTGGTTAATTCCGTTATGGTTTAAGTCGACATATATAAGATATATGGTCGACCTAAACTGATTCTAACCTAATTTACAGCCACCAGAAAAGAAACAGAAATCTCTTGAGAGATCTGATCTCTAAAGGCACTAGCATCCCTTCTGTTCAGTTTGTGTGCGTGTGGATACCAGTAGAGGCGCAGCATTTGAGGCGCTCTAGATCTCAATTATCTGCAAATCTTCCGCTGCTAAACTCCAGGTAATTCGAGATCTGATGTAGATTCAATTACATGAACCCTAGATCATAGGCTTGGAATTCAGACCAGGATTGCCTAATTGGATTAGGATCTGCTAGAAATTCCTTCAGTGGTATCAGAGCTTTAGGGTTCCATTGAATCTGTAGCATGTTGATTAGATTGGTTGAATCTGGATCTCTGTATGATTGATACAAGCATGCTAAAACTCGTTTTGATCAAAGTAACCTAGTTTAGGGTTTTGTTCGAAAAACGTTTTAGGGTTTTTCGCATGGTGTCGACCGATGCCAATCCGGCATCGATCGACACAGGGCGAAAACCCGAACAAAATTTAGGGTTTTCGCATGGTGTCGATCGATGCCAATCGGCGTCGATCGACACAGGGCGAAAACCCGAATAAAACTTATGTTTCGCCTAGTGTCGATCGACACAAGAGTTGTGTCGGTCGACACAAACCTCACGAGATTGATGAATCGGTTCAATTGGATTGGACCGGTTATCGAGCTTGGTTAATGATGGTTAAACGATAAGAATGGTTTATTGCGATTGGGTTGGTATCGACCGATGCTAATGTAGCATCGATCGACACTGACCGGTACTCAAAACCGGATCAATTGGATTGATCGGTTATCGCGGATTGTTTTGGTTATTCTGCATCAATCGACACTAAAGTAGTGTCGGTCGACACAAGATTCGATGGTTTAGGTTATGGAACCTGAAACCACAGAACCAAACCAAGACAAATCATTTAATTAGAAGAATTAAAACATAATAAAACTGAACGTTTTAAATGGTTCCGTTCCTCAACCAAATATCAAGTGATACATGATGTCTTTCCAATCTTGTCAACTGTCAAGACCCATTTAATTGTGCGATAGACTTGCAGTGCAAGATGTCCACAATTTCATGAGTAAGACAGGAGGTAATCGTGTTGATGGACTTGCAGTGCAAGACATCAACAATTACATGACTGAAGAGATTGGTTTACTTGACTGGGCCATCAAAATCGTTTTGGGCTCAGAGACATCAGGTGGATTGGACATGAGATGTCAATCCACAACCATGAGTTATATTGGATATAACTAGCAAAGAGTTGCTTACCTAGATAGCTAAAATTTGGGTGATAGCCAGTGGCTCACTCAAGTTTAGTGAAGTAAGGGTCTTGGATCATTATATTCATCTGAGGAAACATTGTTTGAATATAATGCGAGTTTTCTTAATAGTTAAGACTTCTCATTTCTTGAACATCATAACTGAAACCTCCCTTGTTTGTCAGCTATGTCTAGCACAAACCATCGTAACAATTTCTCCCTGCGATCCGTCCTTGAGAAGGACAAGTTAAATGGATCCAACTTTCTTGAATGGTATCGGAACTTGAGAATTGTTCTCAAATAGGAGAAAAAGGACTATGTCCTTGAGAAAGTTCTCCCCAAGAAGTACCGAGCCAATGCCTGGCATTCAGATAAGGATGCTTGGGATAAGCATTCTAATGATGCGGTGGATGTGAGTTGTCTCATGTTGGCTACCATGAACTCGGAATTGCAGAAGCAATATAAGTACGTGGAGTCGCCAAAAGATATGATCACTGGCCTGGAAAGTATATTTCAGGAGCAGGCACGAACTTAGAGATACCAGACGGTTAGGTCTCTGATTGAGTGCAAGCTACCAAAGGGCGAACCAGTTAGTCCTCATGTCATTAAGATGATGGGTTATATTGATAACCTGGGGAAACTGGATTGTCCCATTAGTCAAGAGTTGGCTACTGACATCATTCTGCAGTCACTGCCGTCAAGCTATAATCAATTTGTTATGAACTATAACATGAACAACTTGACGAAGACGTTGACTGGATTGCATGGGATGCTTAAGACTGTTGAACCTAACATCAAGAAGGACACCCCAAATGTCCTTATGGTACAAAAGGGTAAAAAGTTTAAGAAACTTGGTAAGAACAAAGGTGATGGCAAGACGAGCTTGATTGTGAATCCAAGCGAGTCTGGCCATGTTCCTAAGGTTAAAACCAGTCCTTCTGAAGATGTTAAGTGTCGTTATTGTAATGGTTATGGGCATTTGAAAAGAAACTGCAATAAATTCTTGGAAGATTATGAGAAGCTGAAGAAGACGTACGAGACTTCTTCTTCAGGTATTATGTTATAGAAGTAAATGTTACTTCTTATAGTCCTACTTATTGGGTATTGGATACTAGCTGTGGTACTCATATTTTGTGAAAATGTGCAGGGCCTGAGCAAAAGTAGGACTATGGAGAAAGGACAAGTGGACCTATGAGTGGGAATGGAGCAAGAGTTGCTGCATTAACCGTAGGAGTATTTCATTTGTTTTTCCTTTTATGGCATGTTTAGAACTTAAAACTGCTACTATGTACCTGCTATGAGCAGAAAGATTATTTCTATTCCTTGTTTGGATATGGAAGGATATCAGTTTTCAAGTTAAGAATAAGTGTTATTCATTTGATTACAGTGATATATTTTATAGTAGCAATCCATTAGAGAATGGACTTTATGTTCTAAACCAGAATGTGCCAAACTATAACATTAATACCAAGAGATTCAAGTCAAATGATACGAGTCAAACTTCTCTCTGGCATTGTCGTTTTGGGCTACATAAATGAGAAATAGATTCAGAAGCTCCATAGTGATGGGCTTTTGGGCTCATCTGATTGAGAATCATAATGAGTAAAGTGGATCTTGTTTATTAAGTAAAACGACAAAGGCTCCTTTCAACAGAGGTAGTGTCGATCGACACAAACGGTGCGTCGGTCGATACAGGTTGCGAACGATCAAAATGAAAGGGCCAGAAGCTTATTGGGCTTTATACATACGGATGTATATGGACCAATGAGCACTAGTGCTAGAGGAAAATTTCAGTACTTCATTACCTTTACTGATATTTTCAGAAGGTACGATTATGCCTTATTTATAAGGCATAAGTCAGAATCTTTGAAAAGTTCAAAGAGTTCCAAAATGAAGTACAGAATCAATTTGGCAAAGGTATTAAACCTCTACGATGAGATCATGGAGGTGAATACTTAGGTCAAGAATTTAGTGATCATCTGAGAGATTGTGAAAGTGTTTCACAATTCACTCCTCCTGTATCGGACTTTATTAGATATGGTTCGATCAATGATGAGTCACTTAGATCTTCCATTATCCTTCTAAGAATACGCTCTAGAAATGTCTGAGTTTACTTTAAATAGAGTTCCATCAAAATCAGTTACAGAGATACCACATGAGATGTGGAATGTAAATGTTTCTGATTTATCCATCATGGAGATTTGGAGTTGCGAGACTTATATAAAACGTTTAATCTCTGACAAGCTCACACCCAAATCTGATAAGTGCTACTTCATTGGTTGTCCTAACAAAACCAAGGCATGCTACTTTTACAACCAGTTCGAGAACAAATTGTTTGTTGCTCGGAACTATGTTTTCTTGAGAAAGACTTTCTTTCCAAGAAGAACAGTGGGAGTAAAAGTACAACTCGAAGAAATTCGAAATTCACAGGAGACTGCTCAACCTGATAAGGAAGAGCAGCAGTTGGATCTACAAAGAGTTGTAGAACCTGCACCTGTGGTGCCTAGAGTTTATAAAGGATCTGGTGAATGTATATTCGATATACATTTAAATGGCGAATTTCTGAAGAAGTGTCGATCGACACAAAAGTTGCATCGATCGACACAGATCGCGAACCAAATATTGATTTTGGTTTATGACTTAATTAACTACGGTTTAAATCTTGGTTAATTAGGTCATGGTAAAAGTATACATATGAGATATGTGTGCGCGACTTTTACAGAAAACTGAAGCTCGCAGATCCGAAAGGATCCGTCACGAACCCGAGAAATATGGATTTCTCGTAACCAATTGCCGTGATCTACTGATCATTGAAAGTGACGGGCCTGCGAATTTTGAAGAAGCAATGATGGGCCTTGACTCCTAAAATGGCTGAAAGCCGCTGATTCCGAAATGGGATCCATGTCACAGAACCAAGTATGACTTGGGTTGATTTACCCGATGGTGTAGAAGCCATTGTGAGTAAATGGATTTTCAAGAAGAAAAGATGACACGGATGGTTATACTCAGATGTACAAAGCTAGGTTGGTGGCAAAAAGGTTTCAAGTAAATTCATGGTATTGACTGTGAAGAAACCTAATCCCAGACACCGTGCTTATGTCCATTCGGATTCTCCTAGCAACCGCCACTCATTATGATGACTGGCATATGGATGTGAAAACTGTTTTCCTTAATGGAATTCTGGAAAAGGATGTGTACCTGACACAACCTGAAGTTTTCATTGATCCTAATGAAGCTAGGAAGATATGCAAGCTTCATCGATCCATTTATGGATTAAAGCAAGCATCTCGGAGTTGGAATCTTCGTTTTGATGAAGTAGTCAAAAGGTTTGACTTTATCAGAAATGAAGAGGAACCGTGTGTTTACAAGAAGACTAGTGGGAGCGCAGTTGCATTTCTAGTATTGTATGTTGATAACATACTACTTCTCGGAAATGAAGTTCCATCGTTTCAGTCTGTTAAGACCTGACTCGAAAGTTGTTTTTCGATAAAATTATGGGAGAAACCGTATATATTCTTGGAATAAGAATCTATAGAGATAGGTTAGATAAGCTAATTGGATTGTGTCAAGATACTTATGGTGATAAGGCCTTGCGCAGGTCCAATATGCAGGATTCTAAGAAGGGATTCGTGCAAATGACTCTTGGTATTACTCTTAGCAAGACGCAGTGTCTTTCGACACACGCTGAGCAAGGGCGAATGAGGGTCAGACTACTGCTAAAGGCATTAGATGTTTTAAGATGTGATCTTAATTTTAGTGGGAGTCATTGTTATTAATTTTAGTTATGATATGATATTCGTGTAAACATAATTTGATTATGTTATTGAAATCTGACATCTGTATTATTTAATAATGGTTATTAAATAATAGTCCCAAAGTAATTTATGACATTTTATAGGTCATCAAGTATGTGACTTGATCATGAAACCCTATATGTAATAAATGACATAAATTATGTTGGTCCCTGGTCGAGTTTGTTAAAGTGGGACATTAATAACCGCGTGAGACTAGTATGTGAGGTGACTGATGACTAAGTTTCATGGAGTCATTAATAAGAGTATTAAAGTCAATCACATAGAAATGTGTTGGAGAACACAGGATCGGACATGACCCACTGATGAGAACTCTATGGGATAGTTATATAAGTGTCATGAGAGTTTTCATTACGACTATAGAGTATAGTCCTTAGACCTGAGTTCATCATGTTTTCTTACATGTGAATTGGTCCGCTTTAACCTTGTCAAACGTCACCCGTAACGGGTGACTATAAAGGCATTGATTGGGCGTATCATGAAGCGTGTGAAGAGACAGGGATGGAACAAGATGGGATTTGTCCCTCCTATATAACATGAGATAAATATCTCAGGGCCCATCGAAGATTTGATACTGAGAAATGTGTGGCCACACTCAAACGAGGTGATTATCAGTCGTTTGTCTTGTCAGTATAAATCGGAGTTCGATGAACATGATCTTGGCTCAATAAGGATGACACCGTTCTTGCCTTATGCTAGATCGAGATATAGTGACGAAGGGATTGAAGGAATAGATGATTCCAGTACAAGTGGGAGATTGTTGGGAATGTCATGAAATCTATTGTACTTACTCCAAGTGAAAGTCGTATTGTCGAGATGAGACAATCATATGACACTAGGTAGTCATAATGCTTTGCTAGAAGCCACTTATGATCAATGAGTTTAGAACTCATTGCTACTGTTATATGATCCTACAGGGTCACACACCTAAGCAAATTGGACGTTAAAGACGAGGTTGATCATTAATGTAATGATCTAGTGAATGCATATTTGATATGCATTCGATATCAATATTCTGGGGCAGTGTCGATCGACACAAAGAGTGTGTCGATCGATGCAACTCGCGGATTACCAGATTAATTCGGTTTAATCGTTGGTTAATTCCGTTATGGCTTAAGTCGACATATATAAGATATATGGTCGACCTAAACTGATTCTAACCTAATTTACAGCCACCAGAAAAGAAACAGAAACCTCTTGAGAGATCTGATCTCTAAAGGCACTAGCATCCCTTCTGTTCAGTTTGTGTGCGTGTGGATACCAGTAGAGGCGCAGCATTTGAGGCGCTCTAGATCTCGATTATCTGCAAATCTTCCGCTGCTAAACTCCAGGTAATTCGAGATCTGATGTAGATTCAATTACATGAACCCTAGATCCTAGGCTTGGAATTCAGACCAGAATTTCCTAATTGGATTAGGATCTGCTAGAAATTCCTTCAAGTATATTATGTTGTACCTTCATCGTGCCATCCATCAATGAATCCATTTGTGAAGTTTCAGACCACTAGCTTTTCAAAAGTATACAAACAACTGCAATCTCAACTCGCCATAATCATAAGCATCAAACGAGCGGTAAATTTCAATTTCCATATCATCACTGTTGGAACACCAATCAAGGCTGAACTGATCGAGGATTTCCTCAACCTCCAGCTTCCTTGAGATTCTTCAACCGGGTTACGAAACAAGTTTAAGAAGTTAAATCCATCAAAATCAAACAATCTTGAAGACCCGATTGAAGAAATTTACCAATCGGAAGTTCCAATTGGGGAGAAATCAGGAAAAATGATCGTGAACATAAAATTTGCATTATGAGCTGACCCGCATGGCCCGCAAGACCGTGTTGGGTCAACCCGTAAAAACCGCAATCCGCAAGGGTCAAGCCCGCAAAATTTTGTTCAAAAAATTTAGTGGCCCGACCTGCACCGCAATGGATCTATTTGAGCTGGGTCCGCGGGCAGTGGCCCAATTTGACATCTCTATATAAGTACCACTAAAATTGGTTTTAACCGTTGACACAAAACCTTTGAAATGATTTTATAACCTACATTACAGAGACAAATGGTTCTGAGTCCGTCATTTTGCTAGGTCTTTTCGTTTTCGGAATCAAGCAGATATTCGTGAGGTTAATCCTTGAATCCAATTCCCTCGTCATGATGAAATCATTAACTAAGTTGAGATCATCTTGTTTAATGATAAGCCACGACCTTTGAAAGAATAATGTTGTCAATCTATCTAGCCCTGATGTCTTTTATGGGTACATCATAAATAATGCATACCGTACTTCCTCCTCCTTTGTAGGAGCCATGAGATTGGCGTTCATTTGATCTGTTATCTGAGACGGAATATCCTGTAAAAATTTCTCAAAATTTGTGGGTTGTGATGAAGTGAATTAATCTTCAAAGTAATCTACCACCACTTTTTCCCCCGCCGTGTCCGTTGTGACCGATTCATTTTCCGAATTATGTAAACCAACAATCTGATTCCTTGTCATTCGTTGTTTGCTCAATGCTTGATGAAATTTCGTGTTCTGATCCCCCAATTTATTCCATAAATTTCTACTTTTCCGCTGCTAGTATACTTCATCATTCTTATATGCCTCTTTCAATTTCTTAGTGATCTCTAGGACCTCTTCAAATGTCTGATTATCATTATGTTGAACCTCTTCTAGTGCTTGTTGTAACTTACTGATTTGATTCTTCCCATAAAGTGGACTATTTTTCCTCCACTTAAATATTTCGTGGCGGCAATTCTTTATCCTGTTCATGAAATTCCCATCATTAAACCCAGTTGTTTGGTTTTATCCCCTGTTAGTTATTTCCATCAGACCGTCTTGCCCTATCCACCTTATGTCAAATCTAAATTGTTCATTTTTTCTTGGAGTATTATTTACTAGCGGTCTGTGATGTGACCCCATTATAGGTAAATATTCCACAAACGAGTTTGGAAATAAAGCGTGCCAATCCTTATTCGCTAGTACTCTGTCTAACCGGCATCTAAATGGTTTACCACCCTTTTTTATCCTCTCCACAATAGTGATTTTCCTAAAAACGGAAAGTCCACTAAACCACAATTTTTTATCATATTGTTGAAATCTCAAAAAGTTTCCGTATGACAAAGCTTTTCACCCTGTTTTTCATGATTCTCCATGATCTCATCAAATCGCTAATAATGAACCACGGCTCTATATTTTTTGTACACATTCCGATGGAATTAATATTGTATATCAATTTCATCTATTCCGATAGAATTAATATTACGATTTGTATATCAATTTCATCTATTCCGATGGAATTAATATACTAATTCTAATTGGTGAAATACAACGTACGTCAAAAAGATGTGTTCCAATTTAACTAATAAATTGATTTGTTTTAACTACTTTATATAAAAATGGGATTATAAGAAAAAAAACTTGTTTTGCTTGTTTTTTTTCTTCAGCTTTGAGGCCACATGCAATATGTGTGTTTCATATATTTTTTATAAATGCATGTGCACACTAGCGTTTTTCAGTTCCATATGTTATGCCTAAATAGCATATCCATTCAAATGATATGACAAGAGGTGTTTCAAATCTTTCTTTATAAAACACCTGCATATGCACACTAGCCAATACAGACCAGAGCGTAACATCTCTCGTTTATAACAAAGAGGGTACATCTCTAACAGTACTCGTCACAATAACGAGACTGAGAGATGGCGAATGAAATACCTCCCAAAGGGATCCTCAAGAGCGAAGCTCTCATACAGGTTTGTTTTCTATTTATAATTTCTTTCAAAACTTTTCATGCATGAAAGTTGTGTCGATTTGATATTATTCGTTGTGTTCGATTGACACAGTACATCTTGGAAACGTCAGCGTATCCAAGAGAGCATGAGCTGCTGAAGGAACTGCGGAAAGCTACAGTCCAGAAATATGGCAACTTGTCCGACTTCTTAATCAATAGGATCTCATAACCTGTTTGTTATATTATCTTTAAATAGTTCTCAATTGGAATCAACTCTCTACATTAATGCCAATAAAACACCACCGAACCACAATACTACATAAGATTTTTCTTTTGTTATTTAATGTTTGTAAATATATTTTAACGCCTAAAGCATGCATGTGCTTGATGTACATTTTGTCTGGACCGGACAAAATTGGAAAAACAATATTGTTAGTTTTTTTTAATAGAATAGCCGTAGTTTATGTATTAAACAGATATAACTATTGATCAAAAAAAAAAAGCAGATATAACTGAATAGTTGTATTCTAATTTAAGTTTCTTGTTTTAATGAAAACGCAGAAGCGAGATGGTGGTTCCAGTTGATGAGGCCATTTTTCTATCGATGCTTTTGAAGATCATGAACGCTAAGAACACTCTCGAGCTCGGTGTTTTCGCCGGTTACTCTCTTCTCAGCACGGCCCTTGCTTTGCCTGAAGATGGCCGTGTAATGTTTCTTCTTCTTGTATGTGCAAATAGAACAATTAAAAATAAACTTTTTTTTTAAAATGAAGTAATTCTAAATAAAATTGGATATTAGGACCTTTACTTAAAAAAAAAAACTTTTGACGGATGTTTAAAAAAAATTCTTTTGACGGATCAACTATACATTTGATTAGAAAATTTGCATAGGCTCGAGATATAGTTTGAGATTGACCAACGGTCATGGTTAAGGTTTTAAAAA
The DNA here is from genome assembly GCA_030180135.1 of Orychophragmus violaceus. Lineage (NCBI taxonomy): Eukaryota > Viridiplantae > Streptophyta > Magnoliopsida > Brassicales > Brassicaceae > Orychophragmus > Orychophragmus violaceus. The sequence goes on along the minus strand of CM058231.1, from coordinate 31,582,555 downwards.
AATACTTTGGATGCAGATTACTGGAATAGATATTCACAGAGAAGCCTACGACGAAGTGGGACTAGAGTTTATCAAGAAGGCAGGTGTTGATCACAAGATCACTTTCATTCAGTCCGATGGTATGAAAGCCTTAGACCAACTGGTGAACGACGTACGTCAAAAAGTTGTGTTACTACTATTTACTAATTAAGCTTAACTTTCTATTTTCTTTGGCTACTGATCATACATATTCCACATTTGACAAACAGAATCAAGAGTTTGATTTCATATTTGCTGATGGAGACAAGCCAAACTACGTCAACTTCCATGAGAAGTTTCTGAAATTGGTGAAGGTTGGAGGAATCATTGCGTTCGACAACACCTTGTGGTTTAGTTTTGTGGTTGAGGATGATGAAGAGAGAGTTCCTGAGCATATGAGGGAATCTAGAGAGGCTCTTATGGACTTTAATAAAAAATTGGCTTTGGATCCTCGAGTTGAAGTCTCTCAGATATCCATTGGAGATGGTGTCACGCTATGCAGACGCCTTGTATGATCATTGATCAAAAGACTACATAAGAACTAAGACCAAGGTTTGGGAGTTTGGAATAAAACTGTTAGATGGTTCGTTAATCACTTTTCGTCGTTTTTTTTTTGTTACTAACTTTGTTGTCATGGTGTGTTTGATTGATGATCACTCTACATCTTCTTCCCATACTCATATTTGTTACAATAATAAAATTTCACGAGCCTGTTCTTGAATCAGATTATACAGGCCAGAAGTTAATCAACAAAATTGTGTAACCAGTTTTTTTTAAATTTAAAAAATATCATATTTAAAGACTTTGAGAATCACCATGATGATATAAGAGATATGATTAGTGATACTCCTCCATTACAATTCATTACTCAATATTAGATTGTATCAGATATGGTAGTTGTAGTTATAGCATAAGCCCTAGATGTCTCTGTATATATTCTCAAAGTCTCAAGCTTTGTACTATGTGAAATATATCAAACATACATTCTTTCATGGTATCAAGAGCTTAACGATACTCAAAAAAAAATTCCTCGGTTGTCTTCCACTATCTCTCCTCTTCATTCCTTCTATTCTCTCATTTCTTCGTTCTTCAATGGCTTCAACAAATAATGTTGCAGACATCATCAACACAACCGAGCAACTCCTCCATGTTAACATGGTTATTAGAGATATATTAGGTAGCAAAATGTGTATCTTGCGTACCAAGTAATGTGGGCCACGAGAGCCCGGATAAGAAGTGAAGCCCGTGAAGCCCAACCGAAGAATATTCTGATATATATCCTATTCTGATAAAGATTAGATATTCTATTGTGATAAAGATTAGGAAGATTTACATTATTTGGTGTTATCAATATGTCAATGATAAACACTATATATATATATGAGTCTTATGAGTCTGTATCATTCAACCTAATTCAATATATTCTATTTTATATTATCTTTCATGGTATCAGAGCAGGTGATTTTTGTGGACTAAAATTAGCGCTTCCGTATCGTGATTAAGAAGAGTTCGTTCATGGTGATAACCATCGAAGAAGATGGTGGTGACAGTGATGATCCGGACGATGACTCGCCGAAGTGAGACGTATGTGACAAATTTGTCCACACGTGGTTTTTTATTTCTTTTAATATTATTAAGTTTGTTTTTCTTACGTTGATTACTTTTAAGTCAAAGGGAGCTTCAATTAAGGTTTTTATAGTTTAGTTTTGGTGTTAGTATAAGAAATAACAATTAGCGAGAGAATCTTACGGAGTGATGAGTTTAAGGGTTTGGTTTTCACGGGATACTTAAAAAAAAAAAAAAAAAAATTTGAAATTTATTCTAAAGTTTAGAATTTTTCAAAGTTTTGGTTTTCCATAGTTTGGAAGATTCTGGTTATAGTTTAACCATTACGGGGGAGTTCTAGTTGAACACTCATGTCTTTAGGTCAAAATTTAGTCCGATTTGTGGACTGTCCAAAATATGGACGTTTATTTGTGGAGCTGCAGAAGTTGCGTTTATGCCCGGAGGAGTCTGTTGACCTATTTTGTCCGTCCTCGTCAAGTGTCCACAACAAAGGTGTTCTGCTTTGTGATTGCGGATTTCGTGTTTCGCGTCCCACCTTTATCGTGCGGGGGAGTATTAGAGATATATTAGGTAGCAAGATGTGTATCTTGCGTACCAAGTAATGTGGGCCACGATAGCCCGGATAAGAAGTGAAGCCCGTGAAGCCCAACCGAAGAATATTCTGATATATATCCTATTCTGATAAAGATTAAATATTCTATTGTGATAAAGATTAGGAAGATTTACATTATTTGGTGTTATCAATATGTCAATGATAAACACTATATATGTGAGTCTTATGAGTCTGTATCATTCAACCTAATTCAATATTTTCTATTTTATATTATCTTTCAATGGTCAATGTTACCAAGCTCACCCCATTCAATTACCTAACCTGGAAAAATCAGAATCATTCTCTCTTGGATGGATACGATCTTGCTGGGTATATTGACGGATCGAAGCCATCACCCTCGGCATACATCACAATCAATGATGCAGTCAGTCCGAATCCCGATCTCACCAAATGGAGACGCCAAGACAGGATCTTGAATGAGCTTGTCTTTATTAAAACATAATATCCCAGATTGGAAGTTAGCAAAGATTTCAAATAATATATAATATGAATCGGGCGAATGTGATGGTTATGAGGTCATCTCAGGATCCATCATAGAAGACGACCTTTACGTCAGGTCTGTTTGCTATTGGAAATCGTTAAATAGCAATTTCCTATTAACATTTGTCCAAAACAAAAAGGCAATGTCCTATTAACACAATCTTAAAACGTACCACACCGTGCTGGTAAAGTATCAGAATTGCTACTTTGTAATGTAAGTGAAGTATTGGTTTGGAAGATCTTAGCAGTTGGAGATCAAAAGCCTAGCATCCTCATATACGCCCCACATTTCTATCTCTTGCGGATGACTTCGTGAACATAGTCTCACAAATCTCAGATCTACCTCGCTTCTCTAGTGGCTGGTTTCGACATGCACGTGAGATGGCATCCCTCCCTTTCAGTTTTCCGGCACAAGTCTCCTTTCCGATGGTAGCCTCTTTCGCATGTGTGTAGGTCATCCATTTTCTGATTTATGTGGCTTGTGTCTTGGTCACTCTCGTACGGTGGCGATCAACGGTGGTTTCGGCGGTTTGTTGAAGGTGTGATGGTTGATTCTCAGCCCGATTTGAGGATGACATGTGTTCTCGTTGTTGGTTTTGATGCCATCTCTTTGGGGATGCAACTTGGATCTCCGTTGAATCCCGTTGAGGTGGCTAGTCTCGTGCTTTGGTTTGGATTTCGACGAGCCTTAGTGGGCTTGTGGCTACTTTGACCGCTTCATTTCTCTTTCTTGCTGCTTTTGTTTTTAGCGTATGCACCATGTATTTGCTCACTTGGTTTAAATATTTTCAGCAATGAAAGGGCCGTACGTTCAAGTTTGGTTTGGATGTTTCACATGTGTATTTAAATTAGCTAGATGTATTTTGGAAAAATGACCCTCTGAGGGAGATTGAGTTAAATAAAGATAATATATTAAAAAAAATGTGGTGGAGGGATACTGCCGTTGATGAGCAAGTTTGGAGATGTGTACTTAGCGGGGTTCTGGTTGTGGCCTTGTGTTCTTCGGGACGTGTGTGTGCACTGGCGGAGGTAGTAAAGGGGGAGGGGGTCAGCTGACCCCATGACTTTTAATTTTTTTTTGTTTTCACTTTAAGTTTAGTAGTGAAAATGAAAGATTTGATTAATTCATATACAATTGACCCCCTTGTTAAAAGTTCGAATCCCAACTCTGCACCATATTTAATATTTAAAAGTTCAAATCCCAATTTTACACCATGTTTAATATATATTTTTCATTTAATTTTCTAATTGTTTGTTTTTAATATGGAATGCATGAGGAGCAACAGTAAATATTATACACAATATTTAAAAGATATTCATTCTTCCATAAATGAAGTTGTTAGAGTTGCTTTTGCTTTTTCCATAAAAGATATTCATTCTTCCATAAATATTCATACACAATATTTAGAATTGTTTTTGCTTTTTTCTTTTTCAAAATATATTGATTAAAAGTTTAATCGAAAAATAAATTTTCAATAAATACAACAATCAACTAAAATGTACACTAAACCATTTATTTACATAAATATATGATTTGTGAAAATATTGCATACCAATATTTTCATTTTATTTCAATTAAAATTAAAATTGCTACATATGATATACGATTATATATATATAATACAAAATTTTAAGAATTTATACTATATAGTATTCCTACAGAAAATAACTATAGTTGATGGGGTTATATCAATAATAACATTTAAATTATAGATTTTTGATAGAACAAAAACAAAAAAATGCATTTAAACTGTTTAAAATTAATTTAATAATAAATAACTTTTAATATATAATTTTAAACATTACTATATAATTATACTATTGACCCCAGTGGAATAAAATCCTAGCTCCGCCACTGTATGTGTGTAAATTCTGTCTTGGGTAAGTCTACTCCGATTTCCCGTATTAGGTTGTGTCCCTGCTTTCTTTGTTAGGAGTTTAGTCTTTACATGTTTTCTATTTATGGATTGGCTAGACCGATTGTAAGGCTTGTTGGAAATTTCTTTGAGAAGCGGTTCTAGGTTTCGTTTTTTGGCGTTTTGGAGGAGTAGTAAGGCTTGTGAGACGTATTGATTGACTATATGATGCTGACATCAGGGAAGTATATTGGCAGTATGAGTTTGCACTTTTAGGCTATGATAGTTAGTGTTTTCATAACTATGTGTTGGTTCTAGGTTTATAAGATGTGAACGGATTTTGAGATAACGAAGAAGATGAATATGCTTTGATTTTTAACTCATTTCAGCTTAATATTTAAAATGAGGTAAGAGCTTTATATATACAAGAAGCTAAACCTAATCGTCCTTAGACACTTGTCGATGATCAGGTTGCCTCTTCTTCATCAAGGGCTGCAAATCGATTATGGGTCTTAACAAAATAAGGTTGACTGTCCGTACATCGTTGTGCGTTCTTATCCATAGCCGCACCTCTGAATTTGTACAGTAAAGGTGAAGACGAAGTAGCTGTTGAATTTGGCGCCACGAACTGGGATGGATCCGATTTGGGTTCAGTGTGACTTTGGCCCAAGATTGTTTTTGTCTTCACTGATGCTGCGTCGTTTTGCTTCTGAGTTGAGCTAGCAGGTGAGACGACAGCATTCTGAGAAGTCTCTGATTTCTGCAGAGGCTTTCTGCTAATATCCCCTCTCAAACTTAGGGGAGGTGGTTCTTGGAACCCCCCAAGTTTGAATATAAGACTACTGAATGAAGCAAACGGCAATAATTTTGTGAATATATCAGTGAGCTGCAAAACCGAAGGAATGTGTTTGACCACCAATGAGCCAAGAGCTACATGTTCACAAATGTAGTTATAGTCCGTTTCAAAGTTTTTTGTGCGCTTGTGGAATGCCGAATTTGCTGTTAGATAGAATGAAGATAAGTTATCATTGAACAGTTCTGGTGTCATTGGGATAGAGACACCTAGTTCTCGAAGCAGATTACTGATCCAAGATACTTCTGAGGCAGATTTAGACAAAGCTCTATATTCAGCTTCAGTTGAGCTTTTAGATATTGTAGGTTGCTTCTTTGATTTCCACGATATGAGGTTTTGGCCAAGAAATGTGCAGAAGCCCCCCTGTGGGCCGTCATGTTTCAGTGCATCCAGCCTAGTCGGAGTCACTGTAAGCTCGGAGTGTGCAGTCGGAGTCTTTGTTGAACATTAGGCCCATATCAGTCATTCCTCTTATATACCGAAGGATCCTTCTGAGATTTTTGAAGTCTGACAGAGATGGCATATGCATCTTTTGACATACATAATTAACAGAAAATTGTATGTTCGGCCGAGTAATCAGCAGTTATTGCAATTTTCCAGCCAATGAACGAAAAGAAGTAGGATCATAGAAAGACTCATCTTGGCCAGTGACCATATTCCGTTGAAGAGGCAGAGGAGTTGGCATTAGGGTTGAATGAGACATGGTAGCTATCTCAAGTATGTCTTCTCCGTATTATTGTTGTGATAGAAACATGCCAGACTCATGATGATGAACCTGTATCCCCAAAAAGTAATGCAGATCACCTAAATCTTTCATTCTGAATTTGTTGTTGAGATCAGCAAGCAGCTTGGTTAGTGTAGCTGATTTTTTTTCCAGTGATAGCCATGTCATCCACATACCACAGCAGAAGAATCACATTCTTGTTCTTTGTGTAGATGAACAAAGAAAAATCTTTAATGTTGCATTTGAAGCCAAACTCCAATAGTAAAGTATTGAACTTGTCGAACCATGCACGTGGAGACTGCTTGAGACCATATAGACTGCTTTATGAAGTAGACAGACATGTTTAGGCTTGTCTTTGTTGATGAATCCATTAGGCTGCTTCATGTACATTAATTCCTCAAGATCACCATGTAAAAAGGCGTTCTTCACATCCATTTGTTTTATGTTTCAACGCATAATAGTTGCTAGGTGAAGAACATTTCGAACTGTGGCTGGTCTAACTACAGGACTGTAAGTCTATAAGTAGTCTATCCCCTCTTCGTGATTGAATCCTTTTGCCACCAAGCGCGCTTTGAGCTTGTCTAGGGTATCTTCATCTTTCAACTTTGTCCGGAAGACCCATTTGCTGCCTATAACATGCATGTACCTGGTGTATGGTACAAAAGACCACATTCCTGTCTCTGAATAGTTTTGAATCTCTTCCTCCATTGCTGCATTCCAACCAGGGTGCCTGCGAGCTTCCGCAACAGTAGTTGGTTCATGGAAAGGTATTTTATTTGTGAGTAACACATACCTTGAGTTGAGCTTTATTATGCCATGTTTTAACCGAGTGGTCATTGGATGAGCAGGAGTTGGTTTTGTTGGATGCCCAGATGTCTGAACAGGTAACACTGCTATTGGTTCAGTGGTTGTCTGAATTGGTGACACTGTTGCTGTCTCAGTAGGTGTCTGAATTGGTGAGACTGCTTTTGGTTCTGTAACAGGCTCAGCTGCAGGCTGTGTTACTGTTTCTTGATGCTGAACTGCTATTGTTATAGCTGTGACTCTGTTTGATCCCTTTCATTCTGAGAAGTCTCTAATAATTGTAGTATGAAGCTCTTCTGCCATGCTAACAGTGACGGTGTTGTGGCAGAGGTATGGGAACTTATGTAGAGAGTAGAAAACGGGAAGGTTAGTTCATCAAAAATAATGTGACGATTGATGTGTACCTTCCTTGTAGGTGATAGAGGCACCTATAGCCTTTGTATTTTTCATTATAACGAAGAAAAACACAGTGTAATGATCTTGGATCGAACTTGTTGCGAGCATATGACCGGAGTGTGGAGAAGTAGGAGCATCCAAAAGACCTTAGAGCCGAGTAATCAGGTTTCTTCTCAAAGAGCAGTTCATTAGGACTGCGGTTGTCATTCAATGCTGAAGAAGGCTGTAAGTTGCTCAGGAAATTGGCCGTGTAGAATGCTTCTACCCAATATCGATGAGGCATGTGACTTTGATACATCATCGTAAGGCCTAATTCAGTAAATTGACGATGCTTTCTTTCTGCTAAACCGTTATTCTGCGGTGTGTAAGGACAAGAAAGATACTGCTTTATGCCACTGTCTTGAAGGTTTTTGAGAAATAAGGAGCTTATGAATTCCCCACCACCATCGCATTGAAAGACTTTGATCTTAGCAGATAGTAGATTTTCAACCAACTTTTGAAACTTGACAAAGAAGATAGAAATGATTTGAATTTCAGTGGATAGAACTAAAGAACTTTGAGTAGTTGTCTATAAAGACTACATAGTACCGAAAGCCTTGTACATAAACTACATGAGAAGGTCCCCATAAGTCACAATGGATCCTTTTTAGTGGTCTATTAGCAACAAAAGAAGAAGAAATAAAGGGTAGCTTGCAACGCTTTCCAAGTTGATAGGACTCGCTAGTGGAAGCAGTGCGCTTATTGATGACAATCGCCTTATTATGATGCAAGGATTGAAGAGCTTCAGAGTGAGGATGACCAAGCTTGTGGTGCCACACTTCATCATTAGCATAAACTTGTCGTGTTGAGTAGAAAGCATGAAGCTTGGGATCCCTTAGAAGATATAGTCCCTCATGTGTTCTTCCTAGCCTTAAGAATTTGCTTGTGAACTTGTCCTTAACACGTACACCATCAGAATCAAACTCAAAGGTGCATGGATAGTCATGAGTAAGTTTGGAAACTGATAAGAGGGATTTTAAAATATCAGGACAAACCAGAACATCCTTTAGTGGGAGATTACCTGAGGAGGAAGGGATATCTGCTGAAACTATGTGGGTGATTGGTAAGAAGGATCCATCACCAACCAGAACAGCATCGTTGCCTTGGTATGGTTGAGCTGAGTTGATATGTTGCAGCTTGTTGGTCACATGAGCCGAAACACTGCTATCATGATACCATTCTTGACCAGTGTTGTTAGAGACCTCTGTTATACGAAGTGCAGCCATGTCTTGAGGTATCTCCTCATCCTGATAGCTGTTATTAAAACGGTGCCAGCATCAGAGTGCTTGATGTCCAGAATTTCCGCAGATCTGACATGGAGGCCTGTCATCTATTTCGGATGCACTTGATGAGCCTTGGTAAGAGGAGAACTGCTAATGAAATCCTCTGCCTCTGGTGGAGAATGAGCCACGACCTCTTCCACCTCCAAACGCCTGTTTGACGGACCACGACCACGGTTGTAGTAGTTGGAATAGCCAGTATATCTTGTGGTATTGAAAGCAAGATGAGGTGTGATGTCGGAACCACTGGTGTAACTCTGTAACCTGTCCTCAAAACTAGCTAGTCGTGGGACTATTTCTTCAAATAAAGGAGAAGGGAAAGAGTCCATCTGACCCTCTATGCTGGTCTTGATAGGTTTATAGTCACGACTCAGGCCATGGAGAGCAGCAAACACCTTCATATTTTCAATGAATAGATGAACGATGGAGATGAGCTGATTGTAGAGGTTTTTGACTTCACTGAGATATTCTCTCATTGGTTTCTCCTGTTTGGTGATGGTTTGGAGGCGACACTGGTGCTCAAACAAACGTGAAGAAGAGACTCGGTTGAAGTGGTTGGCAAGACAAAGACATACTTCCATTGCTGAAGAACAACCGACCATAATGCCCAGAATGTCTTCACTTAAAGAACCAACCAACCAGGACATAACAACTTGGTCTGTTTGAATCCATGTTTGATAGTCCGGGTTTGATATCTCTGAGGTAGCGCCGCCAGGTCCTTGCACGGCAAGAGTTGGTTGAGGTCGAGGAGAAGAGCCATTGACGTGCCCCAGGAGATGATGACCAGAAAGGAAGCTTTCAAATTGAAACTTCCATAGAAGATAGTTCTTCTCGGTTAGAACTACCGTGACAAAGGTTGTAAGATTTAAGAGAGGAGTAGGAACAAAACTCATATATCTATTCTCCATGAGCTCTAATACCATGAAAGGATTTTGAGATAATGAAGAAGATGAAAATGCTTTGATTCTTAATTCATTTCAGCTTAATGTTTACAATGAGTTAAAGACTTTATTTATACAAGTAGCTAAACCTAATCGTCCTTAGACACTTGTCGATGATCAGGTTGCCTCTTCTTCATCAAGGGCTGAAAATTGATTATTGGTCTTGACCAGATAAGGTTGACTGTTTGTACGTCCTTGTGCGTTCTTATTCATAGCAACGCCTCTGCTTTTGTACGGTAAAGGTGAATACGAAATAGCCGTTGCATTTGGCGCCACGAACTGGGATGGATCTGATTTGGGATCAGAGTGACTTTGGCCCAAGATCGGTTTTGTCTTCACTGATGCTGCGTCGTTTTGCTTCTGAGTTGAGCTAGCAGGTGAGACGACAGCATTCTGAGAAGTCTCTGATTTCTGCAGAGGCTTTCTGCTAATAAGATGAGCGTCAATGCTTAGATGTTTAAGACTTTCTTCGATCGGGCATATCTTGAATTCCTAGAGTAAAGGCACTTTGTTTTGTAGAAGTGGAAGCTCACAAGGTGTTACTGATACTTCTGCTTGTAGCGCAAGCGCACAAGGTGTTGCAGCCGTAAGCACGAATGAGGTCAACGGTCACAATGATGGAAGAAATTGATGCAGGGTTTGATTCTATGGATTTTCATTAGCATTGTTTTATTTATTTATAAGATTAACATGGACATATATCATTTTATATCGATACTTTTTAAGGTTATGAATGATAAGAACACTCTCCAGCTCGTACACCTTGGGGGGGGTGTACTGAACTTGGTATTTTGAGTGATTTGATTTTTTATAAGATTTTGAATGATTTTAATGGTTTTGAGTGATTTTAAAGGAGTTGTTATGATTTTGTATTAAAATCACCTACAATCCCACCTAAAACCATGAGATTTGAATCTTTGTATTTTTAACTAGGAAAGTCACCTAAAATCCCCTAAAACCCTTTGCAGTCATTAAAATCTCAATACTTAAAACATTTTCAATAACAGTGGATTTGATATGATTTTAGCAAGTTCTTGTTTGAATAACAGTGGATTGTAAATGATTTTGAGTGACTTTACATAAATCTCAAGTTCAATAACATCGGATTTGGGAAGACATTTTAAAATCATAAGTTGAATAACAGCGGATTTTAAGAAAATCTCAAAATCTCTTAAAATCCATAGTTCAATACCCCCCCCCCCGTTATTTATTTTAGTATCTTCTTACCACCACTTTTGCATTGCATGAAGAGAGCTGCATAATGCTTCTTCTTGTTCTTGCTAAAAACATATTGTTGTATGTCTATTAGGAACATGTGAAACTACAAAAATTGAATAAAGCCGCATCACTACAAGAAAAAACGGGAAATAGCCACGACCAAGCCACAGATTGGTTGTGACTATTTTTTTCAGCCACGGATAGCCGCGAAATAGCCACGAATTTCAAATTTTGAATTTTGTGGCTATTTCGTGGCTATTTCGTGGCTATCCGTGGCTATTTAGCCACGAAATAACACTCGTGGCTATTCGCGGAAAATTAGCCACGATAGTTTTCGTGGAAGTACATAGCCACGGATAGCCACGATAATTTCCGTGGCTACATAGCCACAACCTAGAATCGTGGCTAAATAGCCACAAAATGCGAAATAGCCACGATTTTATCCGTGGCTATTCTCAACCCTAAACCCTAAACTCTAAATATGCTATAAAACCTCAAATAAACCCTAAAATTATAAATTAATAAAACTAAAAACTATAATATATCTAAAGTTAGGATTCAAAATTTATAAAAAAATTTCTATTTTCAAACTTTAACTTAAAACCTTAACTATAATCATTCAAACATTATACCCTAAACCATAATCAAACTCTAAACCTTAAACTATTAATCATAAACTATAAAATTAAAATGCAAACCATAAATTTCATATACATAAAACTTTTATTTTCAAATCCAATACCACAATATTCATATCCTAAACAACCTCTAAACCCTAAACAAACCGTAAAACTCTAAATTACAAACAAAAATATAACTAACAAAAACAATACTTACAAAATTCATAAATATAAACCCTAAATATATACATACAAATAATGTTTACATTTTTTATCTCTTACAATTATAAATTCAAAACCCTAAACCTCAAATAAACCCTAAAAGTATAAATTTAAAATTTAAAATCATAATTCTTATTGTATATACTCATAAATACAATTTTAAGCTTAAAATAAGTAAAAGGCTTATGTAAACCAAAATTAAAATCTAAATTAAATATTTTATTACTTTTTAAATCATTTTAGTTATTCAATATATTCATTTTAATTATTTTTAAATCATTTTAATTTTTTAACACTTTTAGAAATTTTATCTCTTATAATTTTAAATTTAACAATTTTTATTTTTTCATTTTAACAATTTTTACTATTTTAATTTATTTTTGAGTATTATACATAAATTAAATCCAACTAATTTTATTATTGGCTAATATATGATCACAAGGATCACTAGTTTCATCCGTTAGATCGATTTCTCTGCTCAATCGTGGACCGTTAGATATTTTGTTTGTAAAAAAAAAAAACCTAGATCTAAAATTTTCTCTCCTCTGCCCCAACTTCACCTTCTCCTCTTTTCTTCTCAACTTCATCTTCTTCTCAACTTCATCTTCTTCTTTTTCTTTCTATCAACAAAAGCTTGAAGCTTTTCTATATTCTTCATCAGATCTCCACGCCGTCTTCATCACCACCGTTCTCGACGAAGACGAAGCCACACGATCTCTTGGAGGAAGCCAGATCTCGTCGTGGCGAGATGACGATTCACATAGACGATGACGGAGTCAACTCCTCGCCAACGCACCTCCGTCATCGTCACATATCCCTCGCATCGCGGTCGCAGTTGAGTTCAAGGTCGGCGGTGGCTGGGCGATTTCGATTGATGGTGGTGGTCGCGAGTAGAAGGTGGGTCGTCGGAGGGCGTGGTGGTTATAGTGGTGGTGGCGGTTTCAAAGGTAGAGGTGGGTCAGCGGTGGTGGTTAAGGCAGAAATCTGTCAACATATCAATTATATTTTGGAAACCGGTTCTTAAACGGTTCCAGGTATTTTGGAACCGAAATAATATTTTTTACCCGAAATCAACAAAAAATACATGTAATCAACAAAAAAATATCGCAAATCAACAAAATAAAACCTCAAATTTTATGTTAATTCAACAAATCATTAACCAAAAAAATAAAAAGGTCTACGATTCAATGTGAATTACATAAACATAAATTTCATGGATCTAACAATATTTTCATATGATTCTTTATGTGGATGTTGAAACCATGGGTAATATTTTACTAAGCCTTATATAAGTTCGGTTCTTCGGTTCCGTGTTTCGGTTCTCGGTTCGGTTCGGTTCCTACCCGATACCCACGATTCCTCTACTCAGGATCCAATGGGTATTTTAGGTGGAACCAAATAAAAAATTTCGGTTCCGGTTATCGGTTCTTCGGTTCCGGTTTTTATGCCCATGCCTAACTAGAGTTATCAACACCAAAACTTTTTTTTGTTGAAATGTGAAATTTATTTATCAACAAAAAAAGAAATGGTTACAAATTTGGTTTAGCGGGTCTCGCTTAACCGGACATCCCACTGTTTAGAGCTTGGCAAATAAGAGCTGAACCAAAAAATCAAAAACAAATACAAACAAATTTTCAGGGAGATGGACTTTGAAGTGTGATCCATCGGTCTGCCATTGCGTTCGTACCTTCTGTGTTTCCTGCTTGAATAGCGAGAAGCCTGGTATGAAGTTCTGTGCTGATCATTTGAGTGATTGTTTCAAGAGGAGTGCAGATTTGTCGGTGTTTGCGACCGTTTCTCTCCCTCTAGACCCAGTAAACCAAAGCTTGGAAAAGCATTTTGGCCAGAGTTGCATCTATTCGAGAAAGACGATTTCTGAGAAGCGAATTAACAGTGATGGTCCAGTCTGGGTTGAGACGAGATCCTAGAAGCTGAGTGGTGAGAGAAGACCAGATGGTGAAAGTGTCGGGGCAGGCTAGAAACAAGTGGTCACGGCTTTCATCTCGCTCTCTACAAAACAGACAAGATTGGGTCTCTCCCCATTTCTCTGTGTGGTCACCGGTTGATAATCTGTCCTTTAGAGCAAGCCAAACAATAAAGGATTGCTTCGGGACTGCTTGCGGGAACCACACAAGCCTGTGCCAAGGGACTATTTCTCCTGGATTCCTGATGAGATGCCATATTTTTTTTTGTGCTGAATTTTCTTTCGAAGACACCATTTCCTTGATTCCAGACCGGTAAATTTGGCCATGCATTCATCAAAGGCGGATTAGTCATCTGAATTAATCGAGCAATCTCCTGCGCTTGTAAATTCCGAGTACGTCTGAATCTCCATCCATTCGCATCGACCACGTCTGCAACCTTGGCATTTCTGGCAAGACCAAAACCTTTTTCTAAGAAATAACTTTGTATAATGTGCTATATTACGGTTTTTGACATTGCTTTTATGTGAATTTTTTTTTATTAAGGGTATTTTGGTTATTCAAAATTAGATCAATGTGTTGGCCTTGATAAATATTCTATAATTTATTATTTTCTTCAAATTATATTCATAATATCTTTTAATATCTTATTTTAAATTAAGTATAAATATATATTTTATATTATAAAAATCTTATAAATATATTGTTTTTTAATTTTTCATTTTTATAAAATGGTTAAATAAATTAGGAAATATTATTAAATATTATTATAAATTTATTGCATTTACATTTAATATAAAAAATGAAATCTTTATATATAAAAATATATTTTCTATAAGGATAATTGAATTATTACCAAATGATCATATAATTAAATGACTTGATACACCAATTATTTTTCAAACTATAAATTAAATTTAAATCAATATACACACAAAACAACAAAACCATGTATATTAACATACTTCAAATTTTAAAAATTAAATATAATAAAATATATTAATTATTTTTAATTATTTTTAATTTTATAAAATAAAATAACATTAGAATATTAAAAATTTATTTAGTATGGTTCTAATTTGATAAAATATTAAAATTAGTAAATATTTATATTATTTAAATATATGATGTATTAGCTAATTTACATTTGATGTTTTTACGATTGCAGAGTTTGGCGGGTTGTTACACCAAATTTGCAAAAACAAAATTAGACAAATACAAGATAGATGAGTTGAAAAATAGATTATCAAATTTTGATTATAGAAATATTAAAAACGTTTGTAGTAATAAAAAATACTATATTCTATTAAATATTAAAATTTTGATTAATAAAGCAATACATATTAATTTATATCACATATTTTTTATAGTGACTGTTTTACTAAAAATAAAATATTATAAAATTATTTTCAAAATCATGATTTCTCATTACATCTCAGATTAAAATTTATAATGCAAAATCATAACTAAAATCTTTTTATTTCCAAGATATACTCTTCCCAAATAATAATTAGTTTCCTTTAAAAATCTAAATTATTGACTTCTAGTTTTCATTACACGGTTTACATAATTACAAATGAAATTTTATTGATAGTTAAAAATTGTAATTATTAACAAAAATTAATATTTTTTAAATATACATGCGTTTTGAAAATACAGATTAAAATGTAGTTATCTGTTAAGACCGTAGCCCAATTGAAGAATGACATATGCATGTGTTCTTATTATATACCTTTGTTTGAAATTGCGCTAGGCGCTATTCTCGGAGTGAAATTTTGGGTTTTAGTTTGTATTTCGTGTATATATATATATATATATATATATATATATATATATATATAAAATAAGATTTAGATTTCTTATTAGTTTGTATTTCTTATTGTGAACTAATAAGAATACCAAGAAAAATGAAGTTAGTCCAATGGCATTAGATGTGACTAAGAGCAGGTCTATTGGTGAGACAGGGGTGGATCTCTTACCAAAAAAATATTAAAATAATGTAGGTCCTATGTGGGGGTCCACAATTTTTTTAAGAAACTGTCCCTAAAATCTCTTATTTAAGAGACGTATCTTGCCTCAGTCTTGCCACGTGTCGGGCTCCTGTTGATCGTTTTTTTTTTGTTTTTTTTCGCCTTTAAAAAAAATAATAATAATAAAAAAAATAGAAATAAGAAACCCACCCCTGTCTCGCCAATGTGGGTGGTCTAAGAGCATCCCCAATGGGGGATGTTAACAAAGTTTCTTAACAAAAAAAAAATATAATATTATGTGGGTCCCACGTGGATCCCACATAAAATTAACAACCCACCTCTTAAAATCTTTATTTAAGAACCGATTCTACATTATTCACGCCACGTGTCGCTTTGTGATTGGTCCATTTTTATTTATTTATTTTTTTATTTTTAGGATCCAAAAAAAAAAAAATTATTAAAATATTTTTTTTAAAACCCCAATGGAGTATCAACATTGGGGATGCTCTAATGGGCGAAGGTTTGGACCCGTTTAATGAAGCTTTGCCCTTATTTTTCATTAAACTTTAACGAATGACAAAATTGTCTTCTTACAACCATCGACTTCCTATACTAAAATCGCAGTAAACCCTATCCATGGCTGTTTTGATTTTGTTTTTTTTTTCTCTCGATTTCAGTGATTTCCTCCATTTTAAATGTTTTTACTTATAATTGATAGATTTACTAAAAATGTTCGATTTATAAAATTAAAATCACCAAAACATGAGTTTTTAGAGATGGATGATTTTAATTGATTAGGTCGAACTCGTGGCGGCTCCTCACTGCTGAGCACCTATCCACCGTGGAAGCGGCTGCAGAGACCACGTTTTCGAACACGGTTATTTACTAATACATTAATTAGTTTAAGAACTATGTAATAGTATATAAATGGGATAATAAGACTTGTTTTGTTTGATGTTTTTCAGCTTTTTTTGAGGTAATGTAATATGTGTGTTTCAAATCTTTTTCTTATGAAACACATGCATATGCACACTGGCGTTTTTTAATTCCTATTTTTCTGCCCAAAATTACATATCCACCCAAATGATATGACCAAGTTTTTTTTCCCAGTTAGTTCACCTGATATTTTTAAGCCACTACTTAAAGCCAACAGATAGAGACATGTGTTAAAACTCGAAAGGGATTCTGAAGAGAGAGCGAGAGAGACAGATTAGGGAGAATCGATGGATCACGCATTACCTAATAAAGGGATTCTCAAGAGCGAGGCTCTAAAACAGGTTTTAACTTACTAGAAATGATCTGTGATTATGCGATTGCAATACTGCATGATATGCTTATATCTAATGTTTCGTGATGGTGACAGTATATAATGGAAACGACAGCGTATCCAAGAGAGCCCGAATTGCTCAAAGAACTTCGATGTGCTACAATCGAGAGATATGGCAATTTGTAAGTCTTGTAGTCCATGAAAACACTATGAAATAGCATCAAGGTTTCTTAAAATGATGTTTTTGGTTGAATGCACAAAGATTAAGAAAATTTGCAAAATGAATGAATTAGTCATATATAGAACATGTTAAATTCTTACACTGACAATACATACACATCAAATAATATAATATGAAACGTTGAAAGCTTTCTAAAACAAATCTAAGTAAAACGGAACGAGTAAGATTTGTAAATATATAAACGCAGAAGCCAGATGGGAGTTCCGGTTGACGAGGCTCTACTTCTATCGATAATTGTAAAGATGATGAACGCCAAAAACACTCTAGAGATCGGTGTTTTTACTGGTTACTCACTTTTCACCACGGCTCTTGCTTTACCTGAAGATGGCCGTGTAATGATTCTTCTTCTTCTTGTTAATGATACTTACCAACATATAAAAAACAATGCTTCTTTTTATCGATCGTGGCGCGGGTAATAAGTACCAAAAGGAGACTTTTTGGATGCAGATTACTGCGATAGACATGGACAAAGCAGGTTATAACATGGGACTAGAGTTTATGAAGAAAGCAGGTGTTGATCACAAGATCAATTTTATCAAGTCAGATGCTCTTGAGGCCTTAGACCAATTGTTGAAAGGGGTACGTAAACATCGTTCTTACTCTTGTTTATATGATGTTTTAACGAGTTATCTTTAGATTTTTTTTTCTTTTCAATTTCATGCATCATTAGAGTTTATTTCACTTAACAACTTTTAGTGGAGGTTATTGGACATGTGTTATAGATTAATGATTTTAAAATCTTTTTCAAAATCACATATTATTTATTTAATCATTTTTAAATCTAGTTGGAAACTGTTGTTATTCAATATATCCTAAAGATTTATTTATAGATTTAATTTCAGAATGGATTTTAATGGATGTAAAAGGATTTTTATATTAAAAGTATAAATACATAATTAGTAAATAGTAATTAACGTTCAGTTGTCAGATTTAGAAATCATTAAATTTTATAAAGATTTGCAAATCCTATATAAATTTTGAAATCAACTAGAAACATAAAACCAATAACACCCTCATCACTGGTCAAAGAAATGTAATTAGTAGATTTTGTCTAAGCTTAAACACTTTTTGGCTGATGATTAAAGGAGAAACAAGAGTTTGATTTCGCATTTGTGGATGCTGACAAGACGAACTACGCAAACTTCCTTGAGAGGCTGCTTAAGTTAGTGAGGGTTGGAGGAATCATTGCTTTTGACAATACCTTGTGGTTCGGCACTGTGGCGGTGGAAGAAGAGAATGAAGTTCCACACCATCTAAAGCTATATAGAGAGGCTCTTATAAAGTTCAATAAGAAACTGGCTATGGATTCTCGAGTTGAGATATCTCAAGTCTCTATTGGAGATGGTATCACGCTCTGCAGACGCCTTGTGTGATGGAAGCAAAAACCTACCATGTAATCAAAGACCAAAAGTCTGTAATAATAATAAAAAACACGGTTATATGCTTCAATAAAAAGTCCTTCATCTGTAATGGTGAGTGTGTTTGACTCATCTTATTGCACAATAATAAAACTGTTTCTGATTACAATACAATAGTAGAAGAGATAGTTTTTTGGAGACAAAAAGTAGAATTCTGATTCATATATAGAGAAAGGGATAATAACACATATTTTTTCCTTTTTTTACCAAACAGAGACGAGTAAGAAATCGTATCATATGTCTAAAAGATGACAATGACCATTGGATTGAAAACACATGATTGAAAAAGTTGCCACTAACTACTTCACTGACCTCTTTACCACTTCTCACCCAACCAATCCTAGCGAATCACTCATGTACATTACTGAGAAAGTCTCAGATACAATTAATTGTAATCTGGTGAAAGATCTCTAAAATGAGGAAATCAAGAAAGATCTTTTGATATAAACCCGGACAAGGTCACAGGAGCGGATGGCATGACAAGTAGATTTTATAAACAATTCTGACCGATCTTAGGTCAAGACATTATAAGATTAGTTAAATATTTCTTCATAACCAGAAAATTTGACCCACTGCTAAATCAGACCAACATCTGCCTTATCCCCAAAAAGGACATACCCAAGGCCATGACATAATTTAGACCCCATTAGTCTTTGCAACGTTAGCTACAAGATAATCTCCAAAATCTCCACACATTTATTAGACAAGATACAAAGGAGTGGAATGAGGAAGCCCTCTGTGATCTTTTTCATCCTAATGATATCCCACTTATTTTAGGGATGAGAACTAATCGCGACGTTGAACCGGATGGTTTTGCTTGGAATCATACTAAATCTGGAATGTATACAGTAAAAATCATGGTATGAACTCATAAGGAGCGGAAATTCAGAAAATTTGAACCAACAAGTTTTAGAACCAAGTACTACTAGCCTAAAAAGTCATGTGTGGAAGACACAAGCACCAAGGAAAATCAGACACTTCATGTGGCAAGCAATCTCAGGATGTCTGGCGACTTGCCAGCGTCTAGCTTACATGCACTTAGGGAAAAAAATTATCATGTCCCATATGTGAAGCTCCGGAGGAGACTATTAATCATCTCCTCTTCGAATGCCCCCTGCTGTACAAGTAGGGGCTCTTTCGGACTTTTTGTCCATTCCGGGTTGCTTCCCGAGTACATTTATTTTTGTAACATGGATTTCCTCTTTTGGAGGACAAAAGACGTTGGTCTCCCCGACCCACAAAGAAAAAACTACCCATGGAATTTGTGGTACATTTGGAAAGCCCGAAACATTACGTTTTTGAAGGAAAGGAGGTTTCCGCATGGAGACTCTTCAATTAGCAACCATATAGGCGGAAAGTTGGAGGGATGCAAACATGAAGGAACAAAAAGAGGAAGATGAGGCTGAGTGCTTTTTGTGATCATTAGGAAATCATAACTCCTCTATCACCACCCCTACCCCCCCCCCCATATGCAAAATTGACAACTCGTGGGTGGAAAATGACGCGACCAATGGCTTAGGGTGGTTCTTCAAAGATCCGACTGGTTGGAGATACACATGGACACAAGGCTGTAGACAAGCCTTTCACCGTTACACACCCAGTTGGATGTGTTATTTTGGGAAATGCCATGCCTCCTGGAGAGGGCAATTCTCTCGGTGATAATCAAGACGAATTTTTCATACCTGGTTGCTATGATAAACGGCTCTCGGGATTGGTCGGGCTTCAGGACAGAATTGGACCTCTTCACATCCTTTAAATTTTATTTTGTGTCTGTTGCTTTAACTTTGATTCCTAGAAGTGCTAATGGACGTGCCGACTCTCTTGCAACAGGGTCGAGGGCACGCTGTATTATATTTTCTCATGTAAGTCATGAAGAGTCGGATCGGTTCACCCTACGGGGTGATAATCCGAAATTTGATTGAATTTATGGAGATTTAGTTGAAAAAGAAATAATTAAAATTGTTTCTTGCTACATTTTTAATTTACAAAGAACCTTATCATTGTATAGTTTCCTCCGGTGGAGTTTAATTGAATTCACCAAATCTTGGCATATTCTTGATCATCCGAGGATAAAATCAATCCCCTTTTACTAAGGGTGAATGATGTGTTAGTGGATATTTTCTTTAACGCGGGGGATTAATGACTCGGAGCTTCAACTACATGAAAACACGCAATAACCGACAGACAAAACTGTTAGATATCCGTCGAAAACGGCCATTACCGACAGATTCCCAACCGAAAGGATCCTTCGGTTCTATTTCTTCGGAAATAGATATCCGTCGGTTTTTCGTCGGTAACTACCGACGGATTATCGACGAGTAAAAAACTGACGTATTATCGACGAGTTATCGACGAGAGGATAAACGATGGATTACCGACACAATACCGACAAAAGCTTTGTTGGTAATCTGTCGGGAAAGACCGCGGTATACCGTAAAAATGACGGAAATTACTAACGGTTTACCGATGATTTGTCGAAAGACCATAACCGACAAATAACCGGTGGAAAGTTACCGACGGTTTACCGATGGATATTTACCGACGGAATACCGATGCATGATTACCGACGGTTTATTGATGGAGAGAAACCGACCGATTACCGATGGACGATTAACGATGGTTTTCCGAGGGACTACCGATAGATATTAACCGACGGATTTCCCGACGGATTACAAAATATATATTTTTAAAAATAGAATTTTTCTTATTTATATAATAAAGATTTTATTAATATTATAATTAAAATAATAAAATCAAAAATTGATTATAAAATTAAAATTTTAAAAACATTCAAAAAATAAAAAAAAGTTTTTAAATTACATAAAACCGAGATCCGCTGCGGATCCCGATCTCATCCTTTTTCCCTCTGCAAATCCCGATCCCATCTCCGTTCCCACTCTATGTGCCGCTCCCGTAGCTGCTTCTTCCACTCCAGAGCATGTTGTACATCATGCCCAAAATGCTCTTCGTGATCGTTGCTTCCGTCATCCCGAACTCGAAAACGCAAAACATTAAACATTAAATGTATATAAAAAAATATGATAAAAACAAAATTCTCGAAGTTAAAAGACTTACCAATAAACTCTCGGAATTTTCTCATAATCGGGATCGAGTCATTTCAGCAACTCTCGCCCCGTCTGGGAAGCCAGATACGCCTTAAACGCTGAGAAATCGTCCATATTCACAATAAACGAATTAAAAGTTAAAAATATTTATAAATTTTTATTAAATTTTACAAAACTATATAAATCTTTATAAAATACTTATAAAATTATTAATTTTTTAAAAAAAATATTAAATATTTTGAAATATGAATAAAATTTTGTATAAAATGCAAAGAATTTATAAAAAAAATTGTAGATAATATAAAAATTGGAAATAAATTTTTAAAAATTACTAATATTATAAAAATATATATATATATATATATATATATATTTAATATTAAACTTGTTTTACATAAAAATGAATAAAAAATTAAATAAAACTATGTAAGTGTTTTTACACCCAATTTTCTAAAAAAAATAATCAAAAAGTTTAATACAATAAATAAAAATCTAAAAATGTTTACAAAATGTTTTTAGATTGTTATACAACTTTGAAAAGGTTTAAAAACGTTTGTAAATTTTCATAAAACGAAATTAAAATTTAAAAAAACGTTTACAAAACAATCACATTCTACAATAACCTAAATCAAATCCTAAATCACTCAAAATCAACCTAAACTACCTAGATATTTCGTTAGAACAAAACAAGCACCATTCCACCTAAAATCTATCCACTTAAACACTCATTTTATTATAATTAACTTGGTCTTACGAAAACTTACATGGTTTTAGAGGTTTGGACGGTCATATTAGTCTGCTAGAGGCATGAATCTGTGAGAAAATGTAGAGAGAAGGTAGAGCTCAAGGGTAGAGAGAGATAGAGAGAGAGAGAGAGAGAGAGAGAGAGAGAGAGAGAGAGAGAGAGAGAGAGAGAGAGAGAGAGAGAGAGAGAGAGAGAGAGAGAGAGAGAGAGAGAGAGAGAGAGAGAGAGAGAAATCGCAGAGAAATGAGGAGGAAGAAGAAGTTCTCAGTTCAATATTATTCGATTACGGACGAAAACCGACGGATAACCGCCAAAAATATTCACCAAATAATTGGACCGCCTAATTACCGACGGATTTCCGACAGTTTTATCAATTGCCATAGGTAATCTGTCTGGAAATAAAAAAATAAAAAAACCAGGTTCGGCGTTACTCAAACTCGGGTTCCCGTAGAACTCTATATAGCTCTGAAACCATTTTGCTATGTTGTTATACTCGTTAATAAACGAAAGCAAATGTATATATTTTATATGTATTAGCGTTTTAGAAAAAATAAAAAATATATTTTAGTTATATTTTTAATTTTTGATTATTGTTTAATTATTGAAAATATTAAAGCCAAAAAAAAAAATTATATTTTATTTTAATAAATAGTACAAACACATAATTTTATTCTTCTAATTTTGGTTGCCGAACCAATCCCCGACGTCTGTCTCGTTCTAATTATCGATAATACGGTTCCACTCCGTTACTGGATTACCGCCGAGGCATCGAGTGGAATTCCTGCCAAACTTGTCCGAGTATGTTTGGGCTAAAATTAAAGAAGGCCTGAAATTTTGAAAACAAAATTAATATTAAAAACTAATATTTTAAAAACTAAATTAGGAGAAACTAAACTTACCAGGAAATCATCGAACCAAGATGCTTTCATATCAATAGGAATATTCCCGTAAGTGAGCCACCTCCCGGACCAGCGATGTTCGATGACATCGCTTATGATAGAAGGTATCGCCGCGTTATAACCGAACCAAATGGTCTGGTTTTGGCAGGATGGGTTAAGAGCATGAAGACGTTCCCGACCCGGTAGAGTGATATCCCGAATAAAAGATTATCGGTTCTCGGGGGACAAGTAGACAATATCCATAGTTGGAAATGTGTTTTTTTTTAATGGATTTGTGGTTTTGAAGATGAAAAACCACGACATAACGGGTCCCTATTTATACAAAATTTCCCGACGACTTGAACCATCAAGAATCCGTCGGAATGTGTTCAAATTTCTGAAAAGACGTTTACCGAAACATTGCATATGGAACAGATGAAAAGTAATTGCAGTTTTGACATTTTATTTATACTTACCGACGGATTCCTACGGTAATTACCGACGGATTTCCGAGGAGATATGGTTTAGGTTTTGTTTTTTTATTCCAAGGCTTCGGTACTTATGTTAGACCTAAATGACAAGCTTATTGGCAAATATTGGGTCCTTATATAAAAATTACCAAAAATTTATGTTTTCGATAAATCGAGTGAATGTCATATATAAGTTCTTCTTAAACACCATTGTATACTAAGAAGCTCTTTTCGTCCGACATACTTTATTTTCTTTAAACCATAGAACACGTGTTGTAAGAGAATGTAAGGGATGTTATGTGGCCAAAAATAGCCTTACTTAATGTCCTCGGTTTTTTTCAATTGTTCATTTCCAATTTTTGAAACTCTATACCCTAAACCCTCAGTTTTTCGTCAGTAATTACCGACGGTTATTAAATTTCCGCTGGAAATCCGTCGGAAATGGCTCCGTCTTTTCTAC
The DNA here is from genome assembly GCA_030180135.1 of Orychophragmus violaceus. Lineage (NCBI taxonomy): Eukaryota > Viridiplantae > Streptophyta > Magnoliopsida > Brassicales > Brassicaceae > Orychophragmus > Orychophragmus violaceus. The sequence goes on along the minus strand of CM058231.1, from coordinate 31,558,489 downwards.
CCCTCGGATCTCCGTCGGAAAATTGAAATATAAAAGAAAAGTTCCCTTCCCCATGTATCGAACCTTGCCACGGAGAGAAAATTGAAGGGTATCGAAACCGTTGAGCTAAGTGTTACGTTATCGTTTAACATACATAAATATATAAAATTGTTATGTTATTTTCGATTTGTTAAAAAAAAATTAAAAAATTTTGAAGTGTTAGAAACTTATTTCAAAAGTAAAGTAATATTTTAAATGTATTCTTTTGAAAATATTTTATATTTTAGATATAAAAATTAAAAACTTTGGAAGTGTTTAAAAACATATTTGTCAAGTTTTTAGATTAATTAATACGTAAAGTCGATCACTAACCTGATCTGCTTGCGAAGCAATAATGAAAGGATCATATTTCGAAGCTTCTTACTCAAATGGATAGACATCACACCAAACTCATCGATGGTGACACCTTGGCCAATGATCGGGTTTTACCAATCACAAAAAGACCACACATCTCATGCCGAGATTCCCTATGTACTTCACTTGCAGTATTTCTTTTAGAACCCCGTAGTACACAACTTCTCCAGATACAGACGAAACACCGTGATCTGCGGTTGGCCGCATGGATGATCATGCGGTAGAAATCTTCTATGACAATTAAACCAACATGATTTCTGTCCGTTCTTCAACTGGAATGCATCAGTCTTTTCTTGACAATACAGACATGCTAACCTCCCATGCGATGTCCATCCATATAACATACTATAAGCCGGGAAATCGCTAATGGTTCACATTAGTACAACCCGCATCTGAAAATTTTGCTTGCACGAGACATCATATGCTTTAACACCGGGCTCCCATAACATTAGGAACTCATATATCAATGGCTGCAAGAATACGTCAAGTGATCTTCTTGGATGCTCTGGCCTGGTAAAGAGTACGGAGTGGAAAAGAAACTCTTGACGCATGCACATAAATGGCGGTAGGTTATAAGGAGTCAGAATCACTAGTCACAAGGAATATTGTCTCCCATGCCTCCCAAATGGGTTGATACCATATGTGCATAATCTGAGGTACACATTACGTGTCTCATACGCAAAACCCGGATATACTCTCTGAAAATGTCGTCACGCCTCAGCATCTGACGGATGTGCAATCTCTTCTCCTCTTCTATGCTCGGCATGCCATCTCATTTCCCCCGCCGTTCATTCAGATTGGTATAATCTCTTCAACCTCTCGGCTAACGGCAAATACCACATCCGTTTGAACGGAACTTTAACTCTTCCCCTTGTATCCTGATAGCGTGGATGCTTACAAAATTTACATTCCAGACAGTATTTATCTTCTCGCCAATATGTAATACAGTTTTTGATGCACACTTCTATCATCTGGTATGGTAAACCAAGCCCTTTAACAATTTTCTCGCCCTCGTAGTATGAACATGGAGCAAGATTATCTTCACGAAGAATATCTTTCACAAAATCGCAAATCGCATCAACACATTCCTCCGCCAAATTGTAGTCCGTCTTTATGCCCATTAATCTAGTAGCAGATGATAATGGCGAATGACCCTCTTTGCAACCTTCATAAAGCGGCCGCTTCGCAGCATCTAACATATCAAAAAATCTCCTAGCTTCTATATTAGGTTCCTCATTTACCCTAGGAATTTGATATTCACCTACTTCCTGAATATTTTCTCGATATACATCATTAACCATTTGAATGGTACCTGCACCAAAATCTACTTCCGCACTATAAGGTTTGCTAGAACTACCATAAGGTTCCCTACTACTAGTACTACCATAAGGTTCTCTACTACTACTTGCATAATCTGATGTTTCCTCATGAAGATACCAAATTTTATAACCCTCCATAAACCCAACTGAATACAAGTGATGCCATACTTCGTTAATCGTAGAATTTCTAATATTTTGGCACTGAGTACATGGACATTTGAACTTACTAGTTTTCTGCGTATGTGGTTGACGATATGCTACCGTTATGAATTCCATAATACCGAGTGCACATTTGGTGTGCAATAAGTTCGTCGCCGGATCAATCCTCACACCGTCCGTCCACGATCTGTAATAATTAGAAGAAGACATTTTTGTAATCAAGAATATTAGAGTGTGTGAAAGAGAGAGAGTTAGGGAGGGATTGATGTGGAGGAGAAGAGAGAAAACATGTGGTATTTGTAGGAAATTAACTGATGGCAAACTGAGGGAAAACCGACGGAAATAGCCGTTATCCGTCGGAAATCCGTCAGTTTCTGGTCGGTTCAACGGATACCTTAATGACTATATTAGCGTATCTATTAACGGTTACATTGAACCAAAAACTAACCGACGGATTTCTGATGGATAACATATTCCGTTGATAGTCCTTCGGGAAATTCCCGACGGGTAGCAAATCCATCAAGAATTACCGACGAAAACCTGATGAATATGTCACCGTCGAGGATCCGTCGGTTTCCCGTCGTTAAATCAGTTGGTATGGGCGTGTTCTCTTATAGTGTTCCTCTAAGTCACAATCCAGACTCAAGCCCGCGAAGATCATGTCTATCTGAGTTTTGACTGCGGGAGGTGGGATTTCAGGTTCAACCTCTGGTGAGCGTTCTCACTTATGATCGTTCTCTTGATTTTAAGGTCAATCATGACGAGGTGGTGGTTTCTTCAGATCATTTTTCCTCAATTCTCCTGTTGTGAACTTAGCTTTGATCTGACGTTTTACCTCAAATCATTCTTCTGTTGAATGTCCCTTGATTTGGTGGAATTCACACCATTTACCAAGGTCATAGTTTTTTGATCTAGTATGGGTCGGACTTCCTACTGCAAAAGAGTGATGTTCCTGACCTTAAGGTTCTTTCTTCGCAGTTTTCTTTGATCCTTGTGGATTTGAAACTGATTGCTGGTTTTCTCAGAATCTAGGGGAGTTAAACTCTTCTAGAGAACTAAATCCTCTTCTTCAATAATGATTCACCTGGAAGCACGGTGAAGCGCGTCAACTAGAGTGGTCGGAGGTCACACAGTGAGCTCTTCGTGTAATTTTGAGGGCTAGAAAATTTCATTTACCAAATCCTTGAGTGCGATCGGAACATTATGATTTGTAATCTTAGCTTTAATCGATTTAAAGCTATCAATCTTTGCTTCAGAATCATCGTCCTGATAAAGATCGAGTATTTCTTCAGGAATACATATGCGAGATGGTAAATTTATCGATTAAACATGTGCCAATCCCGGTGAAGCATTCTAGGGCATATCCTGTTAGGTTCTCCATAAAGAACCGGTACTGTGCAATCTCCATCTCATACTTACTAAGGAAACTCGAGATAGGGCGAGTCTGAAACTTTTCAAATGGATTTTTGGACCTCATTTACCATCATACCGAGGAAAGAGGAGCCTTTCAATATCTGGTACGAAAGCTTTCGCTATTTGAGGTGTGAAATGGGTTTGCTAAGTTTCCTCTATCAAACCATCGATTTCAGAAATTGAGCTAGTGGCAGCGTGGATCTGAGATCTCATATGCCACATTTCAGCTCTTGTTTGCTCAACGTAATGTCTCCATAATCCGAGATCTAAAATATGGTGTTCAGTAGTCTGAACACAACCATTAGGGCATGTTCCCGAGAGATCGCTCCCTTGAGGTGCGTTAGTAGATTATTTTGACCTCGAGCCTCCGATTTTGGGGGTGGAGGTGGAAAGATTTGAACTTCAGCATAAGAGTTTTCAAATTGTGCGCTCACACTCCTTGTTTGATTGCAACCCTAGTGGATTCTGATTCTGCGAGCTCTCCGCAATTTTCATCAGATTTTTTGCAGGGCGCAGATTTGGAGAAATGTAGATTAAGGATGATACATTTGTTGGCATTGATCATGTATGTATTGAAGATCTCGGGGTGGAAGATCCAGACCCATAGAGATTTAATGCAGTTCCAGGCAAAGGATCCTGAGAATTGTTCTCAATTCTGGAATAAGAGGTAGTCGAGGCTGAATCCTAGAATTTGATGTGGTTTCACGCTTGAATCGTTCTTTCCTAGAGGTAAGATCTTGATTCTGGCGCTGAAGAGAGGTAACCAAATTTTAAAGCTCGACAATTCGATATACCGGTATTGGAACATAATCGTGCATTCCCAATGGTTGCATACCCTGGTTTATATTCCCAAGCATGCTCGGAGTAGATGACTATTGTGTCATCGATGTCGAGGATGGGGTTAAGGCGCAAATAGGGACAAAGTGCTAAGTCAAGTGACGTTAGACAGAGGCGTGTTTTCAACTGTCTCTAGAGTAGTCGAAACAGAGGATGTTAATGGTGGGATTCCACTATCAACATCGCTTTGAGAGATTGGAGGCTGTGAAGTTGAGATGCCTGGCGCGGTTGATGGTTATTGAGTGCCAAAAACTTTGACTATATTGACATTGGTGGAACCAGCAACATCACTAGACCCAGAAACAGGAGGAATTGATGGCGCGGAAGCACATGTTGTCATCTTCACCAATAGAGTGAGAGATTATTAGAAATTAAGCCCCCATGGTGGGCCCCAAAATGCGGAAGCGAATTCCCATACTCAATATTTTTACAGTGCTCAAATGGGTTGATCTATCTAGGCGGGCTGAATCTCGTTAAGGGTGAGGATACGAACCGAAGTGAAAAAGATCATGAATAGTTTTCAATATTATTTCAAAGTGTAAAAGTGTCTTAGTGCTAGTGGATGAAAAGTTGTCCGTCGGAGTTATAGATTCTCTGATTATATACATTATAAGTAATTGATTCTTTTATGTTACAAACTCTTGCTAGAGTCTTTAAGGTCACGGTGAGATTTCCTCTTCATATTGAATGATAATAATGATATGTGGGATCCTTTGACTGAATTTAATATCTTTGACCTTCTCTGACTTCAGAGAGGTCGTTCTTTAAATGTTTGCTCTCCTCAACCTCGCTTTGGTGAGCTATCATATAACATTCCTTATGTCTTGTTTTATCGATCTGGATATTGTGGATCCTAAAACCCATACTCAGATTTTGGAGTGTTTGAGTGAGCTGATTTATAAAGAAGGTGGGCTAGATTCTTGGTTAAACGTAATCAACGAGCTAACGATAGTGAAAAAGTGGATTTGTATTGATTCGGATGTATGGACACTAAGAACTCGAGCTACAGAGTGATTGTAAAGTCTTAATGCTAGGTCTAAGTATGAATGAATAATCAGATGTCCTCTCGAATCGCTGGAGCTCTCCTTTTATAGCTTGTCTCCATCTTCAACCACTTTCCTTCCATCTCGGAGTTCGCTCCAACGTCTCACGCTTTCCTCGGGATCTTCTTGTTGCACAACTCCTTCCTTCTCGGTCTCTTATCTCGAGCTGACTATGTCGTCTACCTATCGAGTCGCCTCTCGGAGCTGGGCCCCTTATTCAGGCTTTTGTTCGACAGTTGGGCTCTTGCTTTGAGAAATGGGCCTTGCTCAGCTGAATTCACTCGGGGTGAATTCTGGCCCAAACAGATATGATGTCTTCTTGGTTTTGGGCCGAGCTTTCGGGCTGGATTTAGGGTGCTAAATCTAAGGAAACCAATCATTATGAGCAGATTTGAATTTACACAAAATTAGCAGTCATGTCAGAAACTGAATCCTGGAAAATTTCAGAACCCAAGCACAAGGATTACATCCCAAGATCGAGATCTCACTCGTGATGTTGGGGGAAACTATTGAGCCTGGATTTAGCACCCTAAACCTGGTCCTAGGGCACGATATTCTACAAATGAAACCCCAGGTCAAGAGGGAACTAAGCATGGTCAGAAGCTAGTTACTTGGAAGTGCCATGTAGCGAGCTTGGAGGAATTTAGGTCAAAAAGTCGAGTTCATGGAGTTAACTGATATAACCAAGATTTTACCCGTTTTATCGCATATTTTATAACACTTTTATGAGTGATCCAGGTTTTTTCAATTGAGTTTTAGTATATTTTCATCTATTTCTAGTGTTAAGAATCTTTTCAGGAAACTCAAGCTTAATTCAAGTCAAATGGAGCAAAAGTCCACTTTTCGATACCAAGTCATTCCGTGAGAAGTTCAGCATCAATGAAGACCTTTTCACCGTTTGATCATCCACAAATTTGGACCACAAATAAGGAAATAAGCAAGCTTCATTCTCCACTTGACATCACTAAGATCCAAGGAAACAGAGATACAAAATAGGACCAGGAGCAGCCGAAGCCAAGGGAACAAAGCCTTGGCCGCGACCCCGACCACTTTGGCCGCGACCAGTCCATGTGCAGTCGCCGCCCATCACCTCCATCTCGCGTCCGTCCTTCTTTATGGCACATTTGGGTCATTTTCTAGCTTTAGCCCTTTTCTATGTTCTCACTTGTCCCACATCGAAAACCTAAGAGTTTTCTTGAGTTTATGAGTACTATATATAGGGATACACCCCTTTCCTTGTAATTCATTCAGAAAACATGAAATCCACTTTAAAAGCTTTTATTTTCAGTTTTAGTCATTTAGTGTTTTAGTTCCTTAGTTTTAGGGTTTAAAGTTTTAGGGTGCTTGAGAGAGACCCTAAACGTCTAACCCTTGACCTAATACCTTTTAGATCGTCTTAATAGTTAGTTTATGGCCATGATTCGTTATTCCATGTCTGAGTAGTTAGATTATTGGGTCTTTAGAAGGTAGTTATATAGGAGGAATGATATCAGTTGATTAGGATTACTTGCTTGACTTATGCTTGATTTTTGGAAGTTCTTTTTTTAGGTTCGTCCTTAATGCATGGGACTAGAGTCATGAACTAGAATCTGATCTTAGGATTGGTAGAACTACGAGAGTACTGAATGTATTGACTGAAACTAGCTTAGGAGAGTAGTTGTGTTGCAAGCCGCGAGAGTTGACTTGTAGAGCACTATGAACGTTATGATGTAATTGATATTAATGCATGATCTTCCTCGCGGCCAGTTGCAAGAGTTTACTGGTCAAGTTGAAGAGATTAGGTGTGTAGTCCTATGAGAGTAGGTTAGACATATTTTCGTTCTTGAGTTTGTGGAACTTGCTAGAAACGTTTAGAAGCTAACCTAGACTTGTATGAATCATTATGAACCTCATTAGATGAGCCTAAAGAGAGTCGAGCTACTTCCGAGATTCATGCAGCCTTTATATCAATAAGTTCACCAGCATAGAAACTAGTTTTGTTGATGCTTATAGTTAGTCCTGACATCTTTTGAAATTGATGCAGCACCTGAAGCACTCCTTGTACGGAAGACAACTACCATCAGTAAATATGAGTATGTCACCCGCGAAACAAAGATGGGTTAGATTTGTTGTTTCGCATTTATGATGATACCCAAATATTCCATTCTCTGCAGCCATATTTAATAAGGTAGATATGCACTTCATAACAACAACAAATAGGTAAGGGGACAGAGGGTCCTCTTGCATAAGCCCTCGTCTGCCTTTAAAGTAGCCGTGTACTCTGCCGTTGTAACCGGCTGAAAATTTGGTGGTGCAAACACAAGCTTCTATCCAGCGAATGAACTGGTCAGGAATTTCCAAGCTTCTCAGACAGGTTAGTACAAAGTCTCACTTAACCGTATCAGATTCCTTCGCGATATCAACCTTAATTTTAATTCTCTTCACCCCCTTTCATTTGTGATAACCATTGACTATCTTTGATGCTAATACTGTATTCTCCAATAGAAGTTGATCTTTAACAAAGGTAGTTTTGTTTGGTTGAATAAAATCTGGTAGGATTGGTGTTAGCCATCGAACTAGGGGTTTTGAAATGACCTTATATAATGTATTAATGAAGGTTATAGGGCGGTATTCACTAAGTGAAAAAGCTCATGGGTGCTTTGGAACTAATGGGAGGATAGCAGCATTTGATGAAACAGGAAGAAATCATGTTTCGAAAAACCGAGAGATAGAAGCAACCACTTCTGGTTCTAAGAAACCCCAAGAAGATTTAAAGAATCCCGATGTAAGTCTGTCCGATCTCGGCGCTTTATTCGGGTTTAGTTTAAACATAACTCGTTTATCTCCTCATTCGTAAGGAAAAATCATGTAGAGTTTGCATCCAGTGCACAAGGATGTTTGAAAGGTAAATAATGTCCGGTGAAAGAATGAATTTAAAGTGTGAAATTGCGTGGAGGCTCATCGAAATAGGATCAAGAAGTAGTTGACCATATGGGAGCAAGAAAGAGTGGATTGTATTGAAGCCCGCTCTGACCTGTGTAATGCGATGAAAGTAAGTAGTATTCAGATCACCTAGCTTCAACCAAATTATTATTGACTTGTGTTTAAAGTAGCTCTCTCTATAGACCATAGAAACATCCATCTTGCATGCAACTGTTTTTCTTTCTCATATAAATCATGTGAAGGATTTTGCAATTTTTTAGTTTGGGGCATTTGGAGATCTGCAAGTGCTCCCAAAACTCTTTCTCTAATTTTAGAGAAGTTCTCCTTAATCTTCTTTTTAAGGTCCTTCTTAATATCTTTCAGTTTCCAACACATGAGGGAGAGATCAAAGGCAATATCCCCAATCTATAACCAAGCGTCTTCAACAATGGAAGCAAAGAGTGGGTGCTTTGTCAAATAATTAAAGAACTTGAAGGGATTTCTTCCTGCTCTAGGCAGTTGGAAGGAAAGATCGGTGATACATGGGCAGTGATCTAAGAACTCCGGAGCCAAGAACGTTGCCACGCTATTTGGAAAAAGTGGATATCCAATGACAATTCACTAATAGCCAATCAAGCTTCTTTTCCAAGGGGGCATTAGGTTTTTTGTTTGTCCAAGAATGGCGAGAGCCTTGATATATGAGGTCGAAGAGCCCCAACTTGGAGAATGTCTCTTAGTTCACACATGTGATAATCCAAAACTGTAACATCAAGAGATGAGTGATATGATGGATGGAGAATTTGGTTCAGATCACCACCTAGAATCCATGGTTTATTTTCAAGAGAAAGCGCCCGAGAGGTATTCAATATATCAACCCAAAGGTATGTACAACCCTGAGAGATAGGCAGTGTATGTGAACTTTATGTTAATGCTGAAGGAATTTCTAGGCGGTTCTAATCACATTAGCAACCCTAGGTATAAATTCCATAGCCTAGGATCTAGGGTTCAGGTATATTGAATCATTAGGGTCTCGAATTACCTGGAGATTAGAAGCGGAAGATGATTAGGTATTCGAGATTATCAAGCGCCTCAAGTGATGCGCCTCTACTGGTATCCACACGCACACAAACTGGAACGGACCGGGATGCTAGTGCCGTAGAGATCAGATCTCTTAGAGGTTTCTTTGTTTCACCGAGGTGGCTGTAAATTGAGTGCCGTCCGTGTAAAAGTCGACCATATATCATATATATATATATAGACTTTTACCACGACCTAATTAACCGAGGATCAAACCGTAGTTAAATAAGTCATAAACCAAAATCTCTATTTTGGTTCGCGACCTGTGTCGATCGATGCACCTTCTGTGTCGATCGACACAACCTCAGAGAATCGTTATTGAATGTATATCAAATATACATTTACCATATCATTACACTAATGATCAACCCCATATTAAATATCCAGTTTGCTTAGGTGTGTGACCCTGTAGGATCATATAACACTAGCAATGAGTTCTAAACTCATAGATCATAAGTGGCTTCTAGCAAAGCGTTATGATTACCCAGTATCATACGAATGTCTAATCTCGACAACACAACTATCTCTAGAGTGATTACAAGTGTGATTTCAGGACATTCCCAACAATCTTCCACTTGTACTGGAATCATCTATTCCCATAATCCCTTCGTCTCTATATCTCGATATGGCATAAAGCAAGATCCGTGTCATCTTTATTAAGCCAAGATCATGTTCATCGAACTCCGATTTATACTGACAAGACAAACGACTGACAATCACCTCGTTTGAGTGCTGCCACACATTTCTCAGTATAAAATCTTCGATGGGCCCTGAGATATTTATCTCCTGTTATATAGGAGGGACAAATACCATCTTGTTCCATCCCTGTTCCTTCACACACTTCATGATGCGCCCAATCAATGCCTTTATAGTCACCAGTTACGGCTGACGTTTGACAGGGTTAAAGCGGACCAATTCACATGTAAGAAAACATGATGAACTCAGGTCTAAGGACTATACTCTATAGTCGTAATGAAAACTCTTATGACACTTATATAACTATGATGTGGAGTTTTCATTAGCGGGTCATGTCCGATCCTGTGTTCTCCAACACATATCTATGTGATTGACTTTAATACTCTTATTAATGACTCCATGAAACTTAGTCATCAGTCACCTCACATACTAGTCTCATGCGGTTGTTAATGTCTCTTTTAACAACCTTGACTAAGGACCAACATAATTTATGTCATTTATTATTTATAGGGTTTCATGATCAAGTCACATACTTGATGACCTATAAAATATCATAAATTACTTTGGGACTATTATTTAATAACATAATTAAATAATACTGATGTCAGAGTTCATTAACATAATCAAATTATGTTTACATGAACATCATATCACAACTAAAATTAACAACAACAACTCCAACTAAAATTAAGATCACATCTTAAGACATCCAATGCCTATAGTAGTTGTCTGAACCTCATGCGTTCTCGCTCAGCATGCGTCGAAGAACAATGCGTCTTGCTAAGAGTAATGTCAAGAGTCATTGGCATGAAGCCCTTCTTGGAATCATGCATATTGGACCTGTGCAAGACCTTATCAATATAAGTATCTTGACACAATCCAATTAGCTTGTCCAATCTATCTCTATAGATTCTTATTCCAAGAATGTACACGGCTTCTCCCATGCTTTTATCAGAAAACAACTTCCGAGTCAAGTCTTAACAAACTAAAACAATGGAACTTCATTTCCGAGAAGCAGTATGTTATCAACATACAATGCTAGAAATGCAACTGCGCTCCCACTAGTTATCTTGTAAACACACGGTTCCTTTTCGTTTCTGATGAAGTCAAACCTTTTGACTGCTTCATCAACACAAAGATTCGAACTCCGAGATGCTTGCTTCAATCCATAAATGGATCGATGAAGCTTGCATACCTTCCTAGCAGCTTTAGGATCAATGAAAACTTCAGGTTGTGTCATGTACACATCCTCTTCCAGAATTCCATTAAGAAAAACAGTTTTTCACATCCATCTGCCCGATCTCATAATCATAATGAGCGGCTATTGCTAGGAGAATGCGAATGGACTTAAACATAGTGACTGGGAATAGGTTTCTTCATAGTCAACACCATGAATTTGCTTGAAACCTTTTGCCATCAACCTAGCTTTGTATATCTGAATATTACCATCCATGTCAACTTTTCTTCTTGAAAATCCATTTACTCTCAATGGCTTTTACACCGTCGGGTAAATCAACAAAATGAAGGATGTTTTGGAGTTAATCCTGATTCAATTCTCAGATTCAGATTATCCTAAACATGCTGATCTAGGTTCTCCTTGAATAGAAACTTTATGATCTCACCTTTTACCTGTTTATGCAGCGGAAAGAGAGAACAGGTCAGAGATCAGAGAGCCACCGAGTGATAACTCCTCCAGAGGTTCACACACGCACACCAAGCAGGAAGAGAGGCTGCTAGACCAAGGAAGAGGAGGCGCAGAGAGAGAGGAGGCTGGCGCAAAAGTGGCTGAGAAATTAGAGAGCTAGGTCTGATTTTATTCATTAAAATCCCTTCTAGTTCTCATGGGCTTTTGGGCCCAATTCTCTGTTCTGATTAAATCCCTTGGATTTAATCAGGCCCTTTAGTCTCTCCAAGTACAGTAAATGCCTAGCACTTTTACCGTACCTCTGCTAAACCGTTCCTTCGTATTTTCCCGTTAGCTTAGGCGTGTGACCCATATGGGATCATACAATAAAGGCAATAAGTCCAAGACTTATAGATCATGAGCGGACTCTAGCAAGCCATCATGACCCCCAGCATTGTATGACTTATGTCTGATCATTGACATACTCTTACTTTCTAGAGACAGTACAGAGATTACTGGACATAATTCCAACAATCTCCCACTTGTACTGGAATCTCTGTATTCATAATCCTTTTGTCTCAATATCTCGATTAGTCATAAGGCAAGATTAGTGTCATCCTTATAAAGCATAATCTTGTTCATCGGACTCTGATTTGATACTGACAATCCAAACGACTCGGGAAAGTCCGTTTGAGCATGGCCATGCGTTTTCCAGTATTCAAATCTCCGATTGGCCTAGAGATATTCACTCCATTTATATTGGAGGGACAAATCCCGTCTTGTTCCATCACTGTAAACTACTCATTTCATAATGTACCCAAACAAGGTCCTTATAACTATCGCAGAACGACAGCGTTAGACAATGATCAAAGTGCATCAGTCCATGTGCAGTCACATGCATGCGAACTCAGGTCTAAGGACTATACTCTATAGTCGTAGTGAGAATCTCTTATGACACAGATATAAATATCCTGAAGAGTTCTCTTAAGCGGGTCATGTCCGGTCGTATGTTCCCAACATACACCTATGTACTGACTTTGATGCCGCGCATCTATGACACACTGAGACTTTGTCATAAGTCACATACCAATCTAGTCTCACACGGTTGTTGGTGTTCCAATTTCAACAACCTTCGACTAGGGACATTGTGATATAAGCCATCTATCAAATATAGGGTCTCATGATCAAGCTAAATGACTTTGATAACTCAAGATCAAGTCACTTACTTCGATGACCTATAAAATGGTTCATATCACCTTGGAACGATTATTTCATCACAGTTAAAATAATCTTGAAATAATAATTTCAATAAACATCATAAAATGTTTTACAAGAACATATCAATAACTAAATAAAGCCCTTTATTAACTCCCACTGAAATTGAGACTACATCTTAATTTCACTTATCCTACAGCAACAGTCCGCGACTCGTGCTTAGGCCTAAGGAGTGGCTTCGTTAATAGATTAGCAACGTTCTCATTCGTTAAAACTTGCTGATCTACTTAACATCTCTGTCATTTATCTCACGGAATAGGTTATACCTATCCTCAAAGTGTTTGGACCTCTGATGTGCAGCTAGTCTCATCTATGTTGGGAATCACATCGAGTTCAGTGATGAACTCTTCTTTCCAAACAACCTCTTTCGCCGCTATCCAAACTGCGAAATGTTCAGCTTAAGTCATGGAGTCAGCAACAGTGCCTTGCACCGCCAGACAGACACAAGATATAACCGGACTGTGACCGGAAATCATCTTTGTCTGTTGGAAACTTGCCTTTCAGACTCTACTGACTTGTAGCACCTCACTTTCTCTGTAAATCAAGAACTTATCCTTAGTATTCCTCAAATACTTTAGGACATTCTTTACGGCAATCCAGTGATTCTCTGCTGGATTTGACTGGTCTTTACTTGTCTTGCTTAACATTAAAGCAACATCAAACAAGTACGTTTCATGGCATACATGATAGATCCAATTGCCGACGCATATGGAATCTTATCCATGCTTTTAAGCTCAGCAGTTATCGTAGGACACTGTGTCTTGCTTAACGTAATGCCATGTGACATTGGCATAAAACCCTTCTTGGAATGCTGAAAACGTGTAGGACTTTGTCGGGATAAGAATCCTGACTTTGTCCTACCAGCTCTTTCGGATCTCTATCTTTAGATCCAAAATCCAAGAACATACGTGGCTTTACCCATGTCAATCATTAGAACCAACTCCCAAGCCAGTCCTTTACCGACTGCAGCATTGGGACGTCATTTCCGAGAATCAGTATGTCATCGACATACTATATGAGACATGCAACATCGCTCCCATTTATCTATTAGTAAACGCACAGTTCCATTTCGTTCCTGTTCAAGTCAAAACCTTGACTACTTCAACAGAACGAAGATTCCAACTCCGATATGTTTGCTTCCATCCATTAATGGATCAATAAAGCTAACTTACACATAGTGTAATTTTTCGGAGTCCCGGCTCACTTTCGCTTCTTTGAATTTCGCAGATTCGTCGCTTTCAATGATCATCAGATCATGCGAACTTTCAATGATTATCAGGTTCAACTAATGACGAGAAATCACTCTCGGATTAGTAACTGATTCATTCATATCTGCGAACTTCAGGCTCTACAGGTGTAGATTCTACAGAAATTTGTAAATCCATCCGTTGCTCTCCCTCAACAGGTTGAGCAGCCTCCTGTGTTTCTCGAATTTCTTCGAGTTATACTTTTACTCCCACTGTTCTTCTTGGAAAATAACTTCCCTTCTTAGAAAACAGAATGGACGTAAAAGTAACAAGCCTTGGTTTCCCTAGGACAACCAGCGAAGTAGCACAACTACAAATACTCAGTAAAGACGAATTTGGATCGATTCCAGTCCACATTTACGTGGTGTCTTTCAACTGATATTGGTGGAACCTTTTCAGCGTAAACTTAGATATTTCTAGAGCGTTATTCTTAAATAATATCATGGAAGATTCGTGTGACTCATCTTTAATCATTTATAATAAGATCTGATTCTTTCTCACAAAAACACCTTCAGGTTTTCAGGAGAAATGAGCTGTGAAACGATTTCACAATCATTCAGATGATCACACCATCAATGACTTAAGTATTCTCACTCGTGATCTGATCCAGAGTCTTAATACTTTTGTCATTCAGATCCTATACTTCATTCTGGAACTCTTTCGACCATGTCAAAGAATTCCGACTTGTGTCTCATCAAATGAACACAGTCACACTCACTGAAGTAATCAGTAGAGACAATGAAGTACAGGAAATTTTCTCTGGCATTACTGCTCATTGGGCCACATACATGAGTATGTTCTAGGTCCAATAAGCCTTTGGGCCTTTCTCTAGCTTGGCTAAGATAGGCCCTTTACCTTTTGGTCCAGTAAACAGAATTCAAGTCTCATAAGATATCTTATCAAATGAGCCCAACAGTCCATAACTATGGGATTTCTGAATCCGATTTACTCTATGTGACCAAGACTTTTATGCCAAGAAAAATCAGGTTTAATTCATCAGATTTAAACCAATTCGGTATTTATGTTACATTTAGGCACTCTTTGGTTTAAGATATAAAACCCATTCCATGAATAGGGTGCTACAATTAATATTTCATTAAGATCAAAAGAACAAAACTTGTCTTTTATCAAAATGAAAAACATTCAAATTCTTACAAGAAAATGAAAGACAACTCTGCTTAAAGCAGGTACATTGTAGCAATTACTTAATACAAAACCAAGCCTCAAAGGGATCTATAAGTGAAAACCCTACGGCTGAGGCAGCATCCCAAGCTCCTTCCAGACATGTAGTTTCACTTGCCCTTCCTTCAACGTTCTACTGTTGCTTAGGCTCTGCATATTATCACAAATATCAGTGCCACAACCAGTATCCTATACCTTTAAGGTACAACTTGAAGTAATAACATGAATACCTGAGGAAGTAGTCGCATACATCAACTTCAACTCCTCATAATCTTCCATGAATTTAATGCAATCTCTCTTCCAATGCCCTGTCTCCTTACAGTAGCAGCACTTACCAACGTAAGAGGTATCTGACTCGGGCTCAGAAGATACACGCTTGCCATGATTCAAAATCTGGACAACTTTGCCTTCACCCTTGTCAGCATTAGGTTTATTAAACCTACCCTTCTCATTCATGAGATTATTCAGGGTACTCTTCACGTTTGGCTCAACTGTCTTGAGCATATCATGCAGTTCAGTCAGCGTCTTCGTTAAGCCTTTCTTGATATAGTTCCTTCTGAACTTATCATAGCTTGACGGCAGTGACTGTAGAATGATCTCAGTTGCCAATTCTTGGCTAACTGGATAATCCAGTTTCCTCAGGTTATCAATGTAACCCATCATTTTACTGACATGAGGACTCACTGGATGATCATTTGGTAGCTTGCAGCTAGTGAGAGACTTAACCAACTGGTATCTCTCCACCCTTATCTGCTCCTGAAATTTCAATTTCAGGCTGCTGATCATCTCTATTGGCGACTCCATGTTCTCATATTGCTTCTGCAAGTCTGAGTCCATGGTAGCCAATATCAGACCACGCACATCTACCGCATCATTATAATGCTTATTCCAAGCATCATATACTGCATGAGAAGCATTGGACCCGATCCTCACGGGGAGAGCTCTCTCAAGGACATAGTCCTTTCTCTCCTGTCTGAGGACTAGCCTCAGGTTCCGCGACCAAGTCAAGAAATTTGATCCGTTCAGCTTGTCCATCTCAAAGACAGACCGGATCGAGAAAGTGTTTTGATTGTTTGTGCTAGTCATAACTGAAATTTAAGATAAAAGAATTTTAGTTAATATGTTCAATATGATTAATCTTGTATTAAATTTAATATGATTAATCACGCATTATATTCAATAACACAAGTTACCCTCAATAGAATATAATGATTCCAAGATCCACATATAACTAAGATCAAAGTGGGCCACTGGCCGTCACCCAACCTTAGCTTATATCGGTAAGCCCTATGTCGGCTAATTATATCCGTGATATAATTCTTGGTTGTGAATCTGGGCCCGAGGCCCAATTCACTCTGATGTCTCAAGGCCCGGGACTCCCGATGGCCTAGTCAAGAAAACCAGACTATACAGTCATGTAATCATTAATGTCTGGGACTCCCAATGACATTTATGAATCACAAACCGTCTTATCCACGCAAAAGTAGACACCCTCACACTGTAAGGCCATGAATACAATTGAATGGGCTTCGACAGCTGACATAGCCTGGACAAGACATCCAACGCTTGATATTATTTGAGGTTCGTAGGTTTATTAAAATTTCATTCCCAAAATAGAAGATTACTATTTTGGGAAACTTTCCATTTTTGGAAACCTACTATTTTTGGAAACTTTCTAAAAATTGGAAACTTTCTAAAAACGGAAACTTTCTAACTTTAGAAATTTCTTAAAATCCAAAACCCGCAAATCTAGAAATTTCTATTTTAAGAAACTTTCTAATTTCAAAATTTCGGAAACTTTAATTTAAAATCGACTTTATAATTTTATAAAATAAATTTTAAATTAATCTGAAGAAAAGACTCATATAATTGGCCCAATTGTTTTAACTTCTTGGCCCGAGGCCCAAGAATTGGTCCATGTCCAAGACATGACCCAATTGTCCAATTAAATGACATAACCGGTCTGGTTCATTAAAATTGGTCTAACCAAATTTTAATTACTACGATGACCACAATTGTCAACCGGTTATTTACTAAACCGGATTTTCTCAATTTATTTGGTCCAACCAAATCAAATTAGAAAATCCTGGTTTAGGCACAAAATCCAATATTTCGACTTTGGATTTCTTATCCCGGTTTAACCAGAACTTAATAAAATTATTAAATCTGTTAATTAAACCGAGACGTTTAATTTTAATCAAGTTTTAAACCGAACCGAAGACACAAGCCAAAACCGAACCGATTAGGTCACGGCCGCAAGCCACTCGATCGTGAATGATCGTGGCAGCCGCAAACCTTACGGTCGGGATGAGCTCGGCTTGTGGTCGGGACGGGAACGACCGAGAGTTGCCGAGACGCGACGCGATCGCATCAGCCGATCGGACCAACTCTCTCGATCGGGACGACGAGGCAACCGGACGCTCACAGCCGATCCATTCTGTCGATCATGATGATCGATCCATGCGATCAACTCGCCCGATCCCGCGCCTCACGATCGTGCCGATGATCATGCGACTCGATCCTTTGGCGATCGGTCCGTGCATCATCAAACCAACGCATACCAAATCATATAGTTTGGTCATGCGATTTTCTTTAGTTTGTTTAGGTTTCAATTCCTTGTTGTTTAAGTGATTTCTCTTATCAGTAGTTGATTCAAAACACTTTTAAACAAGAAAAACAATCCTAAACATGAATCTAAACAAGAAAAACCAGAACCTGGCTCTGATACCACTGAATGATGTTTTGGAGTTAATCCTGATTCAATTCTCAGATTCAGATTATCCTAAACATGCTGATCTAGGTTCTCCTTGAATAGAAACTTTATGATCTCACCTTTTACCTGTTTATGCAGCGGAAAGAGAGAACAGGTCAGAGATCAGAGAGCCACCGAGTGATAACTCCTCCAGAGGTTCACACACGCACACCAAGCAGGAAGAGAGGCTGCTAGACCAAGGAAGAGGAGGCGCAGAGAGAGAGGAGGCTGGCGCAAAAGTGGCTGAGAAATTAGAGAGCTAGGTCTGATTTTATTCATTAAAATCCCTTCTAGTTCTCATGGGCTTTTGGGCCCAATTCTCTGTTCTGATTAAATCCCTTGGATTTAATCAGGCCCTTTAGTCTCTCCAAGTACAGTAAATGCCTAGCACTTTTACCGTACCTCTGCTAAACCGTTCCTTCGTATTTTCCCGTTAGCTTAGGCGTGTGACCCATATGGGATCATACAATAAAGGCAATAAGTCCAAGACTTATAGATCATGAGCGGACTCTAGCAAGCCATCATGACCCCCAGCATTGTATGACTTATGTCTGATCATTGACATACTCTTACTTTCTAGAGACAGTACAGAGATTACTGGACATAATTCCAACACAAAAGTCCACACTTGGTTCTGTGACATGGATCCCATTTCGGATTCAGCGGCTTTCAGCCATTTTCGGAGTAAGAGCCCATCATTGCTTCTTCAAAATTTGCAGGCTCGTCACTTTCAATGATCAACAGATCACGGCAATTGGTTTCGAGAAATCCAAATTTCTCAGGTTCGTGACGAATCCTTTTGGTTTTGCGAACTTCAGGCATCACAGGTGTAGGTTCTACAACTCTTTGTAGATCCAACTGTTACTCTTCCTCATCAGGTTGAGCAGTCTCCTGTGATTTTTGAATTTCTTCGAGTTGTATTTTACTCCCACTGTTCTTCCTGGAAAGAAAGTCTCTCTCAAGAAAAACACAGTTCCGAGCAACAAACACTTTGTTCTCGGACCCGTTGTAAAAGTAATATGCCTTGGTCTCTTCAAGATAACCAACGAAGTAGCACTTATCGGATTTGGGTGCGAGCTTATCGGAGATTAAACGTTTTACATAAGCCTCACAACCCCAAATCTTCATGAAAGACAAATTAGGAACATTTCCTGTCCACATCTCATATGGTGTCTTTGTAACTGATTTTGATGGAACCCTATTTAGTGTAAACGCAGACGTTTCTAGAGCATATTCCCAGAAAGATAATGGAAGATCTAAGTGACTCATCATTGATCGAACCATATCTAATAAAGTCCGATTCAGGAGGAGTGAGTTGTGAAACAATTCCACAATCTCTCGGATGATCACTGAATTCTTAGCTTAAGTATCCACCTTCACGATCTTATCGTAGAGCTTTAATACTTTTGCCAGGTTGATTCTGTACTTCATTCTGGAACTCTTTGAACCTTTCAAGAGGATTCCGATTTATGTTTCATTAAATAGACATAACTATACCTACTGAAAATATCAGTAAAGGTAATGAAGTACTGAAAGTTTCCTCTAGAACTTGGGCTCATCGGGCCATACAAATCCGTATGTATAAAGCCCAATAAGTCACTGACCCTTTCATCTTGTTCATTCGCGACCTGTGTCGATCGATGCACCTTTTGTGTCGATCGACACTACCTTTTGTTGAAAGGGGCCTTCGTCATTTTACCCAATAAACAAGATTCGCATTTCTCACATGATTCATAATCAAATGAGCCCAAAAGCCCATCACTGTGGAGCTTCTAAATCTGTTTCTCATTTATGTGGCCCAAACGACAATGTCAAGGAAAGATTTGATTCGTGTCATTTGACTTGAATCTTTTAATACTAATGTTATAGGCTAGTACACTTTGGTTTAGAACATAAAGTCCATTCTATAATGGACCGCTACCATAAGATATATCATTGTAATCAAATGAACAACATTTATTCATAATTGAAAACTGATATCCTTCTAAATCCAAACAAGGAATAGAAATAATATTTCTGCTTATAGCAGGTACATAGTAGCAATTATTATGTTCTAAAACCATGCCAGAAGGTAAAAACAAATGAATTCCTACGGCTAATGTAACAACTCTTGCTCCATTTCCACCGCACGGGTCCACTTGTCCTTTCTCCAAAGTCCTACTATTGCTTAGGCCCTGCATATTTTCACAAAATATGAGCACCACAGCCGGTATCCAATACCTAAGTAATAGGACCAGAAGTAGTAACATTTACTTCTATAACATAAATACCTGAAGGAGAAGTCTCGTACGTCTTCTTCAGCTTCTCATAATCTTCCAGGAATTTATTGCAGTTTCTTTTCAAATGCCCATAACCATTACAATAATGGCACTTATCATCTTTAGAAGGACCGGTTTTAACCTTAGGAACATGGTTAGACTCGCTTGGATTCACAATCGAGCTCGTCTTGCCATCACCTTTGTTCTTACCAAGTTTTTTAAACTTTTTACCCTTTTGTACCATAAGGACATTTGGGGTGTCCTTCTTGATGTTAGGTTCAGCAGTTTTGAGCATCCCATACAACTCAGTCAAAGTCTTTGTCAAGTTGTTCATGTTGTAGTTCATAACAAAATGATCATAGCTTGACGGCAGTGACTGCAGATTGATGTCAGTAGCCAACTCTTGGCTAATGGGACAATCCAGTTTCCCCAGGTTATCAATATAACCCATCATCTTAATGACATGAGGACTAACTGGTCCGTCCTTTGGTAGCTTGCACTCAATTAGAGACTTAACCGTTTGGTATCTCTGAGTTCGTGCCTGCTTCTGAAACATACTTTTTAGGCCAGTGATCATCTCTATTGGCGACTCCACGTACTCATATTGCTTCTGCAAGTCCGAGTTCATGGTAGCCAACATTAGACAACACACATCGACCACATCATTAGAATGCATATCCCAAGCATCCTTCTCTGACTGCCAGGCATTGGCTCGGTACTTCTTGGGGAGAACTTTCTCAAGGACATAGTCCTTCTTCTCCTGTTTGAGAACAATTCTCAAATTCCGATACCATTCAAGAAAGTTGGATCCATTTAACTTGTCCTTCTCAAGGACGGATCGCAGGGAGAAATTGTTATGATGGTTTGTACTAGACATAGCTGAAAACAAGAGAGGTTTTAGTTATGATGTTCAAGAAATGACAAATCTTAACTATTAAGAAGACTCGCATTATATTCAAAACAATGTTTCCTCAAATGAATATAATGATCCAAGACCCATACTTCACTGAAACTTGAGTGAGCCACTGGCTATCGCCCAAATTTTAGTTATCTAGGCAAGCAACAACTTTGCTAGTTATATCCAATATAACTCTTGGTTGTGGATTGACATCTCATGTCCAATCCTCCTGATGTCTCTGGGCCCAAAACGATTTTGATGGCTCAGTCAAGTAAACCAATCTCTTCAGTCATGTAATTGTTGACGTCTTGCACTGCAAGTTCATCAATACGATTACCTCCTGTCTTACTTATGTAATAGTGGACACGTTGCACTGCAAGTCTATCGCACAATGAAACAAGTCTTGACAGTTGACAAGATTGGAAAGACATCTAAACATACTTGATATTTAGTTGAGGAACGGAACTGTTTAAAACAATTAATCTTATTATGTTTTAATTATTCTAAGAATTCGGGTCTAATTTTGGTTCGGTTCTGTGATCTCAGGTTCAATAACAGAAACCACCAGAGACTGTGTCGACCGATACTACTTTAGTGTCGATCGATGCAATTCTACCGAAACCAATTTGCGATAACCGATCAATCCAATTGACCCGGTTTTGATAACCGGTCAGTGTCGATCGACACATCGATCAACACAACACTTGTGTCGGTCGACATTAACCCAATTCAATCAGACCGCAATTAACCGAACAAACCGGTTTAAACCAATTGCAATAACCGGTTCAATCCAATTGAACCGATTCATCCAATTGAGCCGATTTAGCCAATTTTAACCAAGCGCGATAACCGGTCCAATCCAATTGAACCGATTAAACCAATCGCAAGGTCCGTGTTGACCGACACAACTGATAGGTTCTAAGTTTTCCCTATACTAAACTGCAAGTGAACAGCAATGTCAAAGTAGTATATAGGGTTATCGAATCCACAGGGACACTTGTTCTCAAGAGAATCAAACTATAGGAATAAATACTAGAAATAAGCAAATAGTGAATGAAATAAATTGCGGTCCGAGAAAGTAAATCAGTAGCAGAGATTAACGGTTGTGAAGCAAGTAATTAAAAGCGTCAAGCCTAGGGTATTCTCAGGAAATCAGACAAGCAGACAGTTCATTCAGCAAGGATCTAATTAAGCACAGTTCTAGAACTCAAAACACAGATATAGAATTAACCAAATTCCTTTGCGATAATTCTCTAAGTCTAAGTGCAGCAAACCAAACTTTCGTTTGCGAGAACTAACAGATTAAACTAGCAATAAGTCCAAGTTTGATATGTTCACAATTATCCTAAACCAAACTTCCGTTTGCGCAAAGTTTAATTGCCCAATTTAATTAGTTCAGATTCCTAAACCCCACTTCCGTGACGTATTTAGCAACCTAAGATCTAGATTCTAATTGATCAGGTTAGAACTAGCTTTAAGCACAATTAAATTGAAGAACAGATATAGTTATGAATCCTTAACTGAATTTGAACAAGTCTAGCAAGTCATGAAATCCTATGTGAGAAACCCTAAACCTAACTAGGAATCTACTCAGACATAGATAATGAAAACATAATCATAGAATGAATAAATTGCATAAAAGAATAAGAGTAAAAGGGGTTCGAAATCTTCTCCAAATACAGATGATGTAACAGGTTCAGATCAGCCCCAAAAAGCTCTAAAATCCTCTGCTCTTAATTATCAAAGTGTATTGTAAAAAGTATAAAGCGTATCTAATAAAAACACTAAAAACTCTATTATATAGGCATAATCTCGGCCAAGGGCTTCTTTGTAAATATCAGGAACTTCTGGATCAAAGTGCAATAACTTGATTCTTCTAAACCGCCGAGTTTCGGCCCATCTCGCTGGTGCATCGATCGTTGCTAGAGTGCAACGATCGACACCCCTCTCTGTTTCGGACAGTGAACTCTATCTCTCGGCCAAACACTCCAAAAATCTCCAAAATGCTCCATTATCTCCAATTCAGCTCCCAACCTGATTATACCTGTAAAAGACTCTAAAAGAACACAAAAGACACTAAAAACACACTTATATCATGGTCTAAAACTAGTAAAAACCATGATATATCAACTCCCCCACACTTAGCCTTTGCTTGTCCTCAAGCAAAACAGAGAACTAAAACATGGTGAAGAGGTTTGAAAACTCTTCAGAAACTCATTTCATCTTAGAAGCTACAATACTCAGATTCCCCTTAGTAAACCACTGCAAGAATCAATCACAGGATATCAAGACCACAATGTACCTCCCCCACACTTAGCAACTGTCCTAGGTAAACTCCACAATCACATTCAAGCATTCAAATTCTCCCTACTGACTTCTGCAAGTATTTAAGTGCGGTCTCACCTAAGGAGTATCGATCTAAAGGCACATGGATTCTTACCTTATCAGCTCTAGACCACCATACTATCTTTCTCTAGTCCCTTTCTTCTCTTTCCCTTCTTTAACAACTGATTTTTCCCCACTGGGTATCATTTTATTTTTTTTATCAGTGTTCTTCCCGTTATGGGGTATACTTTGGACACATTCCATGGATCACATGAGAGAAAATAGTGTTTGCTACCATTCTCATGACCACTTCGGAGTTACTAACTCATCCTCAGTTTATTATTTTTTTTTTTACTTTATAGAAGGGGAGAAGGGGACTAAATAGGACAGGTTTACAGGCTGTGTCAGAACTAACAAGGGAATCCGACATAAAGCATACCAAGCCCTTAGGTGAGAAATCTAAGTCAGTATTAAGGTTGAAGTCAGTAAAAGGATCCTCTGATACCTGAAGTGATGTGGGTGTTCCCAGTAGGTTGATCTGTGATGGGGTTTTCTAATAGTCAGAGATAGATCCTGCAACTTCATCCCAATGGTTACTTAAGTTCCTGCAAGTCTTGTAAATCTTCTCAGAAAATCATAGTTTCTTACTTAAACAATTTTGACTCAATAAAACAAAATTTTTTTGAAAAACGGACTGACTCTTAAGAAAACAGAAAGATATAAGTCAGTAGCACCTCCCCCACACTTAAGACACACTGTCCCCAGTAGTGTCCAGCGAAGGATTGGTAAAAAGAAAATAAAAATTGAAAGGGTGAAATTATGTCTGTCGGGTTACCTCTGTCGCTGAGCATCGATCGTTGCACTAAGTGCATCGACCGTTACTTGGCGATTTTCGTGTATAGTCGATCGTTGCTCAGGACCGCAACGATCGCTGCAATGCGATTCCTTTCGTGTTTGCATCGATCGCTGCACTGCGAATTAACCGAGACCTGCAAACATAAACTCACCAGAAACAAAAACAAACGTAAAATCCTAACAAAAACACCAAAAACGAAAAAGAAAAACACTAGTACCTAATGGTGGGTTGCCTCCCACCCAGCGCTTGTTTAAGGTCAATAGCTTGACCTATCAGAAAGAGATCGAACTCATGGAGGTTTCAACAGAGACTTTGAGTGTCTCTGTGAATGTCTCCTCATCCAAGGTGGCGTATAAGCATTCAGATCATGGGATCTCCCAAGGAAGAAACCAACAGAATCAGGGCGGGAGCGAAGCTTAGGTGGGGTAGGATGTTGTCCTGCATTCAAAGTAATGTGGTTAGGATGTTTAAGCTTAGATGATTTGTGCCTAACCTTTGGTGGAAATAAGATGTCTGGAGCTTTCTGCTTATGAGCAGTTGCAGATGCTAAAGATGTCAGAGCAGGTTCAAGAGGAACCGCCATCTTCTTCTCTCCAATCTCAGTTTCTAATTCTGTATCAATGCTGAAACTCTGTCCATCAATGGTGGGTTTCTTCAATTTATCCATCTTAAACTGCAAAGGCTCATCTCCCAGGTGGAGATCAATTAATCCATGGCGTACATCAATCACAGCCCCAGCAGTGGCTAAAAAGGATCTACCAAGCAGTAGAGGATCATCAGGCTCAATCTCATACTTCAGTACCATGAAGTCCGTTGGAATAAAATAATTTCCAACTCTAAAAGGGATGTTCTCAAGAATTCCTTCTGGATGTCTTCTTGATCGATCAGCTAGGACTAAAGAGATCCTAGTAGGCTGGAAGTTCAGTAGTCCCAATCTCACAGCCACAGAGTACGGCATGAGATTTATACTTGAGCCGAGATCACATAATGCCCTCTGAAATCTGTCTCTATAGATAGAGCAGTCTATCATAAAACCTCCTGGATCCTTTAGCTTCTCAGGAACCCTACCATTAACAACAGCATCACATACTTCTGAGATCATCAAGCATCCTTCTTCTTCAGTCATGTTGCTAGAGAGGATGTCTGTAACACATGTCTTCATCATGGGATTGGTCTTAGTGGCATCAATCAATGGAGTGTCAGTTAGCTTTTCTCTCATTATCTCCATGCATTTTTCCAACTTAATCTCTTGCTTGGACTTCCTAGGGAAAGGAATCTTCGGTTTGTAGGCTCTTTCTGTGTCAGCTTTCGGTTTCTCTGGGAAATTTGGCTGCTCACGCCCATGGTGTCGATCGTTGCTGAAATGGTGACGATCGACATTGACTCTCGCAGGATGTGTCGATCGATGCACATTTGTGTCGATCGATGCAAGGCGAACATTCTGAATTTTTCTCGGATTTTCCAGTTCCAGAACTTCAGTTTCTCGATTATGCTCAACTTCTTCTTCTGCCGAAGCTGCCTTAACATGCTCTGTCTGTATACTGGTTTCCACTTGCGTCATCCTAGCATCCAGATTGTCAACTCTGCTTGTCAAAGATTCCAATTTTCCACTCAGATCCTGATACATGAAGTCCATCTTTCCATTCAGATCTTGCGTCATCTTGTTTTGTCCAAGTAGTAGCTGCTCAAGCATAGACTCAATCTTTGTCTGCTCTTTAGTGGGAGGAACTTGGTGAGGTGAATAGCCATTCGATCTCAGAGCTTGTCTATGTTGACTTCTAGATGTGTGTTCATGAAAATCAGCTTCATTAATATAATTCACTTCTACAAATTCTCCAGCTACTACCATGTTGTGGATATAATCCACCTTGTCCCTCAAATCAGCTATCTGCAAGCTATCATCTCCGCAACTAGATCTCTGCCTTTCCTTGTCAGCATTCTTGACACTACTGCTAGTCATCAAGTTCTTAATAAGCTCTTTAGCTTCTTCTGGGGTCTTGGTATAGAAGTTTCCATCACTTCCTGTGTCCATAGCTCTCTGATACCAAAAATCCAAACCCCTGAAAAAGGCACTCAGAAGCTGTACCTCAGAGAATCCATGGTGTGGACAATCACTCTGGTACATCTTGAATCTCATCCAAGCTGCTTTAAAAGGTTCTGTAGGCTGCTGTTTGAATGTCAGGATATCATGTCTAAGCTGCTCAGATAACGCATCGTCATAAAAATGTCTAAGGAACTCCTTCTTGACTGCTTCCCAAGTGGTCAAAGATCCTGGTTCTAACTGTCTCAGCCAGTAAGCTGCATCTCCTTTAAGAGAGAATGGGAAGAGCTTACAGAAAATATAATCAGAAGAAACTCCTTCAGCCGTGATACTGCTAGCCAATTCCTCAAATGTGTCTATGTGATCCATAGGATGCTCGCTTGAAAGACCATGGAACTGATACTGTTCAATCAATGCGTAGTACTCAGGTTTCAGCTTAAACTCAGCTCTGGTGAACGGAGGTGGTCGTATCGCAGACCGATTAGCATAGAATATATCTGGTCTGTTATAATCAGCAAGTGTCTTCTCGTGACCATCCTCTCGTCGATGTTCCGCGCCCACGGCAACATCTGGTGTGATGAGGTTTCCTTCCCCATCCAGTTTCTGACCCTTCGCGTTACATATGTGACCTTCCTGGTCTCGTAGAACTCCGTTCTTGCCGCGAATCAGAATCACAGGCTTCATCAAGAAATACCCAGCTAAATGCTCAAGCTCTCGGCACCACTGGTTTCGCCTTGTGTCGATCGATGCAAGAGAAGCGTCGATCGATGCAGGCTCGATGATGTGACGATCGACACTCAGGACTGTGTCGATCAATGCAGGGCGATCAGGCGTACCTGAAACGCAAGAAAAAAAATAAAAAGTAGTAAACTAAACCAAAAATAAAAATCCTAGTAAAAACCCTAAGTTCGAAGCTATCGAAGACTCAAAGAGTCCCCGGCAACGGCGCCAAAAACTTGATAGGTTCTAAGTTTTCCCTATACTAAACTGCAAGTGAACAGCAATGTCAAAGTAGTATATAGGGTTATCGAATCCACAGGGACACTTGGTCTCAAGAGAATCAAACTATAGGAATAAATACTAGAAATAAGCAAATAGTGAATGAAATAAATTGCGGTGCGAGAAAGTAAATCAGTAGCAGAGATTAACGGTTGTGAAGCAAGTAATTAAAAGCGTCAAGCCTAGGGTATTCTCAGGAAATCAGACAAGCAGACAGTTCATTCAGCAAGGATCTAATTAAGCACAGTTCTAGAACTCAAAACACAGATATAGAATTAACCAAATTCCTTTGCGATAATTCTCTAAGTCTAAGTGCAGCAAACCAAACTTTCGTTTGCGAGAACTAACAGATTAAACTAGCAATAAGTCCAAGTTTGATATGTTCACAATTATCCGAAACCAAACTTCCGTTTGCGCAAAGTTTAATTGCCCAATTTAATTAGTTCAGATTCCTAAACCCCACTTCTGTGACGTATTTAGCAACCTAAGATCTAGATTCTAATTGATCAGGTTAGAACTAGCTTTAAGCACAATTAAATTGAAGAACAGATATAGTTATGAATCCTTAACTGAATTTGAACAAGTCTAGCAAGTCATGAAATCCTATGTGAGAAACCCTAAACCTAACTAGGAATCTACTCAGACATAGATAATGAAAACATAATCATAGAATGAATAAATTTCATAAAAGAATAAGAGTAAAAGGGGTTCGAAATCTTCTCCAAATACAGATGATGTAACAGGTTCAGATCAGCCCCAAAAAGCTCTAAAATCCTCTGCTCTTAATTATCAAAGTGTATTGTAAAAAGTATAAAGCGTATCTAATAACTTGATTCTTCTAAACCGCCGAGTTTCGGCCCATCTCGCTGGTGCATCGATCGTTGCTAGAGTGCAACGATCGACACCCCTCTCTGTTTTGGACAGTGAACTCTATCTCTCGGCCAAACACTCCAAAAATCTCCAAAATGCTCCATTATCTCCAATTCAGCTCCCAACCTGATTATACCTGTAAAAGACTCTAAAAGAACACAAAAGACACTAAAAACACACTTATATCATGGTCTAAAACTAGTAAAAACCATGATATATCAACAACACTTATGTCGATCGATGCGTTAGGGCTTTAGGAACTTTGATCTTTATGATCGAAACCTAATATTTTATTCAGATTTCCATACTGTGTCGATCGATGCCAGATTGGTGTCGATCGACACTATGCGAAATCACAGAAACGTTTTCGAATAAAAATCCCTAAAACGCAATTCCTTTTAACAAAACACAATCTATTCAAATTCATCTAATTCGAAAAGCTTGCTGTTAGATTCAATAGGATAAACCCTAAGGCTCTGATACCACTGAAAGAATTTCTAGGCGGTTCTAATCACATTAGCAACCCTAGGTATAAATTCCATAGCCTAGGATCTAGGGTTCAGGTATATTGAATCATTAGGATCTCGAATTACCTGGAGATTAGCAGTGGAAGATGATTAGGTATTCGAGATTATCAAGCACCTCAAGTGATGCGCCTATACTGGTATCCACACGCACACAAACTGGAACGGACCGGGATGCTAGTGCCGTAGAGATCAGATCTCTTAGAGGTTTCTTTGTTTCACCGAGGTGGTTGTAAATTGAGTGTCGTTCGTGTACAAGTCGACCATATATCATATATATAGACTTTTACCACGACCTAATTAACCGAGGATCAAACCGTAGTTAATTAAGTCATAAACCAAAATCTCTATTTTGGTTCGCGACCTGTGTCGATCGATGCACCTTCTGTGTCGATCGACACAACCTCAGAGAATCGTTATTGAATGTATATCAAATATACATTCACAAGATCATTACACTAATGATCAACCCCATATTAAATATCCAGTTTGCTTAGGTTTGTGACCCTGTAGAATCATATAATACTAGCAATGAGTTCTAAACTCATAGATCATAAGTGGCTTCTAGCAAAGCGTTATGATTACCCAGTATCATACGAATGTCTAATCTCGACAACACAACTATCTCTAGAGTGATTACAAGTGTGATTTCAGGACATTCCCAACAAATGCTGATTGAGACTTTGCAGGTGATAGCTTGCCTCTGCAGAATTTATTCATTATCCGATTCAAGTTATTTTCCTTTATATGAGATTCCAAAATAACACCACAAAATTGGTTGATGGGCTATAATCCAATTACAAAAGGCTGGTGCTTGTCATGATCATTCAATCCCCTGACATTCCAAAAAGGTCTTTATACTCATAGAGAAGGATTACACTCTCCTAAGGAGGAGAGGCTTCCATCAAAAGAAGGATCTAATTGACCAATGTTTTCAACCACAGCTTCTGCAGGTTCCAGACTAGCCAAGGGAGGCTTAACAGGAGGAGGCATGTGGGACTTGTATTTCTTTAATTTAGCATTTGGATCATGATTATATATTGGACTATGCAGATAAGGTTGGCCATAAGGAGTAATCATAGCTGGGAATCCTATAACATAAGGGACAACCTGATTTCCAGTTTCGGAGGTATCCGAAAACATCCCCCTTAAATTCTCATTATACAAATGTTGATCAATGATCATAATCTGCAAGCAGTGATCTGGCTTAGATTGATCATGAGTAGTCGCTAAATCCAGACCAATACGGAAACCGAATTCAGATCAGCCTTCAGACGCTCCATTTCAGACAAAGAACCATGATCAACAAATTCAAGAGGTTTTATTCAGATTCATGACCCAATGTATCCATATTAGGTGGAAAACAAGTGTTGAGAGTAGTAACTGTCATACCATTTTTTCCAATTCAACAGGTGATGGACCAGTCCCCAGAGATTCCTGGAGGACATCTTGACTTGAACATTACAGACTTACAGTACAGAAACTGGTTTGAGATGATGAGACTCACCCTCAACAGTTGTTTTCTCTGTGGCAGTAGATATTTTCCAGCAATACTTGTATCGTTTATCCCAATAGCAGTTGCATCCGTGACAATATCCGTAGTGATATCTGACGGCAATGAAGCCGTTGCCAAGATACTGTCAGATTCCTTTGGGTTAGAGTTTTTATTTTGCATTGGATCAATAGGTGATTGAGATAAAAGACAATTACGCGCTATATGGCCAAGCTTTTTACAACTCGCACAAGTAGCTGGCAGCCACATATAGTCTACTTCAACTAGAATGATGTCTCCATTTTTCCTAGGAAGCTAAATGATCCGAGGGAGAGTTTTTGTGAGACCCTCAACCTTTACATGAGATAAACGAAGACTAACCAGGTTTATGTTGAAATCAACTGTTTCTTTTGGTTCACCGAGAGCTCCCGCTACCCATCCTAGACCCTCCAAAGATCGTAGGTCTAGAAGAATATTACGTAAATGGGCCCAAATAGGGATATCCTTAAGAGGGGGAGTAAATGGAGAGTGTTGAGTTCCCCATTGGTGGGAAAGAAACATTTAGTCGCCTATGTATCAAACACATTTCTCCAGAACTTTTATGTGTATGTAGTCATTAGGAACTCTCACTATCATCGAGTTTGATAGTTGGTTAGTGTGGATTTCAATACGCTTCCTTTTACCCTACATATGGTTGATTACATTTTGAATTTATGTGTAGGGTGTTGCTCTTCCACAAAGTAGCAGATAAGGAACTCCTTGTGAAGCTCAACACCTCTTTGGAAGACTTCCTCAGGTATCATCACTCTAGGTCTTTATGTCTCTGCTACAGTAGTAGGTCCCTGCCTTTTCAAGCTTCTATCAACCGTTTTCCTTATCTTCTCTACAAGAGAAGCCGGTCTAATTTCATTGCCCATTTATGGACCAGCAGCATCTCCAGCCACATAAGTTGTGGAAGGTGAAGAAATGTGAAACACGGTTCCAGCACCATCTTGGTTCTTCTTAGCAAAGAGACCAATTCGGGTAACCATTCTTGGAGGTTTGTTGACATTTTTTAAACTGTAGTTGTACTACCCAAAACAAACGAGTTTCTTTGGCCATTTACAACAATAGGTCATGTAGGTTTTGGATGATGATCATGTTGCTTACTCGCAGCAGGATTAGTTCTTAGAGGTGAAGACTCTTTCGGGTTCTTAACAGTATATTTTTCGGTTACTGATCCTGTAGATCTGGATCTAGAAGTTTCAATCTTGTTTCAGAAGGTAAATCAAGTATTGAAGTTTTCTGCTTCAGATTATCAGTAGTAGTATGGACCTGATTAGACATGACCGTGTCTAAAGCTACAGCTTCCACAATAGAAGAAGTTTGTAGCTTTGGTGAGCGTGAAGGTTTTGAAATATCAGAATAGAGAGGGGGAAACTTGTTCAGAGAAAGAGAGGGGTCTAGAGGGTCAGGCGGTAACGGAGGAAGCCTTTACTGGCTTCCACGAGCGGTAACTGATAGCAAGGAAGCAGAGGAAATACCACCTTCAAGGAATCATTTGCTTACCACTGGAAAGCGTGTCAAAGAGAATTTGACTTTTTCCACTATGTTGCTCTCTCATCTACTTTCACACACAACTCGTGTTGTCTCATCTAGCAGAACAGAGTTACAAACATGCTTTCTTTGTTTATCTCCGGGTTTGTGGGGTGGAAATGGATAGGGATGTTATAATGACTCTTTTGCAAACGGGTCTAAACGGGCCTCATGTATGAAAATGAGTCCGTTTAGAAACGTTTAAGCCACATGTGTTAACAGGTCTAAACGGACCGACCCGTTTAAGCTTGTTTGTTAATCGATTTTAATGTTTTTTAAATGGTTACTCGTTTAGACTTGTTGAGCTTTTTTAAAAAAAAATATATATATATATAGAATAAATAATAAAAAACTACTATAAATTATTGAAATTTCCAAAAATCAATAAATCTCCAAAAATTTCAAAAATATAGAAAATAGTTTTTAAAAGTAAAGATCTAAATTTTAATAATAAAAATAAAAATATTTATTTTATATCTTATATTCCATCAAAAATTAAAGAATTTTAATAAAATATGAATGATAAACATCAACCCATTTGTTTGATTAAAAATTTTTATTTCTAAATATATAAAAAGTATCCAAACAATTAGAAATTATAGAAAATAGTTTTTAAAAGTAAAGATTTAAATTTTAGTACTAAAATAAATTCGTTTATTTTATATTATATATTCGATCTAAAATTAAAGATTTTCAATAAAAATATGAATGATATATATCTAAATGTTTCAAATTGCCATGTTCGTTTCGTTGCCGCATGTTGTTATTCGTTTTGCAGACGCTCCCGCCGCCACCGTTATCGCGGGTAGTTACTCGTTTTGAAAATGCAGCCGTCGTCGCAGCCGCAAGCCGTTTCGTTTAATCGCAGCGTTTAATCACATGTACTTGCGGCAACAAAACGAACACAAAGTATTGCCGAAGTCACAGCCGCAGGTACCTGCGGGCAAACGCAGAATTTTTTCGGCGTCCAAAAATTTCTGACGCAGCCGCAACGTTTAGCCGCAACGTTTAACCGCACATACCTGCAACAACCAAACGAACACAAATTATTACCGCAGTTTCATGTACCTGCGACAACCAAATGAATAACACTAATATTGCAGTAATTAAATATCATATGATGAATTATCAGCCATGCTTATAGGATATAAAAGTAATTGACAAGAAATTTTTTTTTTAAGAGGACAAAATAACCAGGAGAATTAGGTTTAATTATATAAATTAATCGTATGACTCTTCCGTCATAGAATATAATTTTATTTTATTTTTAGTATTAAATTTAAATCTATATTTTTTTGAAACCTTTTAATTTTTTTCTGAAATTTTAAGAATTTTTGAATTTTTAAAAAAAAAATTATAAGTTTATTGAAATTTTTTATTATAATTCAAAAATTAATAACCATCTTATATATAATAGGAAGATGCTCTCTCCATTTAACATGCCACTTGTCCCTTTTATTTGGGTTTAAAATAAAATTTCATCATTTACTCTAAATCTATTAACTAAAAGTCTAATAGCTTATTTAATTTCACATGGGCCTCAACACAAAATAGCTCTATTAAACAAATCAGCTCAAATAGTCTAACAATAATCGCAAAAATAAATATGAAACAAAAAATAAAAGAAATATTTCACCACACAAATAAAAAATAGTGAACCTACTAATTGAGTAAATACAAAAAATATTATAAAATTGAGAAACAAAACCTAGCTTATATAATAAAAATCAATATCTTATTAAGCTATATTACAGAAGAATCTCAAGTATGACTAGGATCACAAAAATACTAAAATATATAACTTTTAAATAAAAGAAAACTTAAAAATATAAATAAAATAATTAAAGTTTTTCTAAAAAAGATGAACAAAATGAAAGAAACAATATTGGATTAAAGAATGAAATAACTCAAACAAACAAAACTTAAAATTCATTAGGCGAAACAAGCCAACGCGTGTCAATGAATAAAGATGTATTAAATTAATAATCTGCTTATATCACACACTATCAAAAATGAAAAATACGAAAATCAAATTTGTTCAATATATAATATAAATATAGTTTAACAAAAGGAAGGATATTTTAATATTATGCTGTAAAAATAAGTATAGAATTAAGATTTTAATAACAAAATTAAAGATTCGAATTTAGTGTTAGCTGTAAATAAAACTATATTTTTCAAAACAATATATAAATTATAATGTTATTATATTATTTGCTATAAAAGATGTATTTAAAATAGAGCAATTTTTAAAAGATATTGTCAATCCTGGATGATTTCGAAACTGCACTAAACAATTACTAACATAATAACTATATAGTTGCCGTCAATTTAATGTTACATTTCTAACACTATCGATAAAACAAAATGATATGAATATGATATATCATGGTTTTTACCGGTTTTATGCCATGATATAATTGTGTTTTAGTGTTCTTTTGTGTTTTTTTAGAGTCTTTTACAGGTATAATCAGGTTTGGAGCAGAATTGGAGATATTGGAGCATTTTGGGGATTTTTGGAGTGCTTGGCCGAGAGATTGAGCTCACTGTCCGATTTTGAGATCATGCATCGATCGACACACCTTTGGTGTCGATCGACACACTAGCGAGATGGGCCGATTACGGCGGTTAATTGAAGAATGAAGATTTTGCACTTTGGCCCAGAAGTTTCCAGTATTTACAAAGAAGCCCCAGCCGAGATTATGCCTATATAATTAGGATTTTGTTGTTTATTTTAGATACGCTTTCATACTTAGAGCTAAGAGATTTTTAGAGCTTTTGGGGCTGATATAATCCTGTACTTCATCTATTTTGGAGAAGATTTCGAACCCCTTTATCTATTTAATTTCTTATATGCAATCTATTATTTCTATGATTTCTGTTTCATTAATCATGTCTGAGTAGATTCATAGTTAGGTTTAGGGTTTCTCATTAAGGATTTCATGACTTGCTAGACTTGTTTAATTCAGTTAAGGATTCACATGAATAGAATGTTCTTCGATCTAAATTGAGTTTAATGCTAGTTCTAACCTGATCAATTAGAATCTAGATCTTAGGTTGCTAAATACGACACGAGAGTGTGGTTTAGAATCTGAACTATTTAGGTTGAGCAATTAAATTATTCGCAAAGAGATTTGGCTTAGTTTAATTGTGAATATATCGAACTTGAAATTAATGCTGGTTTAATCTGTTAGTAATTGCAAAGAGATTTGGATTACTGCACTTAGACTTAGAGAATTCTCGCAAAGAGATTTGGTTAATTCTAATTCCGTGATTTGAGTTCTAGAATTGTGCTTAATTAGATCCTGACTGATTGATTTGTCTGCTTGTCTGATTTCCTGAGAACGCCCTAGACTTGCGCCTCTAATTAACTGCTTTTACCAGCAACAATCTGCTATTTGTTTACTTTCTTGCCTTGCTTTTATTTCACTTACCATCTGCTTTCTTCTTAGTATTAATTCCTACGGTTCTTTATCTATCGAGACCAGAGTCTCTGTGGATTCGATACCCTATATACTACAATGACATAACTGTGCACTTGCAGTAGAATAGGATTAAAACTAGACCCTATCAAGTTTTTGGCGCCGTTGCCGGGGACTTTTAGAGTCTTCGATAGGATCAAACTTAGGGTTTTTACTAGGATTTTTTTATTTTTTTTGTTTCGTTTTGTTTTTATTTTATTTTAAGTTACTGATTTCTCTCAGTTTTCTCTCTGTCGCAGGTACCGATTTCGCTTTGCGTCGATCGTTGCACTTGTGTGTCGATCGTCACTAGGCGATTCTGAGATTGAATCGATCGTTGCACTGATAGCATCGATCGTTGCTTGACAATTACAGACAGTTTATGCAGACGCGTGAAACTCGAAGTAATCAGAACCTGAACCTTGTTAATCTCGGACTTGAAGAACTTGGACGTCTAGAGAGGACTAACAGAAGAGAAATAAGAGTAAGGATGGTGGTACATAAGTTAATCATTATGCCTGATGCTCAAGGTACCCTGAGGGACCGAGACAACAATCCGTACAATGCTGCTGGGCAACGGGTTGACGCTGAAGGGAATGTAATCCCTGATCCTCCTGAGCAACCGCAACAGGAGCAGAACCAAGGCCAAAGACAGGCCCAAGGTAGAGAGATGGTTGTCCATGAGAGGACTTTAGCTGACTACAACAGACCGGACGAGTTTCATGCAAACCGGTCAGCTCTTGTGATGCCTGGTTTTGAGAGGAATGATTTTGAGATCAAAACCATCTACTACTCGCTGATGAGACAGAATGCCTTCCATGGTCATCCCACGGAGCAGCCTATGGATCACATTGATCAATTTGAGGACCTAATCAATGGCATGAAGTATGATGGAGTCTGCCAGGATTATCTATTCCTTAAGCTATTTCCGTACAGTCTCGCTGGAGACGCTGCTGCATGGCTGAAGCAACTGCCATCTGGGCAGTTTACTACTTGGGCAGCCTTGAAGAGTGAGTTCCTGCGTCACTTCTATGATGATGCGCGTTCTGATCAGTCCAGACAGGACATTCTGACATTTACCCGAGGTCCTACTGAGCCTCTTAAGACCGCTTGGATGAGATTTAGGAAGTACCAGCGTGACTGCCCACACCATGGATTCACTGAGGTCACATTGCTAGGTATTTTCTTCAGAGGCATAGATCTGCCATATCAGTCTGCGCTGGATAACTCCAGTAATGCAAACTTCAACACCAGGACTCCTGCACAAGCTAAGCAGTTGATTGAGAACTTAGTGAGCAGCAACAGTTGCAAGACTATGGATGAGAGGAGGAAGAAATCTGGTGGAAGTGTAGAGAATTCAGAGATGGCTGAATTTAGATCTAAGCTTGACACAATTTGTAATCTCCTGGCTGGTAAGAAGGCTGTCCACTTTGCCCAAGATGTTGAGGTAATTCAAATTGAGGAGGACACTCAGGAAGAAGATGTGAATTACATTGGAGAATCTGGTTTCCAAGGTAACAGATTTGGTAATCAGCAGGGAAACAGATTCTTCAATGGAGGACAGAAGAGTGCCTTCACAGGCAATCAGAACTCCTTTGGGCAGACAAGTAGTTTTCAGAAGCCTTTTGGACAAGGTACTCAGAGAACCTATGGATCTTCATCTTATCAGACTCCTCCTGCAGCCACTGCTCATGAGAGTAAGATGGAGACAATGATGGAACAGCTACTGGAGAGTCAGATCAAGATTTTTGTGGACTGCAATAAGAAGTTGGATGTTGTCTATGAGGATCTCAATGGAAAAATTGAGTCTATGAACACTCATATGAAGCAGTGGGATACTCAGGTGAATCAGATTTTCAGTTCTATGAAGGGAAAAGGAGTAGCAGACACCCATATTAAGGCATGGTCTGTGTATATTGATTATGGATCTCACCTAGGTGAAGGATTTGAGCTAAGCACAGCTGAGTTGGTAGAAGAGGTTGAATTTTCAGATTTTGGAGAAAATCTCTCGGGTGAAAAATGTGAAAACAGTGTTGCATCGATCGACACACCCCTAGTGTCGGTCGATGCAGGTCGTGAACAGACAGACTCGCTGGATGTTGATAGCATTGATGTAGATTTGGAGCTTGATCGCTTGTTCCCTGGAGTGACTGAGATTACTCAGGAGGAGATTTATGCACAATTAATTAAACAATATCCCTCAGTATCAGAAGTGATTAAGCAGGAGATTGAAGAGCTTAAGCAGCTAGAGGAGATTGGTGAAGAGTTGGAAGAAATTCCATCATCTGATGATCCACCTTATCACCCATGTGTGCAGAGGTATTTGAACAAGATGTTGCCTTTGGATGAAGAGCTGAAAGATTGGGTGTCTCAACAGATAAGTGATGTGCTGTTAACCAAGGTTCCAAAGAAGCTGCCTGATCCTGGAATTTTTGTGCTAAGTTGTTCTATCTTTGAGGATAGTTTTAGGCGCTCTCTTTGTGATCTGGGAGCTGCTGGAAGTCTTATGCCATATTCTGTGGCAGAGAAGTTGGGTATGCTGGATTTTACTCCTACTAGGACCTCTATTGTCCTAGCTGATCAGTCTATACGAGTTCCAGAAGGACTCCTTGAGGACATCCCGGTGAGAGTTGGAAACTATTTAGTTCCAACAGACTTCCTAGTGCTGAAATATGACAGTGATCCTGATGATGCATTGATACTTGGGAGACCATTCTTGGCTACAGCGGGAGCAGTGATAGATGTTAGACACAGTCTGATAGACCTCCACCTGGGAGATGATCCGCTGCATTTCGAGATGGACAAGCTGCGCAAGCTACTGATAGATGGGCAGACCTTCACCATTATGGATGGAGATGATGAGCAGTCAAGTCACACTACGGTTTTGGATCCTGGAGAGCAGTTTACTCCTTCTTTTCTTGTACATGATCATTCTGATACAGCTTATTCGCCACCATGGATGAGGAGACTTGCACAGAGACAATCAAAGTCTCTGTCAGGATCTCCAGCAAACTGATCTTGTTCGTCCGGTCAAGCTAATGACCTTAAACAAGCGCTGAGTGGGAGGCAACCCACTGTTTTCGTTTTTTCATTTTAATTTTAGTGTTTTTGTAGGATTTTACGTTTTGTTTCTGGTTTTGGTGAGTTTTTGTTTGCA
Organism: Orychophragmus violaceus; assembly: GCA_030180135.1. Taxonomy (NCBI): domain Eukaryota; kingdom Viridiplantae; phylum Streptophyta; class Magnoliopsida; order Brassicales; family Brassicaceae; genus Orychophragmus; species Orychophragmus violaceus. The sequence goes on along the minus strand of CM058231.1, from coordinate 31,520,115 downwards.
GGTCTCGGACGAAATACGCAGTGCGTCGATCGACACACTATTGTGTCGATCGTCACAACACGATCGAAATCGCACTGCAGCGATCGTTGCGGTCCTGCGCAACGATCGATCATACACGAAAAATCGCCTAGCAACGGTCGATGCACCTAGTGCAACGATCGATGCCTGAGCGACAGAGGTAAAACCCGACAGAACTTAACCATTCCTTAAACAAATTTTTCTTTTCTTTTTGCCAATCCTTCGCTTGACACTACTGGGGACAGTGTGTCTTAAGTGTGGGGGAGGTTCTACTAACTTCTTTCTTTTTGTTTTCTTAGAGTCAGTTAATTTTTCAAAATTTGTTTTATCGAGTCAAAACTTTTAAGTAGGAAACAATGATTTTTTGAGAAGATTAGCAGCACTTGCAGGAACTTAAGTAACCATTGGGATGAAACTGCAGATTATCTCTGACTATTAGAAAACCCAGACATGGATCAACCTACTAAGGACACCCACATCGCTTCAGGTATCAGAGGATCCTTTACTGACTTCAACTTAATACTGACTTAGATTTCTCACCTAAGGGCTTGGTATACTTTGTGTCGTATCCCTTGTTAGTTCTGACACAGCCTGTAAACCTGTCCTATCTAGTTCCCTTCTCCCCTTCCATAAAATAAATAAATAAAAAAAGATAATAAACTGAGGATGAGTTAGTAACTCCGAAGTGGTCATGGGAATGGTAGCTACAACTCTCATATCCTGTGCATCCATGGAATGTGTCCAAAGTACACCCCTTAACGGGAAGAGCACTGATAAAAAAAAAATGATACCCATTGGGGAAAAATCAGAATGCTAAGGAAGGGAAAAGAGAAGAAAGGGACTAGAGAAAGATAGTATGGTGGTCTAGAGCTGATAAGGTAAGAGTCCATGTGCCTCTGATCGATACTCCTTAGGTGAGACCGCACTTAAATACTTGCAGAAGTCAGTAGGGTGAATTTGAATGTGTGAATGTGATTGTGGAGTTTACTTAGGACAGTTGCTAAGTGTGGGGGAAGTATATGTTGGTCTTGATGTCTGCAGGTTGATTCTTTCATGTGGTTTGCTAAGGGGAATCTGAATGTTGCTGCTTCTAAGATGAAAAGAGTTTCTGAAGAGTTTTCAAACCTCTTCACTACATTCTAGTTCTCTGTTTTGCTTGAGGGCAAGCAAAGGCTAAGTGTGGGGGAGTTTGATATATCATGGTTTTTACCGGTTTTATGCCATGATATAATTGTGTTTTAGTGTTCTTTTGTGTTCTTTTAGAGTCTTTTACAGGTATAATCAGGTTTGGAGCATAATTGGAGATATTGGAGCATTTTGGGGATTTTTGAAGTGCTTGGCCGATAGATTGAGCTCACTGTCCGATTTTGAGATCATGCATCGATCGACACACATTTGGTGTCAATCGACACACTAGCGAGATGGGCCGATTACGGCGGTTAATTGAAGAATGAAGATTTTGCACTTTGGCCCAGAAGTTTCCAGTATTTACAAAGAAGCCCCAGCCGAGATTATACATATATAATTAGGATTTTGTTGTTTATTTTAGATACGCTTTCATACTTAGAGCTAAGAGATTTTTAGAGCTTTTGGGGCTGATCTAATCCTGTACTTCATCTATTTTGGAGAAGATTTCGAACTCCTTTATCTATTTAATTTCTTATATGCAATCTATTATTTCTATGATTTCTGTTTCATTAATCATGTCTGAGTAGATTCATAGTTAGGTTTAGGGTTTCTCATTAAGGATTTCATGACTTGCTAGACTTGTTTAATTCAGTTAAGGATTCATATGAATAGAATGTTCTTCGATCTAAATTGAGTTTAATGCTAGTTCTAACCTGATCAATTAGAATCTAGATCTTAGGTTGCTAAATACGACATGAGAGTGTGGTTTAGAATCTGAACTATTTAGGTTGAGCAATTAAATTATTCGCAAAGAGATTTGGCTTAGTTTAATTGTGAACATATCGAACTTGAAATTAATGCTGGTTTAATCTGTTAGTAATTGCAAAGAGATTTGGATTACTGCACTTAGACTTAGAGAATTCTCGCAAAGAGATTTGGTTAATTCTAATTCCGTGATTTGAGTTCTAGAACTGTGCTTAATTAGATCATGACTGATTGATTTGTCTGCTTGTCTGATTTCCTGAGAACGCCCTAGACTTAGCGCCTCTAATTAACTGCTTTTACCACCAACAATCTGCTACTTGTTTACTTTCTTGCCTTGCTTTTATTTCACTTACCATCTGCTTTCTTCTTAGTATTAATTCCTACGGTTCTTTATCTATCGAGACTAGAGTCTCTGTGGATTCGATACCCTATATACTACAATCACATAACTGTGCACTTGCAGTAGAATAGGATTAAAACTAGACCCTATCAGAATACCAAATCTAACGCAAAGTAACTTCGCGCGTGCGCATGGTTGGCAACACTTTTTTTTTTAACACTGTCGATCGTCTGTATTTCATGAAGCCCAAAAGGCTAAAAGTACAAATGGGTAGGAGCGAAGACAGAAACATAGTGGATTGAAACAAAAGGCCTAAGCTGATGAAGGAAGAAAACGTGTCCAGTAGGTGCCTTCTCCCAAACACGCCAGCGCCACGCGTCACTCAGTTGAATGTTCCAACATGCAAACCGGCCGGTCGTTGAGGAAGACGCCGCAAACGGTTGCGAGTCCCTGCTCCGTTGTAAACCCACCCTTGCTTCGCCGCTTATCAGAAACTGATAAGCCGATGTGGCCAACACCGAGAACCGTTTGTTGATCCCTCTCCTAGAAAGACACCGTCATCAACATCCGCATACGATGAAAGCTGCGTCAAAGCTTCGCCGGAGTGAATCAAATCCGAGGAGGCGCCGCCCGCCGGAAAGGCCCATCTATTGACCCGTCCATGACCCACCTCAAGCTCGTCCTCGTCGAGCGGTGAATGGCAACAAGATTAATCCAAGAGATGTGATGACCTGACTAAACTGAAAAGAAAATCAGAGAGTCACGGCGCAAATAGCACAGAAGAGAGAGAGATCCAAAACCCGACATAGAAGTCGGAACACCTAAAACGGACAAGAAAGTCCGAAGAGAGTACAAACAAAAACAGATCCGTCAGTGGCCGGACGATACCAGCACACCAAAATAAGATACAAACAGAGCCACTGAATCGATCGCTAAATCATCTTCTGAAAGATAGGGGTATGTGAAGAAGAAGAAGATAAAGAGATCCGAAACAGAGAGAAAACCTCTCTCTAACAAGAGAGAAAAAGCTATCGGAAGTATTGATCAGTTTTATGTACGCCGGGTGGCAACACTAGTTAATAGAATTATCAAATAAATAATAGATGATAAAAAATCGTAAACAAACCTAAACATGTTTGTTAAATTTGACGGACTTTAAAGTAAATGGGTTTTAAACAGATTCATTACTAAATGGACCTAATCGGATATAGGCCTAATGAGATTCAGATCTAAACGGATCAGATCTAAACGGATCAGACCAGTCCGTTTTAACTTCTGTTCCAATTTGGATGCATCTTGTTATATGTCATCTTACCTACGGAGAAATATCAAGAACGTAATGAGGGTTTGGTGACAATTACAGATAAATAATTCATGACTTTGGGGAAAAATATTGAAAATGTTTAAAACTTTGAGGGTTTATTTGATAATTGTAGATAAACATAGACAATTCCAAATCAGAAATTTCCACTTTTTTGAATGTTGAAAGCGGCCAGATTGAGAGAATACCACTACCTGGCAATGACGGCGAATCTGATTCGATTTGCATTCAAGAACTCTCTCTGACTCTTTCTACAGATCTCTTCTTCTCTCACTCCAAGATCCCCAGAACTCTAACCCGTTTCCAAGTGAGGATTGTTCGATCTCGACTTTAATTTTGTTTTCTTTCGCTGTTTAGATTTATGGGTTTACTGGAGATGGGTTGGTGCATTTCCGGTGATGGGTTATGAGAAAGATTTGTCCTTTTGCTTTGTGTAGGTGGATCGTTAAATTGATTTTGCAAGTCAAAATGACTAAGAAGGAGAGACGTAGACCAGAAAAGTTGTCTGTTTACCTTTATATACCTAATATTGTTGGTGGGTCTTTCTATATCTCTTTTATCTTCTCTTTTAAGCATGAGAGTGATTGCTGTGATGATTGCTTTTAGGGTACATGAGGGTTCTCTTGAACTGTGTTGCCTTTGCTGTGTGTTTCTCCAACAAAACACTTTTCTCGGTGCTTTATTTCTTCAGGTGAGACTTAATCTCTAGTTTCCTACTACTACTTTTACTAAGATTGAGTTTTCTTTGATCAATACAGCTTTTGTTGTGATGCTGTGGATGGCTGGTGCGCTCGTAGATTCAACCAAGGTTTGACTACTTCTTCTCTCTTGTTTTGTGTTTTAGAAAGCACGTTTTCATTGGTCAAAAGATCACACCTCTTATCAAGATCGTAGGCTTTATGTTGCTACTGTTTACTATCAATGTAATAGACTATTTTTTTCGTTGTGTGATTCTATAAGCTTGAGAACTTGACTCACTTGTCTTTCTTTCTTCCCTCAGTTTCAACATTTGGAGCTGTTCTCGACATGGTCACAGATAGGTGAATCTTCTTGCACATATATGGCGATGATCAACCTACTTATCTGTTTATTAAATTCTGAGATTTTTTTGTTATAGAGTTAGCACAGCCTGTCTACTCGTGATTCTCTCTCAAGTCTACAGGTGAGGATATTTCTCTGTATCTCCTTCCCTCGGAGTTACCTTATCTAATGCATTTTTCTATCATCTTGGAATAGGCCTAGCTTGGTCTTCCTTTCATTGCTTGCTTTAGATATTGCTAGTCATTGGCTGCAGATGTACAGGTACGCTGATTCACTCACCGTGAAATCTTCTCTATACTTTTCATTTTAAACCAAAAACTTATAATACTTTCCTCGCAGTACGTTTCTAGCAGGGAAGAGCAGCCACAAGGATGTGAAAGACAGCACAAGCTGGCTTTTCAGACTCTACTATGGAAACCGGATATTTATGTGTTACTGCTGTGTCTCTTGCGAGGTGATTGAATGTCTATAAACCGACTCTTTTTATCCACTTTAATCTTTTGAGATGCAAAATCTTTTCAAAACGTGCAGGTTCTGTATATCATCCTTCTTCTCATTGCAAAGAACCAAACCGAGAATCTCCTGAATGTAAGCTCCCCCTTCTTTTGTGTTTAGTTTAGTTCTTACATTCTACTCAACTACTAAGCGTGGCTTCTCTCGTTGCAGGTCGTAGTTGCCACTTTAACTCATATTTCACCACTCTCTTTTCTTTTGGCTTTGACATTGTTTGGTTGGTCGATGAAACAGACCGTCAATATCATTCAGGTAAAGTTTTGTTTTTCTTTTTTCCCAAATCTGCCACTAATCCTTACATTAAAACCTGTTTTTGGTTTATAATTGGATTGGGGTTTTTTCAGATGAAAACAGCTGCAGATGTCTGTGTACTGTATGATATAGAGAAGCAGCAGAAGAAGCCTTGATCTTTCCTTCTTTTTTTCTGAACCTGCAACTCTTTTTCTTTACTCTCTGTAGAAACATAATCCTATGTTTTTAAACGAAATGAAAGAATATTTATTTGCATTTTGACATAATTTGGTTTGTAAATATTATAATCTGATCACAAGCTTAATCTATGATTAAAAGTCTTTGATGCAGCAGTGAGTCGGATAATGGACACGTCAGCATTATCTCGTTTGTAAGGTCCAAACTCGGATAATACACACGAAGCACTCATCGACCATTGTTAGCCACTGAAATCCTCAACAAAACAAAAACGTTTTTAGATAAATATTCATGCAAAACCGACCGACCGTTGGATCTTCATTTTCGATTTCAAACCACAAAAATTGTAGTGACTGAGCTAAAAAACTGAAACTTTTTTTTAAAGCTAAGGTCCTCTGCTTCCAAGTTCTCTCCTTGTTGACATGGCGAAACCGGTGGCGATTGAAGTGTATAATCCTAATGGGAAGTACAGGGTCGTCAGCACAAAACCGATGCCTGGCACTCGCTGGATCAACCTCTTGATCGACCAAGGTTGTCGCGTCGAGGTGAATTTAACTCCATTCTTTCTAGTTGAAGAATATTACTAATTGTGATTTAATTTAAAACAAAAGTTTTGTCTTTTTGAATAATAATAATAGATATGCCATTTGAAGAAGACGATCTTGTCGGTAGAAGACATCATTGATCTGATCGGAAACAGGTGTGATGGAGTCATCGGTCAGGTAATGAAATGAAATGAAAGAAAGACAAGTGTCTATTTATACCATGTCTGAGAGTAAAACCGGTTAAGTTTTTTAATGTTATAGTTGACGGAAGATTGGGGAGAGACTCTGTTTTCAGCTCTGAGCAAAGCCGGTGGGAAAGCTTTCAGTAACATGGCCGTCGGTTACAACAACGTCAATGTTGAAGCCGCCAATAAGTATGGAATTGCCGTCGGTAACACTCCGGTAATAATACTAGAATGTTTTTTTTTTTTTTTTGGGGATTTTAAAGGCAATGGTTTATGTTCATATTGTTTATGTTGGATAGGGAGTGTTGACTGAGACGACGGCCGAACTAGCCGCTTCACTTTCCCTTGCTGCCGCAAGAAGGATTGTTGAAGCCGACGGTTTCATGAGAGCTGGCCTGTACGAGGGATGGCTTCCTCATCTGTAAGACAAATCAACAACTTTGTCATTTGCTTCCTCATTCCGGTTTCAATAAAGTCTGTCTATTGTAAAATTGGGAAAGCTAAGCTAAGCTGGTTGTTTGGTTTTGGTAGGTTTGTGGGGAACTTACTTAAAGGACAGACAGTGGGAGTTATTGGAGCTGGACGTATTGGATCTGCTTATGCTAGAATGATGGTAACGCCTCTATTGCATGACATTTGATCCACATTCTATATTGACATGTTGATTTCAAAACAGGTTGAAGGGTTCAAGATGAATTTGATCTACTTTGATCTTTACCAATCCACTCGTCTTGAGAAATTCGTGACAGGTACTTACAGTTTTTATACACTACTCTTTCTCTTTTCTTCAAGTTTATACATTTGAGACAATGGTCATTTTCAGCTTATGGACAATTCTTGAAAGCAAACGGGGAACAACCTGTAACGTGGAAACGAGCTTCTTCTATGGAGGAGGTGCTGAGAGAGGCTGATCTGGTAACTGAACTTTTTTTGGTAACATTGTTTGTGTATCCCTTTTTTCTAGAAACTGAACTGGTTTTGTGTGAAACAACAAAAAAAACAGATAAGTCTTCACCCTGTGTTGGATAAAACCACTTACCATCTTGTCAATAAGGAGAGGCTTGCCATGATGAAAAAGGTGACGTTCTATTTCTCTTTGTCCCTGTTATTATTACTGATCTTGATCTGATTAAATATAATTGCTTTCAGGAGGCAATCCTTGTGAACTGCAGTAGAGGTCCTGTTATCGATGAGGCAGCTCTTGTAAATCATCTAAGAGAGAATCCAATGTTCCGAGTTGGTCTCGATGTGTTCGAGGTAAGGTTTATGCGCTATCATCTACCCAAAGTTAACTTCTTTGTATGAGAGCTTACAAAGTGTTTGTTCAGGAAGAGCCTTTCATGAAACCAGGGCTTGCTGATATGAAGAATGCCATTGTTGTTCCTCACATTGCTTCTGCTTCCAAGGTTGCCTACTGAAATCGTTTCATTTGTGTCTGTCTCAATAGAACTGACTTAATGTCTTCTGATGGATTATGACAGTGGACTCGTGAAGGAATGGCTACGCTTGCAGCTCTCAACGTCGTTGTATGCATTCCCATTCCAAAACCCTTTTTATAAGAATTTAAGATGACCAAACTTTAATCAAATGTATTTAACAGGGAAGGATCAAAGGATATCCAATCTGGAGTGACCCGAACCGAGTTGACCCATTCTTGAACGAAAATGTTTCACCGCCTAATGCCAGCCCAAGCATTGTCAACTCAAAAGCCTTAGGTAATGACCTCAGATTGTATGTTTGCGAAAAAAGTTTCATATGTAAAACAAACAAACCATATGTGATCCACTTCTACAAATGTTCTCATTCGCTATATGATTCTAATGTATTTTCTTTGGGGGTTTTCAGGATTGCCTGTTTCGAAGCTATGAGCTAAAAGCATGAAGAACAAGAGATGTGGAAGAATCATCTTAGTAAATATATGATGGTCTCAAGTAGTGTTCATGTAATGTATTGCAACAACCATGTTGGATCGTAAATCTTGTTTGGTGTTAAGTTTGCCGAGTCTTTTACACACCCTGCTCTTCATATCACTTCTTTATTCTTATATTTTCTAAGACGAGTGTTGTGCATTGAATCTGATTTCTGCGAACCGAGGGCCTAGCCGTTGAGGATATGTACAAAGAGCATAATAGTCTTGTAGCTATTAAGCTTCAGTTATAATATATGATTTCACCAGTACTCTTCAACTTCAGGAGATTCTTTTTCTTCTAAACCCCCGATCGAGTACACCCAACATCCTCCTGCTTGTTGGAATTTGATGAACTTTGCTCAGTTGGTTATAACATGGACCAGTGATATACCATTTTGTTGACCTTGAGGTCGATTTCAGACTTAGTTTACGCTTTTTCTTCTCGTGCTCACAACCTAGTATAAATAGGAAGAACACAACTGAAATGTAAAGGTTGATCTTCCTCCTCGTGCAACCGCAAAGATATAGGAAATAAAAACGATGACGAAGATTTCTAGACATTTATGTTTTAAATTAATAATTAATTTCTATCAAGGGCATCTTCAATCTCACTCAATTTTTCACTCTAAATATCATTTTTGTCTTTTTTTTTTTTTTACATTATATGTAACTAGGAGAAAATCCGCGCAAATATGCATAGTTTGCTTCAATTTATAAATATTTAATATATTTTGATATTTAATTTAAATATTAATATTTTATATATTTTTAATTTACAAATTTGTATTTTGTTCTTTTTTAGGATAATAATTATTTTAGGCGAGAATATACGCTAACATACGATTATTAATTTAGTTTGTATTATAAATAAATATTTTTAATTATCAATTTTTTAAAATAAATTTTGATGAACTTTTATTTCCTTCAACCTTTTTATCATCCTTTTTAATTTTTTAAAAAAAACTATTTAAAATATATATACTTGTTATTTATACATTTCATTCATCAAACTCTTAAATTTTTAGTTTTTATTCATAAAATTTGAATATTTTAGTTATCATTTTAAATTTTGTTAATTTTATATATATTTAATTCATTTTATTTTCTTTCTTATGTTCTTATATTTTATATAATTTTTATTATCATTTTATCTCATGTTGTAACATTTTATTTTTATTCTTAATAATATTATTTATATAATATTTTAGTTATAGTTTTAGATTTCTCTAATTTTTATACATATTTCATTGATTTTATTTTAATTCTTATGTTCTTGTTTTGTATATTTTTTTATTATTGTCATTATATCTTATTTTTATAATATTTTCTTTCTATTCTTAATAATTATTATTTCTATTTTTTTGTTCTATGGTTCCTGCTTCTATTTTTAATTATTGTAAACTTTAATAATGTTATTTTTATTTTTAGTCTTATAATTTGATATTTTACTTTTATTGAGATTTATTTATTTTTGTTTATTAATATGGATATATATTTAAAATTTATAATATATGATATTTATAAATTTATGAGATTCTAAATTAAATTCAAATTTAGAATTTATGTTTCAATTATTTTAACTAATTACATTCAAATTAAATGATCTTACATTAAATAGTATATTTATTTTAGTCTAAATGATGATGTGAACAAAAATTATTTGAAATTGACCAATCAAATGGGGTTGATATGGCAGCTGGAGAGAGCCCCCAACCATTATATATAGGATACTACATTTCATTCCAAAACCGAATAAATTTAAAATGTAGTTGGATTTTACTCTAATATATTCCTGAAGAATCAAAGGATTAAACAAATCTATAAGTGATTTAGATGATGATGTGGTCTACATAAAGTCGTGACGTGGAGAACAAGCTAACAATTGTAGTTTTGATATCGAAGAAATTAGAAGATATTGACGAGTTATGAAAAGATTCTGGATGCAGTTTAGAAGATTACCATATCTATTAGCAAGATGATCTAGCAAGAATATGGACTCTCCGACTTAGAAGGAAGAGTATATGTTGTATGAGAGATGTATTGTTTAGGTTAGCCGTCAAGAGTGAGAAATAAAGTGTGCAACACAACAAATCGTGTGTGCGACTTTGTGATCTTGGTGAGTGAATAAAGAGTGTTGGCAACTGTTGTTGCTTGGTAAGGATTGTGTAGATTTGGGAATTGATCAGTCGTGATTCATTGTTGTAAAGTCGAGTAATTCTGATTGAAACAGATTCGTCGTAATTTTTTCAAGTGATTTCTAGATAAAGAGTTAATATTATGTGATTTGTGGTGTTCTCATATTAGTTAATTGTTCTATGTGCTTTCATTTTGTATCAGAGCGTACAACTTATCTTGGTATAATTATCTACACAGGTTGATATTTTGGTGAGAACATGGATACGAAGGTATTCATTTCGGTTCAGAGACCATCATGTTGGATTAAAGAAACTTTGGCCACTGGAAAGTTCAAATGCGATATGTCGTAAGTGCAATAGATAAAGTTGCGTCGTATGTTGTGGTCAATGGGTGGACTGAACCTTTGTTTCTAAATATGAATAAACAAGAGCAGCAAAACCACTTGAGAATTGGACAGAGGAAGAGACAAATGCATCTTACTTCAACTCTCGAGGTATATAGACAATTATGTCTCTAAAGATACTTATCAGTTCAAAATAATTCAAGGATATGAGTCAGCTAAAGAAGCATGTGACACTCTTATGAATCATTTTGAAAGAGATGTCAGTGTGAAAAGAACACGACTTGATCACCTTTAGCGACAATTTGTGAACTCACGAATGGATTAAGATGAAACCATCAGTAGCTTTAGTGCAAAGCTAAGCACCATTGTGAATGAATCTTTAGTTCTTGGGAACAAGTATCAAGAACATAAATTAGTAAAGAAACTGATATGATGCATGCCAAACAAGTTTGCGGCTCAAAAGGCTATTTTGCAGTGTTCCATGAATACTGATGACAATAAGTTTGATAAGCTGGTTGGAATGCTCAAAGCACAATAAATGGAGGTTAAATATCAGCAACGCAAGACAAATCATGGAATAACCTTCAATGTTAGTCAAGAGGACGACCGTGTTGAAAAAATTGGAAGACATTATGAGTTATATAATAAGAAACTTCAACAAAATGATGAAGAGAATGGAAAAAGGACAAAAAAACATTTGGGAGGTTTCACATGGGTGAAAAAGAAAGATTCACCAACAGGTCAACTCGGTCTGAAGGAGAAAAAAACTCTAAGAAGAAGAATCTTCAATGTCATGAGTGTGAAGGATTTGGATATTTCAGAAACGAGTGTCTTTTGGTTAAAAGAAAAGAGCTAAAATTTGGAGAATGCAGAGGTTTTGGACATACATGAATTGAGTGTCCAAGCAGAGCCAAAGGAAAGAATAATCCATGATGTGTTTCAGTGACACAGACTCAGAAAGTGATGGTGACATGGGGAACTAATGTTAAACTTTGTGGCTTTTGTTTCATAATTCCTTGTTGTGAATCTATAACTCTGCCATCACCGCCATGAAGGAAATGAATCCGGTTTATTGCTTTTCTAGACTCCGCAATTCTGTGGAAGAATGGAGTGCTAAAGTCACCTTCTCTGAACCAGAGAACCCTCGATTTTTGACAGAAAAAGCTCTCCTCAGCTTGCAAGAGAATCGTCCAGCGTCTTTCGGCTTCCAGTTCAAGCATCGCATTTTGATGGGAGGGGAGAGCAAGAGTTTCCTTCTGCTTTTCCAACAGCCGGTCATGTGATTCTTTGACTCGTTTCTCCAGATTTGAGAAGTTATCTCGACTAAACTCTCTGATGTGTTTTTTCAGCAACTTTAACTTCCGAGAGAGTCTGAACATAGCTGAGCCTTGGACGCTGATGGTGAACCAGTGAAGCATAACCATAGCAATAAAGTCTTCGCTCTGCAGTAGCATGTTGTAAAATCTGAATGATTTTTTGCTCCTGACGTCCGGAAGATACATCGTGACTGTTGTAATCCCTAGGATCCTGGGTCTAGGTGATTGAATCTAAGAACTGACCTCGTGATTACCTAGAGATTGGCAGCGGAAATTGGAGCAGGTAAACGAGATCTAGAGCGCCTCAATCGCTGCGCCTCTATCGTAGTCCACACGCACACAAGCTGGAATCCGCCGGGATGCTAGTACCGGTGATCGGATCTCCTGTGGATTATGAGTTTCTGTGTCTCTGCTTTCTCTCTGAGAAGCGACACTTACGGCTAGGGCTCAGGTCGATCATATAAGACATTATATATCGACCTGGGATGACCGAAAACGACCTGCGGATCAAACCCGACTCGTTTAAGTCATTAACTAGAAACGTCAGTCTCGAGGCCCATTATGCATCGATCGATACACATACTGTATCGATCGACACATCTATTCGAAAACCTGCGTCGATCGACACACTGATTGTATCGATCGACACACCTCTTCAAAACTCAATTCAATGTGTATTCAATACACATTGATCAGATCATATGCCAATGATCAATCCCACACAAAGTGTATCCAGCTTGCTTAGGTGTGTGACCCTGTAGGTTCACACGATACTAGAAATGAGTTACAACTCATTTGTCATAAGCGGTTTCTAGCAAAACATTATGACTACCCAGTATCACATGAATTGTCCGATCTCGACAATACAACTATCTCTAGAGTGAGTACAATGTGATTTCAGGACATAATCCCAACAGTGACCTCACAGGAAGCATGATCACTGAAGTCAGGCTCACCAAATAAGGCAAAGGAAGTTGGGAAAGCTTGCAGCCAAGCCTCATTAACTATCACTCGATCAATCTTTTTAGCTACAGGTCTGGACTTGCATTTATTCCACCATGTGAATGTGTTTCCTCTGAACACAAGGTCTTCAAGCTCTGCTGAGATGAGACAGCTCCGAAACGCACGTGTTCTGCTATCAACATTTAGCGTCCTAGGGGTTGAGTGTTCACTGGGGCTGAGCACTTGGTTGAAATCACCAAGACAGATCCAAGCTTTTCCCCCAATTCTGCTAGAGGAAGCTAGCTCCACCATCTCATCCCATAATTCAACACGACTTTCTACTTCATTTGCTGCATAGACCAAAGACACCACAATCCATTCCACAACACCAGGTAAAAGAACTTCGCAGGTGACCATTTGCAAAGACTTCAAAATTACTACTACTTTGACGCTAGGATCCCAAATGACCCATATACGTCCTAGATTTGAGAAACTATAGTTCTCATCCATACACCAGTCAGGCAAGACAGATTTGAGAAGCTTCAAACTCTTATCCTTCTTAACATGTGTCTCTAGCAGCCCTCCAAAAAGTGGCCTATTGGCCTTGAACCATACTCTAAAGCCGCTACGGTGGCTTAATTTATTGAAGCCCCTGATATTCCAACAAACCTTTCAGAATTAAAATTGGATCCTGAGAAAAATAATATTTGCGAAAGTGCGATTTTCTCGATCGCAACAGTGTCTGCTTTTGCCCTAGCTCTCCGCCGCTTATCACGGCGCTCCTCGCCGCCGGTGGGTCACCTCAGTGATTTGACCTCAATGAAGAAGAAACCTCCTAACAAATCGCCACCAAAGGTCCCGCGGAAGCCCTCGAGGCCTTCTCCTCCATCGTCCCCTGGTTCTTCGCCGGACGGACCTAAATCTTCAGACCATGGCTCGCCGCGGTCTGTTTCCTCGCCCGTTTCGGGCTCTGCTCCAAGTGTAATACCTCCAATTGAGCGAACCGAGGCATTAGTCGATCCATCCGCTGTAAGCCCTCCTTCATTTGATTCAGAAGTATTAGCCTCGCTCCGTCGGACTAAGGCAATAGCCGTTCCATCCGCTGTAAGTCTTGTTCCGACTGAAAAAGGTATCCACCCTGGTGCTGTTACGAGTCCTTCCTCTGAGAATTCCTAGTCTCTGGTGAACTCGGAGATTGTTGTGACTGACCATAGCTCCTTGCTCAATGTTACTGCCAAAGTTTTTGTGAAAGCTGTTACCACTGCTGCTCCAGAAACAGACATAGACACTTCGAAGATTCAAGTATCAAACCTTCTCTCGAACACCTCTGATAAAATCGTGACAGCCAAAGTTCAGGCCACCCCGAATGCAGAGAAGATCGAGACAAAACAAATGCCTGAAAAAGACTCTTGGGCAGGGCTCTTCAAGGGCTCGTCAAAGCTATTGCAGAAGAAGGGAGAAGCTTTCACTCTCCCATCAGGTGAATCTTGTGTTCGAATTCCCAATTCGATCATAGAGAAGAACAAAAAAATTTGGGAGTGTTTTATAATAGGGCAATTTTATGTTGATCCACCCTCCCAGGGCACGCTCCACAACATTGTAAATGGGATTTGGAGCCGTCAATTCCGAGATATTACTGTCTCAAAGCTAGGAGGTAATGCGTTCCTCTTCCGAATCCCAAGTGCCTACACAAGAAACAGGGTCATTAACCAACGATTATGGCAAATAGATGGAAAGACAATGTTTGTGGCGGATTGGGAGCCCGGAGTCATCCCCACCAAACCTGAACTTTCATCTGCGCCTATATGGCTTGAACTAAGGAAAGTGCCTCTGCAATTCTTTAATGATGAAGCTTTGGAAAGGATTGCTAGTCTGGTTGGCCATCCTAGATACCTCCATCCGTCGACTGCAAACAAAACAGACCTTGAGGTAGCAAAAGTCTTCACAGTGATTGACCCGCGGAAACCGCTCCCTGAGGCAGTAAATGTGCAATTTGAATCTGGAGATATCGTCTGTGTTTTAGTTTCAAGCCCATGGATGCCTCCCATATGCGACTTCTGCAAAGAGATAGGCCACGGTTTAAAACATTGTAATAAGGCTCCTAAGATCTGCACAATTTGCAATTCAAGCCAGCACTTCTCTATCACCTGCTCGAAAAATCAGGAGAAGAGTAAGCAACTGGGTAACTCAAGGCGTGATAAAGGCCAGAGAAGGTCTTCTTACCTCTGAGGACAAGCCAACGAGTCCTAAAGCAACTGTAACTACAATCAAGTTCTCAGAATCCTCTCTTGGGAAAAACGCAGATGTTTGTACTGGTGAGCCCAGCAAAATCCAGAACGCCATCTCAACCTCCCAGAGTTCAGAAAAATCTGTCGCTGACACTACTTCAGACACTACCATTAAGCCGGACTCATCGGACATTGAATCAGGGGACTCAGGACAGGAGAAGGAAGTTGACACTTTAAAAGATTCTGGTTTGCATCATGACTCCAAATCTAGTAAAAAGAAGAAGAAGAAAAAACAGACCCGGGGCAAGGGCCCCAAACCTTTTTAGTTTTTATGTGCAGAAATATGGTTTTTGAGCGATGTAAAATATATGGTGGTGGATTTTGTAAAATCTGAAGGTAAAATACTAGATTTTGACTAATGTAATTTACTCATGAAAATAGATTCAAATCTACTCAAATCTTTTCAATTCAAATGAATTACCAAAATCTAATAAATATAAATAACACAAGATTTTAATTATTATATTCAAATCTTTAATTGAATAACAGTGGATTTCTAGTTTTTTTAATGAACATATTGTAAATCTAAAAACCAATAACACTAAATTTTAAATATTTTTGGTAGACATAGTTTAAATACAATAACTAATAACACTAGATTTTAATATAGAATTTACAATCAATGAATGAATAACAATGGATTATAAGGGAGAGTTGGATGTAAAACCCCAAATACTTTATTTATTAAATTTATGGCCTTTATATTTATGAAATTAAATCATCATATATACATACATCCTATTATTCCATATACACCCCTACCACCCTTTCCTTCTCTTCAACAGCTGCAGTATTAAACGAAAATGCTCACTACTCTAAATAATAAATGAAGATGCTACTTGTATTATTAAAAGATAATTTTCAAACAATAATAGATAAAGTCTCATAGATAAAATAAAATATACCCAATAAAATTAAACCTTATACTCTAATCTAAACCCTAAACCCTAACCCTAACACAAACTCCAAACCCTAAAAATTAAACCCTACACATAAACCCAAACCCAAACCCTAAAGATAAACTCAAACCTTAAAACTAAATTCTAAACCCTAAAATCTAAACCCTAAAACCTAAACTCAAACACTAAACCCTAAAATACAAACCCTAAACTACAAACCCAATCTCTAAAAACTAAACCCTAAACCATGAATCCAAACCCTAACCATAAAAACTAAACCCTAAATCCAAACTCTAAACACTAAACCCTAAATCCCAAACCCTAAAAACTAAACCCTAACCCAAACCCTAAACCCTAAACCCAAACCATAAACATAAACCCAAACCTTAAAAGCTAAACCCAAACCCTAAATCTAAACCCTAAAAACTAAACCCTAAACCCTAACCCAAACTTTAAACCCTAACCCAAACCATAAACATAAACCAAAACTCTAAACATAAACCCAAATCTTAGAAACTAAATCCCAAACCCAAACCCTAAACCCTAAACCAAACACTAAATTCTAAACCCTAAAAACTAAACCCTAACTTTAAATACAAATTCTAAATCCAAATTCTAAACACTAAACATAAAAATTAAATTCGAATTAAAAAAATCTAATTAAAAAATGTCTGTAAATAATAATTATAAAAATAGTTAGTTGAGTAGTCTTATTATTAGATTCTTAGTTGACGTCAAAAAAATATTAGACTTTTAGAAAACTGTAGCATAAAAATAGCTCATTATTAGTGTAGGGATATAAATGACTTTTCTACATGCACAAAAAACATGCAATAGTATAAAATTCACAAAACTAATATCACTCTTATTGAAGGTTATTCCTTCATAATTCCCTTATAAAACTAATAGAATTGATTTTAAATCCACTGTTGAATAACATCACCTTAGTATTTCCATTTCAGATATTTTGCCCAAACATATATCCGACTGGCTTGTATTTGGTTTCGAGAGGATCGAAGCGTATATAGACTATTTCGTGTAGAATATGATATATTTCGTCTAAAGTTTTTGTATATTATTTTTTTATTTTATTTTAGACAACGATAAAACGCTCTTTCTTTGGCCGACAAAAGCTCTGAGATCTCGCCACGTAGTTTGCAGAACAATCGATGGGGTAAATAAACACACACCACGTGGTTCTTTGCTGAGACCAAAACCCCATGTTCATTTTTAATTAATTTCTTTGCTCGGACAGCTGCTTAAGGGTCCCACTTTGATCTAAGCCACTAACGGATAAGATCAAATAAATTCTCTACGTGAGGATACATCCTACTTACGTGCGCTTTTATTTTTTGACCGTTCTTCGCTCGGACGATGCAAATACTTTTTAAATAAAATATGGTTTTAATATATTTTCTGCCTATGTTGTTGACTGAGATAAATTAACCGGACAAATAGTAAGATACGAACGAGTTTATTTCAATATATTTATTAATGATCTAGATATTTTTATAGTTCTAATCTCTTTGTTTTTTGTTGTTGTATTTTTCAGGTTTATTTCAAAATGGGTCCAGACTAGTTTTACCATGCTTTCCGCATAAGTCACTATTTTTACAGTTACATTGTCCTTTGAAACAAAAGAGTAAAGTGAAGAGCACAAGCTTCTGTCCGAGGAAAAACACAAAGCTTCTTTCTTCGTTCGGTTTATAGTTTTCAATTTAAATACCAAATCTCACACTCACACATTGTGCATCTTCCGTCTGAAGAAAAAGTGCTCTGGTAAACAAGAATCCATTTTTTTCTTATTTGTTATAATTTCCCTTCACCCAAAACAGCATAAGCTTTTCTCATCAACAGTCAAAAATCTCTTTTTGTCTTCCTCGAATTTTAAACCTCACGTTTAATGTCTTTAGCTGCTTTCAAGCTGTAATATTCTTGAATCTATTCCTTTTTCTCGTGTTCGATCAACTCTTGCTTTTTTTCTTTAACCTCTCTTTTACAGCCCTCTACATCACATCACTTGTCTGAACCAAAAAACCTGATTTCTTCAAGACACAAATCAAAAGGCTACCAACAAAATTCTCTCTTTTTTATTTCTCAGTTAATCCTAAGAAAGAAACAGTGGTTTCTGAAGGTTTTCTCCAGCTATCACTTGAAAATGGTTTCAAGATCGTATTCGAATCTACTGGACCTTGCTTCAGGAGACTCTCCAACGTTTGGGCGTATGAACCGACAAATCCCTCGCATCATGGCGGTCGCAGGAATCATGTCCAACATAGACAACGATTCTAAAGAAGGTGTTTCTTCTGATCTGTCTCCAAAAGACCGTATAATCATTGTAGCTAACGAATTACCGATACAAGCTCAGAGAAAGCTAGAGAGCAACATTGGTAGTACTAGTACAAGCAATTGTTGTAGCAAAGGTTGGAACTTTTCTTGGGATGAGAACTCGCTTCTCCTCCAATTGAAAGATGGGTTAGGAGATGAAGCGATTGAAGTTATCTACGTTGGTTGTTTGAAAGAAGAGATTCATCCTAATGAGCAAGAAGAAGTGTATCAGGTTCTTCTTGAAAATTTTAAGTGTGTGCCAACGTTCTTACCTTTGGATTTGTATACAAGATACTACCATGGATTCTGTAAGCAACAGCTTTGGCCTTTGTTTCATTACATGTTGCCACTCTCTCCTGATCTTGGAGGCAGGTTTGATCGGACTCTCTGGCAAGCTTATGTTTCAGTGAACAAGATTTTCGCGGATAGGATCATGGAGGTGATTAATCCTGAGGATGATTTCGTGTGGATACATGATTACCATTTGATGGTCTTGCCTACATTCCTGAGGAAGAGGTTTAATCGTGTCAAGCTCGGTTTCTTCCTCCACAGTCCGTTTCCTTCTTCAGAGATTTACAAAACTTTGCCTATTAGGGAGGAGCTGCTTCGGGCTTTGCTAAACTCGGATTTGATAGGGTTCCATACTTTTGACTACGCGCGGCACTTCTTGTCTTGTTGTAGTCGAATGCTCGGTCTTACTTATGAATCAAAGAGAGGATACATTGGACTTGAGTATTACGGTAGAACCGTAAGTATCAAAATCTTGCCCGTGGGAATCCACATGGGCCAGCTTCAGTCGGTTCTGAGCCTACCCGAGACCGAAAGGAAAGTCGAGGAGCTCATTGAACTGTATGGTCGAAAAGGCAGGACAATGCTGCTCGGTGTAGATGACATGGACATATTCAAAGGGATAACCTTGAAGCTATTGGCTATGGAGCAGCTGCTGATGCAACATCCTGAATGCCAAGGGAAAGTTGTGTTGGTGCAGATAGCTAATCCCGCGAGAGGGAAAGGGAAAGATGTTAAGGAGATGCAAGCTGAGACATATTCAACTGTTAAGCGGATTAACGAGACGTTTGGGAGACCTGGCTACGATCCTATAGTGTTGATCGATGCACCGTTGAAGTTCTATGAAAGGGTTGCTTATTATGTAGTTGCTGAATGTTGTTTGGTAACAGCGGTTAGGGATGGGATGAATCTTATACCTTATGAGTACATAGTTTCCCGTCAAGGAAACGAGAAGCTGGACAAGATTCTAAAGCTGGAGCCGAATAATCGTAATCACAAAAGCATGCTGGTGGTTTCTGAGTTCATTGGTTGCTCTCCATCGCTCAGCGGAGCCATTCGTGTTAATCCCTGGAATGTTGATGCAGTGGCAGATGCAATGGACAGTGCCCTTGAAGTGGCTGAGCCTGAGAAACATTTAAGGCATGAGAAGCATTACAAGTATGTGAGCACACATGATGTTGGTTACTGGGCTCGTAGCTTCCTACAAGATCTTGAGAGGAGTTGTGGTGAGCATGGACGAAGGAGGTGTTGGGGAATTGGGTTCGGTCTCAGTTTCAGGGTTGTGGCATTAGACCAGAGTTTCAGGAAGCTTTCGATGGAACACATAGTGTCAGCTTATAAGAGGACAAAGACACGGGCTATTCTTTTGGACTACGATGATACTTTGATGCCACAGGGTTCTATCGATAAAAGACCTTCATCGAAGTCAATCGACATACTGAACACATTGTGTAGGGACAAGGGCAATCTTGTGTTCATTGTTAGTGCTAAATGCCGAGAAACACTGTCAGACTGGTTTAGTCCCTGTGAGAAGCTTGGAATTGCTGCTGAACATGGCTATTTTCTGAGGTAATCTACTGAAACTTCTAATTATTGTGCGTTAGCGTTACCCTTAAATCTTATCTGACGACTACACAGGCTGAGGAAGGCAGAAGAATGGGAGAATTGTGTGGGAGCAACAGATTGTTCTTGGAAGCAAATTGCAGAGCCTGTGATGGAACTTTACACGGAGACAACAGATGGATCAACAATCGAAGACAAGGAGACCGCTCTGGTTTGGAGCTATGAGGATGCTGACCCTGATTTCGGATCATGTCAAGCTAAGGAACTTCTAGATCATCTTGAAAGTGTTCTTGCCAATGAACCTGTAACAGTCAAGCGAGGACAAAACTATGTTGAGGTCAAGCCGCAGGTCTGTGTCACTGTTCAGTCTCAAAATGAAAAAAAAAAACCTTAGCATTTGATTCTATTGTACCATCATGAGTCTTCTTTGTTCTTTTTCTAATACTACAGGGGGTGAGCAAAGGTCTTATAGCGAGAAGGATGCTTTCGATGATGCAAGAAAGAGGAACACTTGCTGAGTTTGTTCTTTGTATTGGAGATGACCGGTCTGATGAAGACATGTTTGAGGTTATATCCAGTTCCACTGAAGGTCCTTGGATTGCACCGAGAGCCGAGGTGTTCGCTTGTACCGTCGGTCAAAAGCCTAGCAAGGCCAAGTATTACCTGGATGACACTACTGAGATTGTCAGGTTAATGCATGGTTTAGCTTCTGTTTCAGAACAGACCCCGCCTGCTTAAAACCCACAGAGAAGTATCAGAGATCTTTTGTTTGTATATTACCACGGAAAAGTGTAACGAAGAGAGAGAGACCAAGTGCAAATGTAGTTTTACTTTGTCGAACAATCTTAAAGAGTTTAATGAGTAAGGCTTTACACTACAAAGACGAGAACCTTCAATCACTTTCTTCTCGTTAGCCTTTGACATTAGACTAACAAACGAAACGAATTTCTTCTTTGCTGTAGTAACTTCCTCTTGAGATTGGAGATACTCAGCTAAAAATTTCCAGCATCATCGTAAACAGGCGGCAACACATTTCTCATGAACCATGACTGTACAGCCATCCTTGGAGCAAAACAACAGCTTCCCACTCTCTTTGCATTAAATGCATCTGTATCGATTCTCTGAGGGACTTGACACATGACCATCACTCTAGTCTCTTCTTTCAAGCGACGCCTGGGATCTACTAATCTCAGCTCCAACAACACATGTAATCTGCTAATCTCATCAGCTCCATCTCCAGGGCCATGCCAATTGATTCTGGATCAGCCATTGGAGATGTAACTTGATCAGTCTCTTTGCCATCTATTAGAAGAAAGTAGATGAACAGAAAGAAAAGCTCAGTGAGCTTGAAAATAGTTCGTGGAAATCGAATGAAGAGGATGATGAAAGAATCTTTCTGTTATTGAGTAAATGTGATAGTGACACTGTTATATATACTTGTTTGTTGTATCCCGAACAAACCTGTTTATATACAATTTTTTTTTTTGTGCAACAACCTGTTTATATACAAGAAGAGTAAACCAATAAAACCAACATAAGATTCCCCTTTAATCTAGTATATATATATATTTTAAAAATAATTTTAATTTTTTTTTTGTTTTTATAATAAATTTGTTAATTATTCCAATATAATTTTAATTAATTGAATGTTATAATGATTATGTGTCCAATGCGTGAACGAACTGAATAAGTTTTATGTTTGAAAATAATTTTAAAATATTTTGTTTTTAATAAAACACATATTATAAAACTTATCTGATATAAGTTTAATATATATTGTGTTGACTTAATTTTTTTATAAAACATCATATATTCATATATAAAACTTATTTATATTTTTAATATTTTAATAGTTAAATTTATAATTTTATATTAATATAGTTATAGAATTATGAAAGTCCAAAATAAATTTATATTTTCTAGATTTTGACCAGTGCAATGAAAGCATAAGTATATTGTATTTGACAATTTTTTTATTTAAGTTAATTCTAACTTAGTTTTACCCGTGATTTGACTACTAATAAGTTGTTAAAATCAGTAATCTTTGTAAATAATGCAATCTTAGTAATATATAAGTTGTTAAAATCAATATATAGGTTTTCGATTTCATATATATAACTTATTTATATTTTTTAATATTTTAATAGTTAAATTTATAATTTTATATTAACATAGTTATAGATTTATGAAAGTCGAACATAAATCTATATTTTCTAGATTTTGACCAGTGCAATGAAAGCACAAGTATATTGTATTTGACAATTTTTTTTTTATTTAAGTTAATTTTAACTTAGTTCTACCTCTGATTTCACTACTAATAAATTGTTAAAATCAGTAATCTTTGTAAATAATGCAATCTTAGTAATATATAAGTTGTTAAAATCAATATCTAGGTTTTCAATTTCATATATAAAACTTATTTATATTTTTTAATATTTTAATAGTTACATTTATAATTTTATATTAATATAGTTATAGATTTATGAAAGTCGAACATAAATCTATATTTTCTAGATTTTGACTAGTGCAATGAAAGCACAAGTATATTGTATTTGACAATTTTTTTATTTAAGTTAATTTTAACTTAGTTCCACCTCTGATTTCACTACTAATAAATTCTTAAAATCAGTAGTCTTTGTAAATAATGCAATCTTAGTAATATATAACTTGTTAAAATCAATATCTAGGTTTTCGATTTAATAAAATATATAATTGTTTTTTTCAAATATTATAACTTTAATGCGTGATTATGAATTTATAAACAATTTTATAATATTTTTAATAAATAGTCACTGTAAATTTTATATATATAATTTTAATCCTTATTATTTTGATCTAAAATATTCTACATATTATGGAAACATATAACATATGCTCATATAAAAATTATTTATGTTTTTCGTATTTAATAAATTTTGCTCTAGATCAAAGATTTTAAATAACATATATTCATATAGGAATTTAAAAATTTAATCCGAATCAAAATTTTACTTTTTAACTCGTCTTGTAATGATTAAAGTTGCTAATCCGTTTTTAGTTCATCTTGTAGCACTTTACATATTTTCATATTTTATCGAACAATCTACCAAAAACTGAAATCATATAATTTTCAACATAACCCAATATGTTATATATTTAAATAATATAAATATTGATTAGTTTTGATATTTTTATTTGTTTTCTATATATAATTTCTCAATATTTTAGCTTTAATATTTTTTTTAATATAAATTATAGGCTAATTAATAATAAGTTACATATTTTTATAGTATTAAAATTATAAAAACTATAAATAACACGCCAAAAACTTCAATCGTATAATCATCAAATATAACAACCATTTATCAAAAAATAATCATCAAGTATAGCCCGGTCAATCATATATTTAAATAATATAAATATTTACTAATTGATGATATTTTATTTTTATCAACTTAATATATATATCTAGTTTTTCATGTTTTAGTATAAAATATTTTTTATATATAAATTAAAGTTTAACTAATCGTAGTTTGAATATTTATGTATTCTTTTTCTTTTGGAAACAAAGTATGTTAAGAATACATAAATTTTAATTGATTTATGTATATACTTGATAAAATTAGTAGTTTATAATTTATTTTTAGTTTTAAAAGAAATTCCTAAAACTTTAATTTTATTTTATAATTTATAAATATAATTGATGTATTAATTTATTTAAATATAATTATCATTAGAACATATCATAGATTTTTGTTTTCTTTTGTTTTATATAAAAAATATTTATAATTTCAAATTATATTAGTTATTTAAAAATGAAATCGCGTAAAAAAATATTTCTTAGATTTTATATGTTAAAAAGGAAATATACATTTACATTTGAATAAAGAAATATATTGGAAGATATTAAGAGTAAATTTCTTAAAAATTAATTTGACAATATTATCCGTAATGAAATTTTTATTTTTTCTATATTTACAATGGCATAAACTGTAGTATAACACATAGAGGAAGCTTTATTTCAAAAAACCTTTATGTTTTAATAGTATAGATTCCTCCTCAAGATGGAGAGAATATGTTAATGATATCCATCTTCCTCAATAAAGCTTTGAATTGATTAGGAATAATGGTTTTGTTAATATATCAGTAAGTTGATTTGCTGACCTCACATGAAGTGTCTTCACCAATCCCATTTGAATTTATTCTCTGACATTGTGACAATCAAGCTCAATATAGTTTTTCCTTTCATGAAAGACATGATTATTGGCAATATGGAGAGCTGAAGTATTGTCAAAATATAAGGTTGATGTCTCAGTAACATCAATCCAAAAGTCTTCCAGCAAATAGTGCAGTCGAACAATCTCTTTCACTGCAGAGGAAAGGGACCTATACTCAACCTCTGCTGATGACATAAAAACAACATCATGTTTGTTCGATTTACAAGAGATGAGTGAAGTGCCAGCGAACATACAAAAGCGAGAAGTAGATTTGCGAGAGTCAGGGCAAGAAGCCCAATCTGAATCTGCAAAAGCGGTAAGCTTCAAATCTGAAGTGGCTATAAAATAGACCATGTCTAATGCCCTATTCTTTTACTCATCTGGAAACTGAGTCTGGAAATTGCATCCAGACGCAGTTTCTAGACATTGCATCTAGATGCAGTTTTTTGTGCATTTAGAAACCGCGTTTGAAAACTGCGTCTGGATGCAGTTATGTTTCTTTGTGTGTATGTATATATTAATTGGATGCAATTTGTAACCAAACGACTAAAAAGGATATGATTTTTACTAACAATTGTTTTTTTTGTTTTGGTGAGAAAACGTTGTTTTGCATTTTTGGCGAAATCACACTATTTTGCAGAAAACCGGTATTTTGCGGTTTTGTCGGAAAACGCTATTTTGCGGTTTTGGCGGGAAACATTATTGTGTGGTTTTGGTGTGAAACGCGATTCTGCGGTTTTGGCGGAAACCATTATTTTTTGGTTTTGACGAAAATTTGCTATTTTGCGGTTCTAGCGGGGAAACGTTATTTTGCGGTTTTGGCGGAAAACCGTGATCTTGCGGTTTTGGAGGGAAACACTATTTTGCGGAAAACCGTGATTTTGCGTTTTGGCAAAAAACAATATTTTGCGAAAAACCAATATTTTTAGTTTTGGCCGAAAATCACGATTTTTGCAGTTTTTGCGGGAAACTGTTATTTTGCGGTTTTGAAAGAAAAACACGATTTTACGGAAAACCGTTATTTTGCGGTTTTGGCGGGAAAACGTTATTTTACGGAAAATCGCTATTTTACGGAAACCATGATTTTGCGGTTTTAGTGGGAAACATCTATTTTACGGTTTTCGTAGGAAACGACGATTTTGCGGTTTTGGTGAAAAACATGATTTTGCTGTTTTGGTGGGAAACCGTGATTTTGCGGTTTTGACAGGAAATGCTATTTTGCGGTTTTGGCGAAAATATTATTTTGCGGTTTTGGCGGGAATGATGTTGGCGGAAAACGCTATTTTTGCGGTTCTGGTAAAAACACTATGTGCAATTTTGGCGGTAAAACACTATTTTGTTATTTGTTCGATGAAAATGATAACTGATTTAAAATATAACATGATTTTAATTGTAATTGTAAATGAGGGTATTTTAGACTTTTGGTAATCAAGACGCACTTTGATACGTCTCAATTCTACTTTCAAACGCGTCCAAAATTTCCAAGTATTTTGGATGCACTTTCTAAACGCATCTGATTTTTGCATCTAGACGCCTAACGCCTAGCCGGAAAATCGGAGATTAGTCGGGAGTTAAGCCGGGCGGAATTTTAGAGTTTTTATCTAAATATATCGTATTTTAAGTATATGTATTAACTTTGCTAATAAATTACAAAACGTAAAGCGTGTCCTAGTGGTAAGAATGCCTTCAACTTGTCATCAGGTAAAGAATGTCTTCAACTTGTCATCAGGTCTTCAGTTTGATCCATACACTCTTAAAAGAGTGACTTTATTTTTTCTTTTTTCGTTAATGGGTGGAAAAAGACAAAATTACCCTTTGTGTTCAACCTCTGAAAATTGTATCCCCTAACCCTAGATCGCAGCTTCTCTCATTTCAACACCATTTTTCATCGTTTTTTCTTATTTCAAGTGTTATTCATTGTCAAATATGTAGATCTATCAATCATGTGAAGATTTGTAACTCGTAACTGAAAAAAAAATTGAAAATCCCGATTTTCTTTCCGACGAGAGCCCAGCCGTGGCGGCACTGAACCGATGAGCGCGTACACGCCGAGGAATCGGCCAAGTCGTCCGAGTTTTCGAACATGGAGTACCACTAAAAGAACAACATCTAGTACCTGCATCTAGACGCAGTTGTTGGACGCGCAAAAGAACAACCCCCATCTGTGCCCTTAAGATAAAGAAGAACTTTGTAGATAGATTTAAGATGAGGCATACGAGGCTTACAAGTGTATTGGTAAATTTTGTGGAAAGCATAAGTGATATCAGGCCTTGAAGGTAAGATACATTAGCTTCCCAACCAAGCGACTATATTGTTTTGCATCATCAAGAATGTCACCTTCAGCAGCTGCTAACTTCACGTTTGGTTCCATTGGTATGGAAGAAGGCTTGCATCCTAGTAGTCATGTTTAGTCCAAAAAATCCTGAGTGTATTTTTCGTTGACACATAGATATACCAGAAGAATTGCGAGCAATTTCCACACCAAGGAAGTACTTTAAGTCTCCCTTATCACGTAGCTTGAAAGAATCTTGTAAAGCTTCCTTCAATAATTCAGTAGCCATTTTACAACTACTGGCCACTATGATGTCATCTACATAAACCAGAAAAACCATATATACTTCTCTTGCGTTCTTTAAGAACAAAGTGTGATCACAAAATGACTTCTTGAAACCCAATTCTAGTAATTTCTCAGAGAACTTGAGGAACCATTGCCGTGATGCTTGTTTTAAACCATAGAGGGACTTCTTCAATTTACAAACAGCATTAGGAGGCAAAGTTTCCCCCTCTTTTGGAGAGTATCTAAGTGGTAAAGACATGTATATTTATTCATTCAAATCTCCATTTAAGAATGCATTTGAAATTTCCAGTTGATTGAGAAACCATCCCTTTTGCTTCCGCAACTGCAATGAGCAATTTCACAGTAGCTAACTTAGCAACATGAGAGAAGTTTCAACATAATCTAATCCTTCTTGCTGAATGTATCCCTTAGCAACCAAACGAGCTTTGTACCGTTCCAAAACTCCCATTAGAATTAAGCTTAACCTTGAAGACCCACTTACAACCGACAACTCTTTTATCAGGTGGTAAAGAACAAATGATCCAAGTGCCATTATTTTCAAGAGCAGTTAAATCAACTCCCATAGCATCACACCATTCCTTTAGGTGTTTAGCTTGTGTAAAAGACTGCGGCTCATGGATTTTATTAACAGCATTAATGAAAATAAGATAAGGATCATATAGAGCTTCATAAGAGAGAACCTTATTGATAAGATGAGCATTGGAATATTGAACAGAGTTGAAATGATAATCAGCCAGATATGCAGGTGGTCTGGAAACTCGACGACTGTCATATATATGAGTTGAAGAGGATGGCTCTTGTGAAGGGACACAGTCATTCTGTATGGAAATCCGAGGGAAGAAGCCATCAATACTATCAACATACTCCTTATTCTTGTGAAAAGGATACAATCCTTCATAGAAAATCACATTTTGAGAGATGAAAATAGCATTGCTCTCGAGATCAAGCAGCCTATATCCCTATAATCAGATGGATATACCAAGAAAGACGCAGGCTCGTGCTATATCCTGAAACTTATGACGAAGTTTAGGTGATGTACTCACATAAAACAAGCAACCGAATGTCTTCAAATGAGTGTATTCAGGTTTCTTCTTGGTTAGCATCTCATAAGGTGATAAATTAGACATCACTGGTGATGGAGTCCTGTTTGTAAGAAATACCACAGTAAGGATACAATCCCCTCAAAAGAACAAAGGAACCTGAGACTGGAACAATAAAGACCGTGCAACATTCAATATGTGTTGATGCTTTCGCTCAACAACTGAATTCTGATCTGGAGTTTCAGGATAAGAATGGTATGCAACGATCCCTCTCTGCTTATAAAGAGACTCAAATTTAATTCTGGAGCATTGCCTGAGCGTACTGATTTCACCCTTATATCATATTGCCTTTCCACCATTGTGATAAACTCCGTAAATACAATTAAGACATCGCTCTTAAGACGCAGTAGGTAAACCCAAGTAACCCTCGTATGATCGGCCACAGTCATTAGAAAGTACTTGTATCCTTCCTAAGTGAGTTCTGAGAATGGTCCCCAAACGTCTATGTGCAGTAAATCAAATGGTGTAGAACAAAAAATTTGGCGAAGTGAATATGACAACTTCTTTTACTTAGATTTTTGACAGATATCACAATGTACTAAGAAGATCGTTCATATTAAAAAAAAAATGACAAATACCATATTAGAAGAAAATAGATGATCAGAAAGAAGAGTTACAATGAGTTTGAAGATCGTTCATGTAAATCGTATGAAGAGGATGATGAAGGAATATTTCTGTTATTGAGTAAATGTGATAGTGACACTGTTATATATACTTGTTTGTTGTATCCGGAACAAACCGGTTTATATACAAGAAGAGTAAACCAACAAAACCAAAATGAAATTCCCCCTTAATCTAATACCATCAATTCTCATACCCTCTTTTCCCTTACAAGGCGATACTTCCGCATCATTCTCACTGGATGTTTCCATCATCTGATCAAACAAAGTGAATGTACAAAACATAATCTTTAAAAGCCTTGATGGTGCTCATCTAAAGGGAGCTTTTACGCAATCCAAAGGATAGCATAATACCAGTTCCAAAGCACATTTTTGGTAAGCAAAGAAGTTTTCTTTTGATAAAGGGTAGAAGATTCCACTTTGATAGTGGCGGTGCACCTGGTTTCAGTTCCAACACGGGTATATCTACATAAAGAAGGTTCGAATCGAGAAATCTAAATTGTAGACAAGAGAAAGACGAGTAACATGAACAATGTAGGTTTGACCTCATCCAATATACATTGAAGTACATTTTCACAGCTCTCGGACGAATCAAACTCTATCTTTGACTTAGCATCAAAAGCAACATCCTTATCTGTCCAAAAGTAGAAAAAATCAAACAAAGACGCTAAGCATCTGAAAGCTACCATCTAAGTGGTATTTTCACCAAGATAATCAGGAAGCTTTGGTCCCATTTGAAAGACGTCTCAATAAACAAACATAACAAAATGAATCTCAGAAACAGGAAAATATAGAATCTCAGAAACTGAAAACTGATTGCAAATTTTTCAATTACCATGAAGTATCCAGAGCTCAGTTTTGAATTCTGCAAAGTACTCGATAATCCAAATCCAGTTATTGAGTTCTGGATTCCCAGTCACGGAGCGATCACATAAACTGTCTGGTTTCAATCAGTCTTTACCAGTGAAAAGCTCTACTGTAGATGCCGTCATCGACGACGAAGAGAGAAGAGTAGTTTTTGTCGAGGAGAAACGAGACCACCAATTTGCAGGCTTTAAGAATTGACAATTTCACCATTAATACTAGACAAGGATCATAATCTCTCTTCGCCCTCAAGGCCAAACGTTATTCTATCATGATCCTCTTTAATCTGTGTAGCCCTTCTTTATATGAAATCCCGAAATGTCCTTAATGAAATTTCTATTTTTTTAAGAACTAGCACAATATGTAAAACTGGTATCACTCGTGTAACTGGTATAACTAGGACAACTCGTATAACTCGTACACCTAGTATGAATGGACTATTCATATAATTGGTACAACTGGTATGACTCATGTGTTCTAATGCTGTTTATGATTGTTTTTCATAGGACAATTGTGGCACAATCATACATTTTGATTATGGAGGATATTTTTTAGATGAGTGAGATGAAGTACGATGGAATCATAAAAATCGTCATATTTCCAATTTTGTGATGTGATGAAGTTTGGAAGATGTCACTTCATTCTACTTGGGATACTCCTGTAGAAATAATAACTTTGTGTGTCTTATCTCCGGCTTATAAGAAAAGTAAAGGAAGAAACCAAGTGACTAGATTCTCATCAGTTGGAGAATCTCGAAGAAAGAAAAAGAATCTATTACCATTTGAGCGATTTTTATGGTTAAAATTTATAATTGATTGTGTAATTTATTTGTGTTGTGGATATTATTTGTGTTTGTATACGACTTTTTAAGACTGAAGTTTGAATGCATGGTATTTCTTTCAAGTACGACTGGTACAACTGGTTCAACTTTTTGATTGTACAAAAATGTAAAAGTTTATTTTTAGGTAAATACAATCTCGATGTTAGTTTTAAAACGTCAATAAAAAATTTGTAAATATATTTCCACATTTGTATTAATTAAGCAAATTCAAATTTTGGGTATTTGTTGCATGAGCATCACATTTGTACATAATCAACCTTATACTTTTAAGGTTAGTATTGAAATCCTAACAATATTAATATGAAAAATAATTAACAAAGTATTTTTCCCATATTATGGAATGAAAATATTATAAATCTAGTTTATTTACTTAATTTTATAAATGCAATTAGAAAAATTAATATAGAGCTTGGTATTACTAATTACAAATTAAAACTATGAAAGTACAATTCTTTCTTAAAATTTTTTTTGTACAACTCTTTGTTAAAAAAATATAATTTTAAATCTTATGACTGCGCACGTTTTTCATGTTTTTCACATTTTTTTTTGTTTTTAATGCCACTAATTCTAGTTTACATTTGTACTAATTATATCAAAAAAATTTAGATGTATCAAAGAGCTGTTCTAGTTGTACTAGTTGTACCTAACATAAACATAACCATAAATAAGTCTGAATTACATAAGACCAAACGTGAGAATCCTACATATGTCTGAAATACATAAAACCAAACATCAAAAATCCTACATAAGTTTAAAATATATAAAACCAAAAATTATCACATGACATATGAACATGAAGACAAGCAACATTCGTCATCTTGGACACATCCATTGCAAAATCAATAAGAGGAATTTGAGGATAGGAAGGTCGCTCGTATAATCATGAAAGACTGTGAGACAAATCTCTCCAAGCTTCTCATCAAGCATAAGAAAACCGATCCTGATATACCAATGTGGCAATGTATCACCAATCATGGTCAGAATGTCGGCTTGTTTCCTTGTCAAAGCAACCCGACATACTCACAAATAAAAGTAACATCATGTAATATATCTATAGACCTGAGCGGTTGAGGTAGTCCAAGTGGTAAAAGGGTTCGAGGTGGCAAACACCATCCGGGTTCGACTCCAGGCGGAAACAAAAATGCCTCCTCTGCTTACAACACGGGCACTGGGCCTAAGGCCCAGGGAAAACCCTCCCAGGTGAAGCTGGCCTGCGGCCTGACTGGGCCCAGGGAAATTAGTCTGGACCTCGGTCTGGGATCCTCCCTGGATTATCAAAAAAAAAAAAAAAAAAAAAAATATCTATAGACCTAACTTCCCAACACGTTTCCTCAAACTCTTTTGAGTCACACAGTTTAATTAATATGTATATTATTTATGTGGAGATATATAAATAAAATTAACCAGCACTAATGGCAAACACTTCTTCCCTTGTAATCTTTAACCCGAGTTCCAGTCTCCTGTTTTCAGATTTTCTTTAATAAAAATGTAAATTACTAATATATCCTCGTCTTTTAACCTTTAGATAAAAACTAACTAAGGTTAAAAAAGAATTAATCCCGTTTTTAATTTAAAAAAAATAATCAAAATAAAGGGTTTTCTGAGAATTTTTGGTAGACAAAAAAGCCACACCAGATTATCATCCACTATAGATGCCGTCATCGACGAATAGAGAAGAGTAGTTTTTGTTTTGAGAAACGAGACCGCCAATTTGCAGGCTTTAAGCACTGACAATTTCACCATTAATACTAGTCAAGAGAAAGACGAGGAGTTTTCTAAGAAGAACCCACCAAGCCCAGGCTATGCTCATGCCCAAATTCTCAAACATGAGAACATTTGGCAAACTTATATGCTCTTGATTAATAAACAACATACATATCATATGGGTTATAATTTTATTTTTATTTTTTTAATTAGAAGAAAGTTTTGAGCGGAAACTTTTAAGCTACAACTGAAATGCTAATTTTCTTTATAAAACTTTGTAAAATGAATGTACCAACGGTGCGTTGTCCCAGTTGCTTATGACATGGAAGCTGATCTCTCGTGTTTCTGGTTCGATTCCCGTTGGAAGGGAAACCCTTCATCATGTCTTAATTTCGATGAAAAGAAAAAAGCTCAATTCACTCCGGCTAGGGAGATTAGTTGGGCCTAAGGCCCGGATCATCCCCTGGTTAAAATATAAAAAAACTGTAGAATAAGTCATTTATCTGCACTCTACAAAAATAGTTACCAGTTATATAGAAATAAAATTGTTTTTTATTTCACAAATACATCTTCGACTCATGACCGCTAAATAAACTAAAAGAATTAAAAAATAATGAATAAAATATCATTTAAGGAATTAAATAAATGAAAAAATAAGAATTTTTATTCAATTTGTTTCTCATCAAAATTGGAGAGGAAATTTTTCCTTCATGAATTCCTTACTGTGGGACTCATGTATCTAATATTTAACCAAAATTTCCTCATAATTGATATATAATTTTGAGGAACAAGGAATTTATGTTCATTTTTTCTTGAAATGTGGTCACTAATTAGAGCCATGGAATAATTTCTGAACCATGTTAAAAAATCATTCATAATCAAAATAAGAGATGAATGAAAAGGATGAGAGAGATGAAAATAAAAATAAAATATTTTATTATTCTCTCTTTCGTTGGATTTAAGCTTGACACACATCTATGTTCAAGCATAGGCTATAACACATTGATATATTTTTGGCTATAACATGTTTAAAAAATCGGAAACTTAGTCAATTGAAATTGAAATTATTGTTTCAATTGAACATAAACAAAAAAAACGTGTATTTAGTTACGAGATTGTTGGATTTTAAGATTATTAAGATTTAAAATTTTAAAACTTGTTTTACTATTTTTTTTATAACAAATCTTGTTAAGATTTTTAGTCAATTTTCATGATATTTTACTTTAAAATATAACCTTATCATCTTCTTTCTCTATAAAAATTGTTCTCCAACGTTATTAAATTAACAGTTTCTCATGGTTTCTAAGTTTTCCTCGTCTTTGCTTTCTCCTCTTTTATGAAGTCTCTTCCATAAAAACTGTTCTCCTTAACTCATCGACTGAAGGGTACTGAAGAGTAAAGGTAAAATATTATTCTCCTCGTCTTTGTTTTCTAAATTTTTATTAAATTTCATTTGTATCAACCCAAGCAATGTTTTAAAATAATGATTCTTTTATACACATAACGATGAAGCAACAACAAATCATGCTTCTTCTATAACTTTACATCAACAATGCTTTTAAATAAGCCATATTACATTTCTCCTCGTCTTTACATCAATAATCCTTAAAATTAGGTCTGGGCAAAATATCCGGATCCGAAATACCGAACCCGAACCCGAACCCGAACCGAAAAATAGAATCGAACTCGAACTGACAAAATATCCGAACGTGTCTTAAACTCTTATATCCGAAGAACCGGAACCGAACCAAAACCGAACCTGAACCAAAACGAGAACCGAATAGATACCCGAAATATCAGAATTACAATTATATACCCAAAATATTAATTATATTTAGACTTAATATAACAAAATTATCCAAAATTACAACTATAAACTCAAATATATTGGTTATTTTTAAACTAAAATAACTAAATTACCAAAAATAAACATATATGAAGGTTTTTGTTATATTTGTCAAAATTTGACAAACTTATTATTTAAATATAACTAATTTTTATTTTTTGTTTTATGTTTTTTCGGGTACCCGAACCAAACTCGAATGGAACCGAAGCGAACCCAAACTAAAATTTTAAAATACCCGAATGAATCTTATATGTCTTGACCCGAAAACCCAATAACCCAAAAGACCCAAACTGAACCCGAACGGATACCCGAACGCTTAGACCTACCTAAAATAATGATTCTTTTATAAAC
This sequence comes from Orychophragmus violaceus, assembly GCA_030180135.1. Classification (NCBI taxonomy): domain Eukaryota; kingdom Viridiplantae; phylum Streptophyta; class Magnoliopsida; order Brassicales; family Brassicaceae; genus Orychophragmus; species Orychophragmus violaceus. The sequence goes on along the minus strand of CM058231.1, from coordinate 31,485,718 downwards.
AGAATGGCAAGCAGATCATGAAGTGGTAACAACCCATGCAACAAAGGTCGGCTTATTCGCAAGCGTAAGTCAAATGAAGAAACAACGACAAACCATGAAGGAAGCGGAAGTCAACTTAATCGCAAGGATAACTGGATAAGTCAAAGGATGAAGCTCCAATATATCGTGAAGGAAAAGTATATTTGGTAACATGAGTTTTACTTATATTTCTTATATTAGTAATTATATAATAACATTAATTTATAATCAATTAATACAACTATTGGAATCCAAGAAGAACAAAATTTTTGTTCAACCTTGTGAACACTAAGTTAAAAGCTAAGGATTACATTATCAGATTGTCAGACAATACCCTCAAGCGAACAATATAAGACAATTACTATGAATTGACTGGAGATAAGATTGTTTTCAAGCCAGATATGAGACCACCATGCAGCAAATGAAAGGTAGAAAGAGCCACCAACGTGTCTCACTTATCGCTTGGCAAGCCTCGATTTATCTCATTTGGAATGAGAGAAACTCTCGTCATCATTGGAGGCAATTCTGATCAGCAGACTCTTTACTCTCCTTTCTTGACAGCTTGATAAAGAACAAAATCTCTTCCTTTAGAGAACTGGATCTTGGAAAATCTTCTGAGATGATGAAATTCTAGTTGGCTACTACTCTTGCTCCTGCCCATTGATCTTATGTCTTCAACCTCTGCGAAGCTCCATACTCTTCTTACTTGCACAATAAAATCGTTCCCCTCATTCAATTGACGATTAATTACCTCACCTTCCATCTTTCTTTATCTTCAACTAGCCAAATTATTGGGCATTTTTATGTTTCTATTATTTCCTTGTTTGGTTTCTAAAAAGGCTTTTATAATTATAAGGACTAATGTTCTCGGGTTATGTATTTTAAAATTATCATTGGGCTTGTAATAGTTTTATGGGAAAAAAGTTAGTTTAACCCTAATTAATCAATTAATTACTAGATTAACTCTAATTTTTTTTTTAATTATTAGTCAATTTTTGTTACCTATTTTGCCCCTAAATCATTTGCAATCGAAAATCCTATTTACAAAAATGCCATTACTATATTTTCCAGGTCAGCAGAAAAAAATAAAAATATTACGAAATTGCCATTTGACAGACTTATTTAATCGTCGTTACATGAAGCAACAGACTTATTAACAGCAAAAAAATTTTCCTTAAGCGACAAACTTAATCAGATTTGACTGATTTAATTAGGTTTCTCGAAACAAATCTATTATTCTTTAGCAACAAACTTATTCCAATTTGACAAACTTATCAAGGATTCATCGATTTGTTTGTTTTTGGCGATAGATTTACTTGATTTTGACCGACATATTAAGGTTTTGACAAATTTATTTCCTCTTTGAACACAGATTTATATAGATTTGACAGAGTTTTTAAGGTTTCGACAGATTTAATACTTCTTTGAACACAGATTTATCTAAATTTGCCAGATTTATTAGGTTTTCATAGATTTGTTTTACACTATGGCAACAAACTTACGTATTTTTAACAGATTTGTTTAACCTTTTGACAACAGACATATTTTTTTTTTACTAAACCAAACTTAACCACGGTTTAGATTAATAAACCAAAATCTAATTTAAAGATAAACCATTCCATTTAAATATCAGACCATAAGTTAGACCATAAGTTATTAACAAAACACGTTTAAAACCCTAACCTTAAAAACGTGCGTCCAAAACGTCATCTCCTCTATTCAATTCCAAAGACGTCACATTAAATTTGCAATCACACAATTGTTTGCTTCCTTTTTCATTCATGGTTCAGATTAAAATTGTTTTAGGCAAGTGGTTGTTTCAGCAAGGGAGATGGGTATTTGGGGTTGTTAAAGAGGAAAAGGTCAAACTCATTGATGTTAACAATGGAATTTCATATGAGGAATTTGTTGAGATGGTGATCAGACTCTACCAAGTGGATATGCAAGCTTACAATGTGGAATTGAGCTATATGTTTCCTAAAAAGGTACTAGTGACATTACCTGGAAACACACCACCCATTGATATTGGAAATCAAAGGCAATTTGATGGATTATTGGAACAACTCAAATCTGAAGCGTTGCAAATCTGTCTCGAACTAAAGGAAAGAGGTGTGGATGCAGATGGATGCCATACAAAAAACGAAGAAGATGAGAAGGTCAGTGACAATGATGATGGTCCCATATTTGATTATTGTGATGATTCAGATGGAGCATCTTCAGGCGATGAGGATTTTAGAGACTACGGTTTACCTCCGCAAGGAGAAGAAACAAATTCAAATGAGGGATCTACACCTGCAAGCGTTCAGGTTAAAGGGGTTAATCAACATGTTAGGCTAGAGTTGGATGCGCTGAATCCAGCTGTTGGACAAAGATATGAATCAAAAGATGCTTTGGAAACTAGAATGAAGATATTTTCTGTCCTTGAACAATTTGATTTTAGCGTTGATAAATCAACGAAAGATTTGTACGTTATCAAGTGCTGGGTAGAAGGTTGTACATGGCGAGTAAGAGCATCCCCTGTTGGTCTTTCTTCTGAGTTTTGTATTCGTGTGTACGAATCAGTACATTCATGTTCTGTTACAGAACGTTCTGCCCGTGCCCGACAAGCTACTCCAGAAATTCTTGCAATACTATATATGGACTCTGTAGGAGGTGTTGATTCAAAAATTCTCCCGAAGCATGTTGGTGAATCATTAAACATGAGATTTGGTGTGAAGGTACATATTTGTATAAACATTTTTCTATTACTGGTTTTGTTTAAATATTAGGATCGTCTTATTGGCTAACAATTTTTTTCTTACAAAATGTTTCTGAGTAGATGAACTATTGGAAGGCGCATCGAACACTTTTATGCGCAAGAAATATGGTTAGAGGTTCAGCAGAGAATGGATACTCGGAGTTGTCGACATATCTATACCATATTAGAAGACAAAATCCTGGCACTTTCACACGTTTAGAAGTTGATGGGTTAAACAGATTCAAGTATTTGTTCCTTTCTTTTGGTGCTAGCTTGAATGGATTTCCTTTCATGCGAAAGGTTATTGTGGTGGATGGCACGTTTCTCCAGGGAAAGTACAAAGGTACACTACTGACAGCAACAACTCAAGATGGTAACTTCCAAATATTTCCGATTGCTTTTGCCGTAGTTGATACAGAGAATGATGAATCTTGGGAATGGTTCTTCCAACAGCTTAGTTATGTGATTCCAGATGATGAAGAACTTGCTATTATTTCGGATAGGCATATAGCCATTGGTAATGCTATAGGAAAGGTGTATCCTAAATCAAGTCGGGGAATTTGCACTTACCATCTTTACAAAAACATTTTGTTACGATTCGGAAGCGGAGATGCATATCGACTGGTGAAAAAGGCAGCTAATGCTTATAGAGTATCTGATTTCAACACCTTATATGATGAGATCCAAGCGTTGAATCCGGCATTACATACTTATCTGGAAAGTGCAGATGTACAAAAGTGGACGCGTGTGTATTTTCCTGGTGATAGATACAATCTATTGACATCTAACATTGCCGAATCCATCAACAAAGTCATTTCAAGTTCTAGGAGTTTGCCAGTTGTTAGACTACTAGATGCAATTCGGTTAATGATGACTAGATGGTTCGCAGATAGGAGGGCATATGCAGGATCAACAAAGACAACCCTGACACGCGGAGTGGAGAAACTGCTGGAGGTATTATTATCCTCACTATCTCAATTTATTTCCTCACCATAAAGAAGATATGTTATTGTTAATATAATTTTTTTTTTCTTCAGAAACGTGTACCACTAGCTAAGTCATATACAGTACAACCAATCGATTTGCATCATGCCCAAGTGACGTCAGGAACTTCTCTTAATGTAGTTAACTTGAATTTGAAGAAATGTACTTGTCGCCGGTTTGATATCGAGAAAATACCATGCGTTCACGCAATTGCAGCAGCTGAAGCTTCTAGGAAATCTCGGATAACCTTGTGTCATCCCTATTATCACACATCATACCTGCGCAATGCTTACTCTTCTTCGATAATGCCACGGGATGCTGCTACTCCAGTTCCTGAAAATGTTGCCACCACGTTGTGTTTGCCTCCAGCAGTACGTCCACCACCCGGGAGACCTAAAAAAACAAGAATAAAATCAGTGCTGGAGAAAGCTAAAGGGAAAAAGCGTCCAAGAAAACAACACACATGTTCTCGATGTCTACAGAGTGGTCATAATGCTACGACATGTAAAGCTTAGTTGCTCGATGTATTTTACTCTTCTGTTTTTTTTTTTTTTTCATATAATTTACACTTTTTTACATAATTATTCTTTGTTTTCCTTTACCTTACTATGCCACTCTAATATCGTTAGTTTGTTTTGCATATAATTACTCTGTTATTTAACAACTTAATTATGTTATGCAACATTTGCTTTAGGAGATAAGAGAGATTAGGTGTGAAACTAAAAGTAAATTAGAGGACATAGCTTGTGAATCAATAAACCTGAATAGTTGCCTGTCCACCTCTTTGGACACCACAACGCTGAGAGTGGTATGGAGACGTTGTGCAGAACCATCTTGAATCACAGTCTCTGATTCAATGAAAGTAAACGTTCCACTAGAGACTTGTGAAACTTTTGTAGCAAAATAAAAACAGTGATTAAAAGTTAGAAGTCACCTAAATAAATACTAGTTATCAAATAAAAACAAGTTATGATCCCGTAGCTAGAGCATTTAACTAGAAGTTACCTAAATAAACAACTAAAGGAAAACCAAGAAGTCATAAAAACATCTACTACGGCGATTTAGGGAATTCATCTTCAATCTCTGGCCTTCCCACCTCTTCAAAAACCTCAGCCGCTAGCTTCCGCCGGATTGCTTGAATATTCGCATCATTCAGCCCTTCAAAGGTACACCCGATAGCAAGACACTCGATGTACTTTAGGGTGTACACACCACAATCTCCGGGGTCTTCATTCTGTGGAATTTGTTTCAATCTTCTAACAATCAAATTAAATAAAAATAGACCGTAACAAATATTACATTAGCGAATTTTACCTGGTCATTGTGATCTTTCTTTTCTTGGGTAATAAAGTCTTCAAAATTGATTCTCTTACGACCACCAGCCCATGAGAGAAGAGGAACTTCACCACCCTCAATTCTGCCACCGTAAAGCTCTCCTAAGCCTGTGATTGACTCGTAAGCCCATATGTGCAAAACCTGAACAAATCCTTCCATGGTATAGGATTTTTTGGCTTTGTAGTCAGCTGATTTGATGGAGTTTATCAAGCTTGTAAACCCAACACGACCCCAAGGATATCTCTCAAAAGCCTCATCATTAAGCACCCTCTTTGCACATTCCAATGGGATCCGACTAGTAGGTGCAATGCCGTAGATTCCAAGATGCATCAAGCACAACAGTCCAACCATCTTCCTCTTCGGTGGAGACCAACCCGAGCATTTATCCAAAACCAGCCTCAACTGCTTAAATGAAGGACCAACAGATGCGTGAACACCTAAGTCTCTCCAAAACTCCGTGTGATCCGCATCCCATGTGTCACCATCATCAAACTGATCGCACTTTAAACCCGTGATGTGTCCAAATTCAATCAAGGAGAAACGAATTGGCTGCCTCCATATGAGAGACCATAACTCATAATTCTTCCTAACCAGAAGCTGGTGCGTAAGGAGATGATGGACCAATTTAGCTGACCATGTGAAGTCCAGCTCATAAAACCGAATTAATACCCCAAACGCTGAAGCTTTCATCTCATCCCAAGCATCATCGCCAACTCCTTGTTTCACCATTTGAAAATTAGACATGTAGGAATAGTAACTCATACTCTTTTGTTGGCTTGGTGCTTTCCCCTTTGCATAGAGCAGCGGAGGGTAGTTTCTTGGATGTGATTCTGAAGACATACCTAACAATAGAAAAAAAAGATTAAATTATCTAACAAGTATAATGAAACATAACAAACATGAAACAATCAATAAGAACAATGTTTCAAAACTATATAAAAATGTAAAGCTACTTGACTATTGAAAAAAATTTGAAAACTAGATTTCTTTTTAACCACTAAGCGTATTAGGCAATTTAATATAGACCGAGATTGCATATAACACTCTAAGTATCATAGAATTCTTAACAGAGAATCAAGAGGATCCCCTAAAAAAAAGAGCAACTCTAATCAACACAGAATCAGATAATTAAATATTTTAGTATTCCTTAAGTAACATAGAATTCTTAATTCATCATATCCTCCTATTTCCTGGTCACGACCACAAAGGACAATTGGTTGACTAAAAAATAAAAGAGTGAAGATATATAATCCACACACACAAGAGAAAATCTCAACTACAGCAATTAAACAAGCATAAGTGATCCAAATCCAGCATCAAGAACTGAAAGAACAAAACATTGAAAGGAAAAAAGAGTTATAAGGTACAATTCATACATAGACACCCGAAAGTAAATAAACATATAAATAAAGAATTTTAGTATTCCTTTGAGATAAATATGTGCATCAAGTTAGTAAAAAAATAAAATTTGGTTCCCCAATTCGATTTTAGCAAAAACAGTCTTAATAAAATGTGAATGCCATTGTGACTAGTAAATAAAAATACTGTCAATGGGAACATTAGTAATCGGATGACCACGATACTAACAATCAATGAAAAACGAGAGTTTAAAGAAAAATAAAAAAAACTCACTTAAGGATTGCTGCAAGTACAGAGTAGTTTTCAGGCTTTTTTTGTCCAGCAACAAAGGTTCTTTTAATGAGCTATCACCACCAGAATAAGAATATGAATAGCCTGCCTACAGAGATAAACACAGGTTTTCAGAAACTTACTAAAACAAAATTTGATCCATATCAAAACAAAAAGTAACAAAGTCTGGACAAACAAGAATCATAAACATTAAAATATCAGCTACTGTAATTAAAACACCTAATCAAAATAGCAAAAGAAAATGAAAAGATTTATCGCCCAGACATGAGCTGTACTTCAAATTAATTCTTAACTAATGTAAAACAAACGAGTATAAACAATTAGAGAGACATTTAAGACTAAGTCCAACGTATGACCAACATATGATCCCAATCATGCAATAGTCTAATCAATTATAGAAAACAATTTAATCTTAAACCAATAAGCACTAATTACATAACCATTACCTTAATAAAAAACACAACCCAAAGAGCACCAATAACAGAACCAATTAGCGACACTCCAAGAGTTGGAAAGAGAAACCTGAAATATAAGGAAAAAAACACAAATGATCAGATTTGTTCTTCTTATGAACCGTATGATGAAACTGTGACTTGTAATACATCAAGCAAGGTAGACTTTTGAACATAATAGCAGAACAGAACTCCTAACTCAGACATGGAAATACATTACTAACATCTATAGCTTCTACTAGAATCAGACTTTTGAACATAGTAGAATTACGAACCACAAAATCTCAAGAATGAGTGATGTTCTACTCTATTGCATTATTAACATCTAGAGCTTCTACATCAGACATGCAATTAATTAAACCCATTCAACAAAACCCCAAACAAATGTACACTGAAGTAGATTCAAGTTTCAGACTTGGTACGAAAATCATCCAAAATCACTCCTTCAAAAATAACAAAAAATACCTAGATCTTGCACTAAATCTGATTCCAATTATAGAAAGCTTAGAACTTTCACCTGAATTACGAAATTCAAGTCTCCAATTTGAAGGTAGGAAGCAGCAGCAGATGAAACGAAGCTCGACGGTTATCGTCGGAGACAACGAAGCTCGGCGGTTCTACGGCTGAGACCAACAGATCAGTGTCTTCGGCGGCGAGATGGGAACCGTGGCTTTCGACGGCGTAACCCGACGACGAAATCCGACGACGAAATCCGACGACGAGAGTCAACAGACGACGGCGGTTTTTACTTCGAGCTTGTTAATGTCGTATTCAATTTTGTTTCTTAATGAAGTCAAAGATTTTTTTTTGTTTTATTATGTTCTTTTACTTTATTATTGTAATCTGCTATTTTAAAAAAAATTATTATTTAAATGAGAATGGCAGTGTTGTAATTAATCAGATATAATGAGGTTTAGAGGTCTTTTACTTGCCTTTTGCTCACGGGAGTTTCTGCAAGAGTTAGACTAGTAATTAACAAACAAATGGGAGTCAATCTGAGTAAATTTCACTAGTTTTATTTCCTAGATTTTAATTAGAAGATCCTTTAAGAAAAATATACAAAGAAAAACGAAACGCCAACTCTTATTACAAAACAAAGAGAAGAAAATCCTTTAATCTATTTTTACCAAAAAATTAATCTAGTTTTATTTTTATATTCCGCTATTTTTTTTGAACTACTTTTTGCATTAAAATAATGTTTTTTGTTTTTTGGGCCTGTCCACAATAATCTATATTGGGCCTTAAATCAGTTTCCTTAGCCCTTAACATTTTGGGCCTAAACCTAAATCCACAAAAGCCCAACTGGCCCAGAAAAAGGAAAACCCTAATTTGACCTAGGAAATAAACAGATCGGCGGCAGCCACCGCTGAAGCGCAGCCACCGCCGAAGCGCATGCACCGCCGCGTAAATGTTAACCTCCATGAAGACCAAATCGGCGCCGGCTGCCATTGAAGTACAAACACCTGTGCATAGATGGAAACCGCCATGCAACCTCCGACAGCACATGACCACCGCCGAGACAAAATACAACACAGAAGACCGTTGCCACGCTTAAAATTCCCAAAGATAATCCATGGCTTATTCTTGAACATAGGTGAGCTTAAATGATCATGTATATCATTCAACAACTCCTTACGCTCATCCACAATATTAGAAGCATAAGTGAATGAACAAAAAAAAACTTTTCCTCAACATCATCAATTTCACAGAACAAGTGATCGGTTGACCACTTTTAAATACCGGCATTAGTCTGACGTTGTTATTCTAGATAACACAAATACGACCCAATCTACCAAACTCTTAATTGGACATAGATGACCAAAATTGAAAGACCGAAGAAACGATTCTCTAAAATTTACTTTCTTTGACTCGGGTCTCCAACAAACAACCAAATTTCAAGAAATGACTTGAAATCACCACTATTTACTCTTTACCAAATTCTTTATGGACTTGTTTAAACTTCTAATATTCCAAAAAATCCGACATATTATATATGTTTAGATTTTTTGGAATCCTTAGAATTAGAAGTGTAAGCATCTAACAAATAATTTTTTCGTACCTTTCGTTGATCGTCACAAGGCACGAACGGTTCTCCGTAATTGGTTAGCTTGGTCATAATGGTCTTCTTTTTTTTGAAGGATTTCCCCTTCTTCTTGTGTTTCTATGTCCTCATGGACATCCTCTTCTTCAACCTCAACATCCTCCTCCCCCTCCACATTAGAATCCAAAACTGAGAAGGAGAAACAATGAGTTATGTAGTTACCTTGTCACCCGATCTACATATCCTCGCTGGTGAGACTGTAGACCAGTTTGCTTCATCTTCTTTATCCTTAGTTTCTGTAGTAGTCGTAGAGATCACTTCCTCTGATGGAGAACATGTTTCTTGACTCTTGTACTTTGCACTAGTCAGACTTTCTTCAACTTGAATTGTACACTTTTCCGCACACTGACTTGGCACAACCTCAACACGTATTGCATGAGCTATTGAATTTTATTCTAGTGATTGAGATTATATTTCTACCACTTCCTTCTCTTGTTTCAAGGATGAAAACCCAACTAGTACTTTCTTCGGAGATTTGTCAACTAGCAAAGACCGTTTGTTCCTTGCTTACTTGTACAGACAGAATCATTGTGTCCCCATTTAGAACATAACTCACAGCGTGCAAGTAACCACAAGTAGATACACTTAATGTTGACATCAAGAACCGACTTTGATTTATACCGGTAGGATTTAGGTAGCTCCTTAGACATATTCACTTCTACAAATATTTTTCTACATCAAAATTGGCACACAACTCAGTGTTCGGATGAAGTCGAACTGAGCGACCTGTCACACTTGCGAAGAAACCCAAACCCTCCCATGAGAACATCGAAAAGGGAACATTTTTCTTGTGAACCCACATAGGAACTGATTTTATTTCTGGCTGATCTTTTTCAATCGTCTTCCACTTAGAAGAAAACATAGGAACTTTGCTATATTCCACATCCCTCACCTAAGAACTCTTGATCTAGCTTGATGATCCTTTATTCTGAATCTGACCGTCTTCAAATCCACCACATACACATCAGTCCGATTAGATTTATCCTTCAAAGGCCACATTTTGTTAACTATCATGTGGGTTTTGCCACATGAGGAGCCACATGCAAAAATATGCCTACCCCAACTCTTCCCATAATGGTTTTGCATTCTCAATTACCTCACCAGAATCTCCATAGTTTCTGAACCATCTACCATTGTGACCTCTATGTTGTGTTTTGTTAGTGAAGGTCGGTTCTTCACAACCCCTGCCCAAGAAGATTGATTGCCCCTGATTAGAAAAACACGTCTTGATTTTTCCTGAAAACGGAGGAAATTCATCATTTTCCAACTTTAATACACTCATCTGAGCGATTTGGTTATGGCGGCGGACTCGAAAAACAGAAATCGCCTTTGAAATCGATTTATGCTTATGTAGCCATGGGCATAAAAAACGGACCCGGAGAACTGAACTAGAACCAACCCGAAAACAGGTTCAGCTTGGGTCCGGATCTGAATAAATACTCGATTGGGTCTTCCTCATCCATAGTCTCAGATCTCGGTTCGGTTCGTATAAACGTGATACCCGAAGAGTACCCGAAAGTAACCGAAGTCTGATTAACACTATATAATTATATATTCATATATGTTATTAATAATATAAATTATATATGATAAAACATTAGAAAATAAAGTATCAAACCTATTAAAGTATCAAACCTATTCGGCTTCCACACTCGAAAATCCCTAAAAAATAGCGAACCCTAATCCCTAATTTACAATCTGGAAAATTTCCATATTTCATTCTCTCCTCCCTCGGAGACTTCCATAGATCGATCTCAGGTAATTATTCTTCACTTCTTCTTTTGATTTCGGTTCTTCGGTAGGTGATAGATAAGTTTTCTTGTTTTCGATTTTGGTAGTTTGAAATCGAAACTCAAGTAAATATATGACTTTTACTTTGTTTTAATGTGTTCTGTTTACGATTTCGAGTTCAATTTAGCTATTACTTTGTTTCTGTTTGACCTTGTTTACAATTTCGAGTTTGAGTTGGTTATCTTCGATATTTAATCTCTAAGAACATTGGTGTTAGAGTCATTCGTTACTATTTTACTGTTTTCATTTTAACATTATTTATCATTACTATAGACAATGCAACAACTAATACTTCAGTACTTAGGAGGTTCCATTCTGATTTTCCGAACTTGTCTTCTGAAGCTTTTGTGATGAATGGTGATTACATGCATACTAGATTATGTGCACACATTATAAACCTCATTGTGAAAGACGGTTTAGCAGAGATAGATGCTAGTGTGTCTGCAATACGTAATGCTATTACATATTTTAGGTCTTCTACTACTAGGCTAAATTCGTTTCAGTTGAAAGTTTCCTCGAGAAAGATGTCTAGAGGCAGTTTGCCATTGGATATCAAAACAAGATGGAACTCCTGACAAGACCTCTCCCGGCCATAGGGCCGGTTTGGATTGCCACTACTTAACCTATTTCATCTTGAGGTTTCATAAGAACCTCAAGTCCATTTTAGTCATACTTAAACGTTTTCCATTTCATTCATTCAACAATTTCGATTCACAATATAGACTAAGGCAAAATAGACATTTTATTAATAAATAAAAGGTACCAAATACAACTGTGGTTCAATTCGCATTATGCTAAAGTATTCGGTCCTAAAACAATGTCTACCAAACTAACACCACTCGCCCCCAAGTCTTGTCCGCGCCTAAGTTCGATCATCATCATGATCACCTGAAAACAAACGAGTTCATGAGATTTCCATATTCATTATATTCATTTTATGCATCCTAGCATTATATTCTATATGATCCCACAAACTCTATATTATACAAGCAATACTATCAATCCTACAAATTCATTCTTATAAGCCGCTTAGTCCATATGCATTCATAAACCGCGACCGCAACTTGGCCCATGGTAATGAGCGTGCGTCCACGGTATGCCGGGAGGTCATATGCGCATATACCGGAAGTTTTGGTCACACGCGGGTTTATGGTCGGACGAGTGCTGGCGCGTAGCGTGACCGCATGGCCGTAGCGCATGTCCGTGTCGATTGTACCGCATGATCCCACGCTTGACCTTACGGTCGCGTGAACTGATCGTAGCGGAGGCATCGCCGGGACAGCGACGATCCTTACGGTCACGGTACACGTCCGCGAGCGTCTGTACCGAGCCCGCCATGCGTACGGTCGTGATCGAGTTACATAACCGCGAACGGATGCAACTGTTCGGACGGAAAGACGCGATCGTTCCGCGGACGGTTGCGATCGTTCCTTGCGTCCATCCGATCGACCAAGGCCCTAAGTCCACACGCGACCATCCTTAGACGGTTCGCGATAGGCGTACATGGCTTGGGTCCGATTGACGAGCGGTTTGCTTAGCGATCCGACGAACGTTCCTCGGTCCGTTTACACACTGGCCGGTCGCGTCTTGGTCTCTCGGTTCTCGGTCATCCGTCCACTTGACGTGCCGTTAAACCGTTCGAGACGACCGCGATACTTGGGCCATGTATGCTCGGTTTCACTTGCAACCGATCGAGAATCTTCACCACGACCAAGGCCTTAAGGCCGGTCGTGCATAAGGATTTCAGCGCTTAATAGAAAGAAGAAAAGAGAGAAATCCGGCCTAAGTACAACCGGCCGTTGGCCTTTACGGTTTGGCCAAGGCCGCGATGAATAGACTCGGATTCTAACCTTAGATGTGGTCGTGGCTTTGCCATGAGTTGTGGACGCTTCACCGGCCATCCTTGCACTCTTCTCAACCGCTTATTCCACCACCAAATCCCTCTTCAAACCGCCGGCCTTTCTCCTTGAAATCCGGCTTCTCTCTCTCTCTAGAACTCTCTCAAACTCTCGGTTTATTGGCCTATGCCTTTGGAGAATTGTGAGCGTTTTTTCCTCTTCTGGGCGTGGGCGAAAATGGCCAAGTGATGGCCTATTTATAGGCTATGTTGGCGCCAACTTCCCTTGGGAGAAAGGGTGGGAGTTGTTGGCCGAATGGGTGCATCTCTTCCTTGTACCCATTCGCTTGGTAACCGCTTGGCCAGCTAGTGTCACTAGCTGACCAGCTGGCCCAAGAGCTTAACACTCCCGCCAGCTGAGTTGAGCTGGTTGCCAGCTGACCTAGTTGACCAGCTGGACTGTTCAGCTCAGCTGAGCTGACTCCTTCACTTCCACACTTAGCCAAGCTCCTTCCAGCTGAGCTTTGGCTTCAAATCGCCCATGGAACACTCGGATTAGTCTCTCCGGACTTCCCGTTCATGTTTTCTGGTTCCATGGCGCGTCCCGACTTCCTTAGGCTGGTCGGGGGATACTACAAGTCTCCCTCCCTTGAAATGGATTCGTCCCCGAATCCGCGTCAAGGTTTTTGTACCACTCTGGATAGTCGGCCTTCATTCGATTCTCGGTTTCCCAAGTAATCTCCTTGATCCCATTATGGATCCATTCCACTTTGACCATCTGTACCACTTTCTTTCGGGTTGCTTTTTCCATCCTATCTAGGATTCGGAGTGGTCGGATTTCGATGGTCAAGTTTGGCCTAAGTTCTCTTGGAATCTCAGGTTCAACCTTGTCTTGATCCCCTAGACATTTGCGCAATTGTGAGACATGGAATACATTGTGAAATGCATCCATCTCACTTGGCAAGTCTAACTTATAGGCGACCGCTCCAACCCGTTCAATGATTCGGAACGGTCCCAAATATCTGGGATCAAGCTTACCACGCTTGGAAACCCTGGCCCGACCCTTGAAAGTGATCATCTTCAAGTAGACTTGGTCGCCTACTTCGAACTCAAGGTCCTTTCTTCTCTTGTCTGCATAGCTCTTTTGACGGTCTTGAGCCTCTTTCATCTTGGCCTTGAGGAATCGGATTCGTTCCGTAGTTTCCTCTATTATGTCTGGTCCAACTATGCTTGACTCTCCAACTTCGGTCCAGCATAGTGGAGTTCGACAAGGCCGCCCATACAAAGCCTCATAAGGCGACATTCCGATGCTTGTGTGATAACTGTTGTTATATGCAAACTCGGTCAAGGGTAGAAACTTCTCCCATGAGTCGCCCCATTCAAGAACACACGCCCTTAGCATGTCTTCTAGGGTTTGTATGGTCCTTTCGGATTGACCGTCCGTCTGGGGATGGTAAGCCGTACTCATGTTCACTCTCAATCCTAGGGCCTTCTAGAAGGCTTGCCAGAAATAAGAAGTAAACCGGCCGTCCCTGTCTGAAACTATACTTGATGGGATCCCATGAAGTCTCACGATCTCATCAATGTATACTTCAGCCAAATTCCCCACTCCGTCCGTCTTCTTGATGGCCAAGAAGTGGGCGGATTTCGTGAGCCTGTCTACCACAACCCAAATGGCATCTCGCCTGTTCCGGGTCGTAGGCAAACCGGTCACAAAGTCCATAGCTATGTTATCCCATTTCCATTCCGGAATGGGAAGACTTTGTAGTAGACCACTCGGGACTTGGCGTTCAGCCTTGATTAGCTGACAGGTCGGGCACTTGGCCACCCAAGCAGCTACATCACGCTTCATCCCAACCCAATGATAGTACCGTTTGAGGTCATGGTACATCTTGGTATGGCCGGGATGAATTGAGAACTTAGACTGATGAGCCTCTCGTAAGATGGCTTCCTTCAGTTCCCACACGTTTGGCACACAGACTCGGCCATTTACCACAATCGTCCCATTGTTGGAGATTTGGTATTCCGTATGGTTGTTCTCTGCGGCTTTCACCAAATCCTCATCATTCTTCTGAGCGAGCCGGACCTTAGTCAGAATATCTGCTTGGTCCGCTGCCCCTAAGCCAACCGGCTCCTCCCCCACGGTCAATGCACTGAGACGCAAGGAACGGACCATTCCGACCAAGGTCTCTGCATCCCGTTCACTAGCCACCTCGGTCCTTTTCCTACTTAAGGCGTCGGCCACGAGGTTGGCCTTCCCTGGATGGTAAGTAATGTCCAGATCGTAATCGGCCACTAGTTCCATCCATCTTCTTTGACGAAGGTTGAGCTCAGGTTGGGTGAACACATACTTCAGGCTCTTATGGTCCGTAAATAGTTGCACTTTCGCTCCGTAGAGATAAGATCTCCAGATCTTAAGTGCAAAGACTACAGCGGCCATCTCAAGATCATGAGTGGGATAGTTCCCCTCATGTTTCCTTAATTGCCTTGAAGCATATGCAATCACTTTCCCTTCTTGCATCAACACACATCCCAACCCATTGATTGACGCATCCGTGTAGACCACGTAAGGCACATCATCTTGGGGTTGGGTCAGAACTGGCGCCTTAGTCAACATCTCCTTGAGTTCCTTAAAACTCTTCTCCGCGGCATCAGTCCATACAAACTTCACGTTTTTCCCGGTCAGTTTCGTCATGGCCTTGGCCATACTTGCAAACCCTTGGACAAAACGTCTGTAGTAGCCGGCCAGACCTAGAAAGCTTCGGACCTCAGTCGCGTTTCTCGGTCTTGGCCAATCCTCAATTGACCGGATCTTCTCCGGATCAACTGCCACTCCTTCCGCCGACACTATGTGTCCTAGGAAGCCAATCCGCTCTTGCCAGAAACTACATTTACTTAGTTTGGCATAGAGCTTCTGTTCCCGCAACTTCTCCAACACGATCCTAAGATGTTCCCGGTGTTCTCTAGGGTTCTTGGAGTAAACAAGTATGTCATCAATGAATATGATGACAAAACTGTCTAACCATTCCCGAAAGATACCGTTCATCATCTTCATGAACGCGGCTGGTGCATTTGTTAGACCGAACGGCATGACTACAAACTCGTAGTGTCCATACCGAGTTCGGAACGCGGTCTTCCTCACGTCCTCTGGTGCTATCGGGATTTGATGGTATCCCGAAGCGAGGTCGATCTTGGAGAACACGGTCGAACCCTTGAGTTGGTCTAGCAACTCGTCTATCCGAGGCAATGGGTACTTGTTCTTGACAGTAACCCGGTTGATGCCTCGGTAGTCTATGCACAAGCGGAGGCTCCCGTCCTTCTTCTTGACGAATAAGACAGGCGCTCCCCAAGGAGAACTGCTTGGCCTAATAAAGCCTTTGTCCAGCAGTTCTTCTAACTGCTTCTTCAACTCAGCCATCTCGGCCGGGGCCATTCTATATGGCGCCGTGGATAAGGGTTTCGTTCCGGGTTCAAGTTCAATGACGAACGGATCAGACCGGTCAGGCGGTAAGCCTTCTAATGGTCTAAAAACGTCCTCAAAGTCCTTAACCACTGGGATTTCCCCAACCTTAGCCTCCGGCCCTACTTCCTTGATCGTGATAGTGGCTAAGTATGCTTCACATCCCTTAGCCAACATCTTTTTTGCTTGGATAGCAGAGACGACCAAGCTTCCCGAGGTTGGCCGTATTCCTTGGAACACAACCTTACCCTCAGGTTTCTCGAACTTCACCCTTCCCCGGTGACATTCAATGGTGGCTCGGTTTTGACCGAGCCAGTCCATACCCAAGATCACTTCGTGATGGTTGAGTTGGACCACCACTAAGTCAGCCGGCATGCTCACGCCCCCAATGGAAACGGGCACATCTCTGACTAATCCTAGCATAGGCATTACTTGCCCACCGGCGGCATTCACCATGCCTTGGCCGGCCACTTGTTCACTTTGGAACAAGCCTTTCCCAATCATCCCGGGACTCACAAAACTGTGTGTAGCCCCGGAATCAAACAAGGTCAATGTTTCTACACCGCCTATCAAAACGGTCCCTACACATCGCCCTCAAATGTGTAAGCGCATCCCGCTTTTTCCCCAATATGATGCAATGCATTATTCAAATATTGAAGAAGGTTAGGGTTCCAGTAACGTACCAGTAATCGCGTCATATGAGCCGGCCTCCTCTGAGTCCTTTACCAGTGCGTAAACCCGAGGTTTCACAGTTTGACCCTTAGCCGTAGCCGCGCGGTCTCCCTGACCCCGGTTCACTTCTGGCGCCCTTTGCTTTCCATCTTGGCGCTTGGGACACTCACGGATGTAGTGCCCAGCTTGGCCGCAGAAATAGCATGTCACTGGTCTCTCGGTCACCTCTTCACGCCCCTTGTTATGTGGACAACTCCGTGACTCTTGGTCCTTGCCACCACACTTTGCGCATGCAACATCGGCTTTCCAACACTTCCCTAAGTGTCGTTTGCCACATGTGGCACATCTGGCGCGGTCAGAGGAGGGAGCATCAGCCGTCTGATCTCTCTTCCTCTTTAGGTCCTTCCCGGGCTGACTGGACACCTTGTCCTTTGAGCCAACGCGGTTCTCCTCAGCCAAATTGGCTTCCACCGTAGCTGCCCTCTCGACTAGCTCGGAAACACTGTTGTAGGTACAAACCGAGCAGTGGGTACGTAACTCCACTCGCAGGCCGTGAAGGAAGCGACGCACCTGTGCCGGCTCGTCCTCAACATCCCGTCCCACGTAACGTCTGAGACGGTCGAACTTGGCCTCATACTCACGGACCGACCTGCGGCCCTGGACCAAGCCCAAGTATCTACCTTCCATACGATCCCAGGCCTCTGCCGGGAAGTACTTCCGGTTGAACTCTACCTCAAACTCCGCGTAGGAGTTGATGAGGCCCTTGGTGCGCCTGTCAACTGACAGCCACCAGTTGTGAGCGTCCCCTTCCAGGAAGTGGGTCGCTATGTCCTTACGGTAATCTTCAGGGCAACGGGTAGAACGGAAGTTCCGGACAAGCCGTGACCTCCATTCATCAGCCTCAAGTGGGTCAGCACTTCCCTTGAAGTGTTTGGTGCCCAACTTGGTGATGTGACCTAGAACGTTGAGGTAGTCCACCTTTCGAACCTTTTTAGGGTTCGGTGACTCTACCACTACTACATCCGAGTCATCATCACTCAGACTCGCGGTCTCAGGAACCACGGTCCGCGGCTCACCCTCAGCCGGTTTCTGACCAGAAAGGCTCTGGTTCAGTACCGTGAGCTGGCCCATCACTTCCTTTAACATAGTCCACATCTGACCGACGTTCGGGACTGCTGTCAAAGGCTCACCGTCACCACCACCTGTGGCGTCATCCATCTCATGGCCGGTCTCATCTCGAGCCGCATGAGATGAAGACTCTCCCATATGCTCATCGTTCCCGGTTAGGACGTGTGGTTGTTCAACCCTAGTCCCGTTAGGAATCAGTGTAGCATTGGGCTCAGTGGCCGTTGGGACAACCTCAGGACCGGTTGCCCCTGGCGTGACAGGAGTGGTCTGGACTCTCGGGCCGTGGCCGGTCGCAGACGTCTCCTTGTCCTTATCTTTTGTCCTCTTGGACTTGCTTTTTCCAACCTGAAATTCAACAAGACAATTCCATATATATCCAATCAAATTTCAAGTCCTAAGCAAGTCTAACTTTCTATGCGGACAATTCGGACTTGGACGAGTGGTGTAGCCCCTAACCCCAGCCTAGGAAATAACTCCGCTCTGATACCAACTTGACAAGACCTCTCCCGGCCATAGGGCCGGTTTGGATTGCCACTACTTAACCTATTTCATCTTGAGGTTTCATAAGAACCTCAAGTCCATTTTAGTCATACTTAAACGTTTTCCATTTCATTCATTCAACAATTTCAATTCACAATATAGACTAAGGCAAAATAGACATTTTATTAATAAATAAAAGGTACCAAATACAACTGTGGTTCAATTCGCATTATGCTAAAGTATTCGGTCCTAAAACAATGTCTACCAAACTAACACCACTCGCCCCCAAGTCTTGTCCGCGCCTAAGTTCGATCATCATCATGATCACCTGAAAACAAACGAGTTCATGAGATTTCCATATTCATTATATTCATTTTATGCATCCTAGCATTATATTCTATATGATCCCACAAACTCTATATTATACAAGCAATACTATCAATCCTACAAATTCATTCTTATAAGCCGCTTAGTCCATATGCATTCATAAACCGCGGCCGCAACTTGGCCCATGGTAATGAGCGTGCGTCCACGGTATGCCGGGAGGTCATATGCGCATATACCGGAAGTTTTGGTCACACGCGGGTTTATGGTCGGACGAGTGCTGGCGCGTAGCGTGACCGCATGGCCGTAGCGCATGTCCGTGTCGATTGTACCGCATGATCCCACGCTTGACCTTACGGTCGCGTGAACTGATCGTAGCGGAGGCATCGTCGGGACAGCGACGATCCTTACGGTCACGGTACACGTCCGCGAGCGTCTGTACCGAGCCCGCCATGCGTACGGTCGTGATCGAGTTACATAACCGCGAACGGATGCAACTGTTCGGACGGAAAGACGCGATCGTTCCTTGCGTCCATCCGATCGACCACGGCCCTAAGTCCACACGCGACCATCCTTAGACGGTTCGCGATAGGCGTACATGGCTTGGGTCCGATTGACGAGCGGTTTGCTTAGCGATCCGACGAACGTTCCTCGGTCCGTTTACACACTGGCCGGTCGCGTCTTGGTCTCTCGGTTCTCGGTCATCCGTCCACTTGACGTGCCGTTAAACCGTTCGAGACGACCGCGATACTTGGGCCATGTATGCTCGGTTTCACTTGCAACCGATCGAGAATCTTCACCACGACCAAGGCCTTAAGGCCGGTCGTGCATAAGGATTTCAGCGCTTAATAGAAAGAAGAAAAGAGAGAAATCCGGCCTAAGTACAACCGGCCGTTAGCCTTTACGGTTTGGCCAAGGCCGCGATGAATAGACTCGGATTCTAACCTTAGATGTGGTCGTGGCTTTGCCATGAGTTGTGGACGCTTCACCGGCCATCCTTGCACTCTTCTCAACCGCTTATTCCACCACCAAATCCCTCTTCAAACCGCCGGCCTTTCTCCTTGAAATCCGGCTTCTCTCTCTCTAGAACTCTCTCAAACTCTCGGTTTATTGGCCTATGCCTTTGGAGAATTGTGAGCGTTTTTTCCTCTTCTGGGCGTGGGCGAAAATGGCCAAGTGATGGCCTATTTATAGGCTATGTTGGCGCCAACTTCCCTTGGGAGAAAGGGTGGGAGTTGTTGGCCGAATGGGTGCATCTCTTCCTTGTACCCATTCGCTTGGTAACCGCTTGGCCAGCTAGTGTCACTAGCTGACCAGCTGGCCCAAGAGCTTAACACTCCCGCCAGCTGAGTTGAGCTGGTTGCCAGCTGACCTAGTTGACCAGCTGGACTGTTCAGCTCAGCTGAGCTGACTCCTTCACTTCCACACTTAGCCAAGCTCCTTCCAGCTGAGCTTTGGCTTCAAATCGCCCATGGAACACTCGGATTAGTCTCTCCGGACTTCCCGTTCATGTTTTCTGGTTCCATGGCGCGTCCCGACTTCCTTAGGCTGGTCGGGGGATACTACAACTCCACCTACACAATGTTGTTTACAGCTCTCAAGTACAAGTTTGTGTTCGACAAAATGGAGGCAGAAGACAAGTTATACAACGGCTGGTTCAACAAGATAAATAATGGGACAAAAAGAGTTGGATCTCATACTAGTACTGATTGGAATGCACTTGATAGGTTGGTCAAGTTCCTTCTCATATTCTACGATTCGACATTGATTGTATCAGCTTCTAGTACTCTGAATTCGGTTAAATGCTATGGTGAGATAGTGACAATAGAGAAGAACCTTATGAATCTAATTAATAGTTCTGATAATGAGCTTAAGAGAAAGGCCTAAGGGATGTTAAGGAAGTTTTATAAGTATTGTGATGGGATGAAAGGGATAAACAGAATGCTGATAATAGCTTCAGTATTTGATCTTAGGAAGAAAATGAGGTTTGCTAATATGTGTTTTGAAAGACTGTATGGGGAAGACAATTTAGTTGCAAGTGAGGTTTGCTAATATAATAACTTCAGTATTTTATGGATGTTAATCAGTTTTCATTTTGAAATTTTTTTTTGCATTTTGAACTTTTGTGTTGTTGTTTATGCTTTAAAACTCAGAATCAGGCTTGTATTACAATTGAAGTTTCGGGTTTTTTTTTTTAATTCGTTTGGTTATTTCGGATTCAGATTGGTTACTTCGGGTCCTATGTATCCGAAGTACTCAAAAACAAAAAAAATGCGGGTATTGTTCGGATCTTTATGCATTTTACTCATCCGACCCTAGCACGAAAATAACAAAACCAAAACTAACCCGATACTTAAAAATACATGAATGGGTCCAAGAATTGAAAACCGAAAGACCTAATACACGAATACCCGATACCCGAATGACAAGAAGGGGTACCCAAACGCACAGCGCTATGCTGATGTGTCAAACGCGTTTGGACTTCTCTTTTCAACTTTTTGATAATTTATCACCAAGTTGTGTTGTTGCTCTACCTTAAGTTTGATTCTTGTGTCTTGGTGTAGTTAATTCCAATTTTCTGTGGATTTGATCCTAAAGTGCTTCATATATACTATTCGATTTTGGTAATATGCGCATTAGATTTAGTTGATGTGTTAATCTATCGGGAAGGCATCAAATCCGTTATAGGGTAAGAGATTAGACGAAGGCGGCTAGAGAGAGTTTATTAGGACAAACTCTCCTTAAAGAATTTTTCATTATTCATCCTATTCCGAGCTAACAACACTTTGTTAAAGATTAGGTTAGATTTTAAATAAAGGAAAAATTCATCTACTAGACTAGAGAATTAATGGATTGTTAATACTTCAAGTTCATCTCAACTAGTGCCAAGTCTCAACACTACTTTACTTTTAAATTGATGAATTTAAAACTGATTGCTTTCTTTCTTGGGACAGTAACCTTCACGATCTTGTTTGGGGACCTTGACAACCATGCAGCAAATGAAAGGTAGAGAGAGCCACCGGCGTGTCTAACTTATCGCTTGGCAAGCCTCGATTTATCTCATTTGGAATGAGAGAAACTCTCGTCATCATTGGAGGCAATTCTGATCAGCAGACTCTTTACTCTCCCTTCTTAGCTTGATAAAGAACAAAATCTCTTCCTTTAGAGAACTGGATCCTGGAAAATCATATGAGATGATGCAGTTCTTGTTGGCTACTGCTCTTGCTCCTGCCCGTTGATCTTATGTCTTTAACCTCTGTGAAGCTCCATCCTCTTCTTACTTGCACAAGAAAATCGTTCCTCTCATTCAATTGGTGATTAGTTATCTCACCTTCCATTTTTCTTTATCTTCAACTCGGCTAGGCCAAAATATTGGGCATTTTTATGTTTCTATTATTTCTTTGTTTGGATTTTTAAAGGGGCTTTTATAATTATAAGGACTAATGTCCTAGAGTCATATATTTCAGAGTACCATTGGGCTTATAATAGTTTTATTTCCTATATTTTAATTAGAAGATCTTTTAAAAAAAAGTATACAAAGAAAAACGAAATGCCAACTCTTGTTACAAAACAAAGAGAAGAAAATCTATTAATCTATTTTTACCAAAAAATTAATCTAGTTTTAGTTTTGTATTCCGCTATTATTTTTTTTGAACTACTTTTTGCATTAAAAATAATGTTTTTTTTTTGTGGGGCCTGACCACAATAACCTCTATTGGGCCTGAATCAGTTTCCTTAGCCCTTAACATTTTGGACCTAAACCTAAATCCACAAAAGCCCAACTGGCCCAGAAAAAAACTCTAATTTGACTTAGGAAATAAACAGATCGGCGGCAGCCACTGCCGAAGCGCAGGCACCACGGCGTAAATGTTGACCTCCAGAAAGACCAAATCGGCGCCTGTCGCCGCCGAAGCGCAGACACCAGTGCGTAGATGAAAACCACTGCGCAACCCCATACTGCCATGACCGCCGCCGAGACAGAAAACAATATAGAAGACCGCTTCCACGCTTGAACTCCGGAGGAAAGGAAAACGGCACAGGAACAACCGTCAATACACCGCGACTCAGGACCACCGCAGCGCAAAAACCGCGAGAACCAGAAGAGAGAAACTGAGGAGCAAGAACCCAACGGAGGCGGAAGATGAGCCTACCTACTCCATGAAGGTGAACGCGACAGCGAAGGTGAAAAGGACCATGCGTTAGAAGTTGGCGCCAGGAAAACTCGAAACCCAGACCGATCCACCGTCCCTAGGCGAAAACCCAGAAGGAAGATACATCCGAAGAAAGTCTCGCAAACCAGCCCACACGCCGCCACATCACAAAAATACTTCAAATCTTCCGTCAAACACCCACCGCCGCGACATGCAAACCAGATCAGCCACAGACGATCACCAGAAGAGGAAGGAGAAGCTCCAACACCAAGCTCTCGTCCTCACAAAGCCGGAGAGGAATAAAACAAACTACTGCTGCTACAGAACCGCAAACACGCCACCGGAGAACTCAGGCCAGCCGCCATGGAAAAAGATAAGGAAACCTCATCTAAGGATGAAGCACTTAAGTTGGCAAAAAAGAACGGCATACACACACCGACGACAAAAGATTGACGGCGAGGCGGCGTTCAAAAAAGGTTCGTTGTTTAGGGTTTTCGTAGAAAATAAAGGAGAGAGAAAATTGGGCTGGGCTTTTTATATTCCGCTATTTCACTATTTATCGACCATGCCGATCATATTTATCGTTTCACATGTAAAGAAAAAATATCTCCCTGTATACTATCTTTTCATAACTGAAGATATAAAATCATCACTCCACACGTAGAATGTATGTACCAATAGGTTAAGCTAGACAATGTCTAACTATTTTATTGTTCATCTGATATACCTATCAAGTAAAACAAAAAGAAAATTTAAGTAGGAATCAGTAAAGACAACTGATTAAAATATAAACAAAACTGACTTAATTAGTTAATTTAAATATATTTTGGCATCTTTTGATTTATTCTTGGATATTAGTACAGAGCATCTCCGATAGGAGCTCGATTGGCATATATCATAGTACCTACGATTATCTTATTTATTTATTTGATTGGCCTACGATTACGTAGGGTTCTCACGCAAGACGTAAATTATAATTAGCTCAACTTCAAAAAAATAATTGACTTAATATAATTCTATTGTAGTAAGTAGTAGCTAGCCTATTAGGACCACTGTAACAATAATCACTGGTAATTCATTATTAGCTTATATATTTAAAACATATGTGTTGACAAAAAAATAATATCTAAAACATGTGTAGAGTGTAGTAGTAGTCCATTGAATATGGTACAACGGGATTCAATATTAGTAAGAGAGGTTATAGTTTGTTAATTAGTTGTATTAGTTTAAAATCATCGATATTTATTATTACCAATATTTTTTTTTTTAAATTCCACTGCAATGAAGATTCTGTCAAGTTTATGGCATTGAATATTTAGTGTGTTTCACATAAAACGTATAACGTTTTAAAAATATTACACCATTCAACATATCATTACATATGTGTTTTACTAAAAAGAAAAAAAGAAAAGAAAAAATAAAAGTCAGATGGGTTTGAGATGTTAAGTAATATGTGGAACCGCTTTAAACCACAGTAACTAGATTTTGACCCGCGTTTTCTGAACGCGGGTATATCTTTCTTTACAATTTTAAAATTTTAGCTATTTTGTTGTTAGTAATTTTTTATTTATTTATGCAATATAATTTTATTTATAATTATTTAACCCATATTACAAAATGTGAGTTAATAATTTAGGTTTAAAAAATAAATTTTGTATTATTTGGGAGAAGATATCGTAAAGATAAAGAGATTAAAATAACGATTCACATTATAAGTTCTAATATGAGTTGTATCATATAAAATAATATATATATATATTCACATTTAGCTTTAAATTTTTTATTTTATAGATTAAAGTTTAATTAATAATAAGCTGTATATTTTTATAGTATTCAAATTATAAAAGGTATAAAACAACCCGCTAAAAATATTTTTTTAGTATAATTATTAATTAACCCGACAAAATTTTATTATGTTACATTTATTGTAATAGAAAAAATAAAATATAATAGATTATGTTAAATATATTGAATATCAATAATATTATTTAGTTTAAACTATTATTTCAATATTATACTACTTTCTTATTTTAATAATAATTTATTAATTTTAATGATTATATAATTTATAAAATAATTATGTATTAAATTATATAATTATATGTACGAATTGATTTAGTAACTTAATTATGCTTGATTTTATTTTTTTAAGTTAAATTTTAGTTAAAAATAATTTATAATATTTATTTTAATATTAATTTCGAAATTAATTATTATTTTATTAAATTTTTGAAAAAGATTTTCGCTAGATATGATTAGGATAGAAAAAGGAAAACAAAAGATATTATAAGATATTATGAATAAATCAAATATAAATTGTTTTACAGTTTTACCCTTAATGAAGGTTACAAATCCTAATAAAATCAAGGGCAAATTTCGGAAACAATATTTATGTACCATGGCAAACCTTCCTGTTTTAATAAATTAGATACCACACCAAAAAAGAGAATCGAACCCGGATCCAAATGAATAAAATATCTGAATGAATCCAAAATTTCTATATTTGAAGAATTAGAATCAAACTTGAACAAAACCGAAAATCGAATGAATATCTAAAATACACTAAATACAATTATATATCCAAAATATTAATTATATTTAATAATCAAACCCGAACCGAACTGAACCAAAATCAGTTTAAGTTTTCAATAGATTATTTTAATATTTTTATTTAAATATTTACTTTAATATGTACTCCACACTAGTTTTTGTCATTTTTACCATTCAATCGTTTATTTTGTATTTTACGACAAAATTACGACTAAATGTGGTAGTTGTAAATCCATAGTCGCTAAGTCGCATAGTCGTATTATTAGTCGGCGAGTTACAACTATTTATATGACTAACATAGGTAACCGTAAAATAGACGTAGCGTTGTCGGAAGATATAAGGACTAATTTGCGACTACTATAGTGACACTTGTGCGATTATAGAGGAAGTCCAGATGCCGTCGGAGAAATGTTGTCATCAAATAGTCGTTAAACTAGGTGACCACTAGGCGATTAATATGTGATTGTATAGTATAGTCAGATAGTAGTCGTAAATATTAGCCACTATGTAGTGACTGGGTAACGACCATTTTAACTACTATCCTGCGACTAATCTGAACATCCATATACGATTATGGTAATGATCTCGCCACTATGTGGCGACTGTTATGTGACTGACTAGTATAGTCACGATTTAGTCGTAGACTATGGTGACGTTTTGGCGACTCTTCAGTGACACTTTACGACAGTTTAACGACTATGCTGCCACTATGCAGCGATACGGGATATCCAGATACCATTAATTGCCGACTGTTATGTTTGCGTGAAA
This sequence comes from Orychophragmus violaceus, assembly GCA_030180135.1. Lineage (NCBI taxonomy): Eukaryota > Viridiplantae > Streptophyta > Magnoliopsida > Brassicales > Brassicaceae > Orychophragmus > Orychophragmus violaceus. The sequence goes on along the minus strand of CM058231.1, from coordinate 31,459,280 downwards.
ATAAGAATTTGGTATTATTCCATTTGTCAAATTAACGATTTGGTAATTGGTGATACTTCAATTTAATGATACAAGAAATGTAAAAGACATTTGCTTCAAGAAAACATTGATAACTTTAATAGTTTTGTGTTGCATATATACACAAACAATTATCTACATATGCAAACTCCAATATTAAGGAGTTTCAAATTCATACACCAAAAAAGAAGTTCGGTAGGCAGAGCGACAAGTAACCTATGCAGCATATGGAGTTAAGTTGTACCTGTTGGGGGACGACCATCTGTGTTGGCTGCTGGCCTATGAGTCTGAAGGAAGTCAAGAAAACGCGGATCAGTTTCCTGCAGATACTTTTCTACAAAGGAAAGGCACTCGATCTTTTCCTTCTGCTCATTCGCAACTCGGGCGTGATCTGCTTCACGGGCAGCCTGCTCTTCGATTTTACGTTGAGCTTCCTTCAATTGCTCTTGCATGGCCACAAACCCTGAAGAGTCTCCCGGCTGCTTGCGCTTGCCCCTCAAAAGAGACTCTTTGAGGCTTCCAACTCATAAGGATTTCCTCGTCTATCCATCTCAGTGGCCTGTTATAATTAAAGACAGTCCGCGAAACACAATTAAATAAAGAACATGACATGACTTTATAAATGTGAATTGTGAAAAATATTACTTTACCTCAAGGAAGATGTGCTCATATTCATCTAGTGAGAGTTTCTCGATGTCTCGAAGCAGCACCGTCCGAAACTTCTGAAGTCTCTCTATCGAGATCTAACAACTTCTCGTCTACGATCTTTTGGAAAGTTGCAGCGATTTTCTCTGCCTTCCGATCAACATACGTACCGTCTGCCTTTGTATGTGTCTTGATGAATACCTCACCAATATTAACCGGTCTTCCATATTCCTCTTCCTGCAGTGTTATACCTCAAACAAGGATTATTATAGAAATTTCTAGTTGCAATGATGTAACAAACATAAACAACAGATATATAATAAAGGTTACTTGCCATTTCAAGCCTGATTTCTAGGTACGATTTGGGCCCTGAGAAATGGACGTGACGACCGAGACCTCCACGGTCAGACAAACGACAACTGGCATAGGTCTTACTTTTATCCTTTGCTTCTTCAGTTTCCCAATAGTCGGTCATCGTTTTCCAGAGAGTCTCACTGATCCACTTAGGTCGCTGTCGTTTAGTCCTCACAGTGCTAACCATGTCTTTTAACCGTCGTTGACAGATCTCCTCAAAATACTGTTGAACTGTCCCTGTTATCAAGGGATCCCAATGGTGGGTTTTCTAGGATATAGATAGAATAAGCATAACATTAGTGAAAACAACACAGGCAAGGTATATATTAAAGGTATATGAGAGAAAATTGTACAACAAACTTGAGGAAATATCTTTATGCTTTATCACGAGGCACACATGACCAGCTATAGAATGGTTTATCGAATTTGTTTGCAAATTTTTTTGTAATCTTAATTTCGATCCCTGTCACGAATAAACCTGAAATATGTACAAGATTAACATCCTAACCATCAGAGACTCGAACTCATCAGATCATCATAACTCATAAGCAAACCAACAGTCAGATTCGTAAACAAACTAGACGGTTTAAAAACACACCATTGCGAAAGGCATAAGACAAGAACAAAAAACTCATACATAGAATATCAACATCTGAAGAAACAGTACATGACAATAGCCATACCAAGTCGTGTTTTCCATCGGTGCGGGAGAGAGCACGGTGGTAAACGTTTCCCTGTCTTGCACCCGAAGCAGAGCATTCAGAGCCCGCAGTGTGTCCTCCTCGAGGTCCGGCAAAACATGAAGAGATTCGTCGAGGAAGTTGTGACCTTCAGAAGATGGATGACTCTGAGCCTGAGATTGGTAAACTGGCGAAGGTGGGGCGTTCTCAACAGAATTCTGGTTGTTCTGGACTTCTTCTGACACCGGTGAAGCTACGACTTCAGGTTGATTAGTAGTCGAGTTCTTGAATAGTTGTCTTGGCGGTGGATAGTCATGTACATTGGGTACTGACGCTGACGTTTGGGGGATAACTGGATTTTTTTCTGGACGTTGAGTGGTCTGAGTCGGAGGAACAACGGATGCGGGGTGAAGGTGTATTGTTTTGGCATAGGGCTCAGTGTTTTTTTCAGACCACTGGGTTTGGACCCAACGGCTCTCTGAGTGACGTTTGGAGTGGTTAGTATCTTACGAGCTCCTCCTCTCTTTCCCTTTTGAGGCATCGTTTCACGGAGAGTTTCAGAGAAGAAATTGAGAGGGTCGATAGTGTATCTGCAAAAATTAGCAATGAAACTGAGAACCTCGAATAAGAGATTCAAATAAGAGATGTCAATTAGAGATTAGTCGGTAGGGAGGAGGATCTGGAGAAAAAAATGCGAGATGATTCGAAAGGGATTTTGGAGAAGGGGAAGAACAAAATAAAATCAGGGTTTATGTTTGCGGTAAATTATGGTTTCTCGACACTTAGTCAAAATTTGTTGGGTTAAGGCGGGTAATTGAAAAGTTTTGGGCTAAAAAAATAAGTTTGGTTTCCCGGATTAATTACGCGAAATATTTTGAAATTTTTCGCGTAAGTAGTCGATTGTGATGCTTAAGTAAATTGGTATTTTATACGTATTGTTGTAAAATTTTGTTTTATTTGTGTTTTATTATATATATAATAATAAAATATTTTATTAAGTAATATTGTAATAGCATTAATTAATAATTTTTGACAATATCCAGGACTATAACTGCATATGACCTATATTCCTATAAACCCAAACATATACCCTAAACTGAACCCTAAACCCAAAACCTTTGATTAAACCCTAAACCCTAAACCCCATAAAAAAGATACATGAAGAAAATTAAATATTCACAACCTTTGACACACCCATTCTTCTCCTGTTTCAAACCTTAAACAAATCCATTAATAGCACAAACCCTAAACCATAGAAAAATCATAAGAAGACAAGAAGAATATTAAATCTTCATAAAACCTACAACCCTTTGAATACGCCCCTATACTAAACCCTAAATAATAAACCCTTCCCCTGTTTCAAAAATAGATATGTGACTCGGTGCTATATTATTATTGTATATAAATAGATGACTAAGTTGAACTACTAAATAACATATATAGTTTAAGCCATTATCAAAATAGATAAATCTCAAATACCTTAAAAAAAAAAAAACCAAAAATGGAAAAGGAAAAATACTTAGTTTTACCCATTAACACCATGATCATGATCATGAATGCTGTTAGTTGGGACTTAGTGATAAGACATATACATAATTAATACAGCCTAGACAACCCAATGGTTGCATTGTCTCCATAAATAAACTCTGGTGGTTGCTTTGAACAATCAAATATTGAAAGCTTATATTATTTGTCAAAATTCCTTTTGCCTTCCATCTCTTCATTACCAAATTCGTAATGGATTACCTTCCAAGTGATGTTCTTTCAAAAATTCTTCTTGACGTCATTGACGGTGAACAAGGTTTACACTATTTTATAAGGGCGAAGACAATATGCAAGGCGCTTCAAAGCGTCGGACAAAGTCAACATTTCTACAAGTCGATCGATTTATACTATGGTTTTATTAACTTAAATCTCTTTGCTTGCCCACCTCATTATAAACAATATTTCGTCGAGAGGTGTCTACAATCAGGAAACCCTGCAGCTCTTCTCTTACGAGGTATGTGTTGCTTTATCTACAGCGACCGGATGGTTGAAGGAGAGGCAATGATCAAAAGATCAGCAGATAGCCGATGGGAAACACGGATATACGCGTACTCCTTGCTCTTGCGTGTTTTTTTATGGAGATGGAATAGTGTTGAACAGTGGGTATGTCATCGACCGTGAACTTGCCACTCGGATACACATAAAGATAACTAGAAAGGATAGGCGTGTATGGCCAGAAATGCCTTCAACTCTGTTCTTTGAGAAGGAAGCGAGTGTAGATATCAACAGCCTTTATAGTTGCACGTGTGCTCCGATAACAACCTGGAAGGGTTGGTGGGACTTTGGTTTCAAGGGTTCAACCATGTGCGACAGATGCTTTTGGACCATAGAGTCACTATTTTACTTCAGACTCCTGCTGAACAATTTCGGAATTTGGCCATGTTTAGATTCTTGAATATCCTTCATTTGATAAATATTGTTTAGTGTTGACTAGAATGTGTTAAACTGCGAAAATATTATATGTTGTCTTCATTTATGTGCAAATTTTAAACATAAGGAGTATATGCATTATCTTTGGGTGCAAATGGTAATACTTCCGAAGTATTTTATGACTGAATAAATGACTTTTTGCAAACAGGCGCGATGATTAAATTGAAAGGACATTTACCTAAATAATTTTTCAACAATATATCCATGCAAGTAACAACGCGTTTTTGTAATAAATTTTGAACTGCAATAAATAATGAAGCGACATTATATATCATTACCTAGCGAATTAGATTAATCATGTACATACTTACTCCAGCCGAAGATGCACGCCAACAGATGCATATTAATTAATAAATAACAATAACATAAATACTATTTAAATTTATGGAAAACCCAAAGGTTGGATCCGATCTATAAATAGACATCTGTGGATGCCTTAGAAACAATACCTATCTCAAATACTCTACAATATTATTTTTTAAAATTCTCCTTTGCATGTTTCCATATTTTCTAACCAAAATCGGCAATGGATTTCCTTCCCAGTGATATCCTAAAAAATCCTTCTTGCTATCATTGATGATAACCAAGGGATACGCTATTTGGCTCGAATGAAAACAACATGCACTGTGCTGCAAAACGTCGGAGAAAGTTCAGATGTCTATAAGTTGGCCGATCTATACTTCTCCAACATTACTTAAGATATATGGTGCCCACCTAGGGTTATAACTAAATTAGTCAACAAATGTCTGGAATCCGAAAACCCTTCCGCTCTTCTCCTCAGAGGTATGTGTCTTTTTGTATATTGCGACTGTTGGGTCGACCGATCGTTGACCTCCATCGACCGGATGGTTAAAGGATAGGCTATGATCAAAAGATCGGCAGATAGGCGATGGGAGACAAGGATATACACGTACTCCATGTTCATGTGGGTGTATTATGGAGATGGAGAAGTTTTGAACCATGGGTACATCATCGAGTACGTGTTAAGATAAATATGAGACAAAGGTATGGACGGTCAGACAGACAGTGTGCACTGTCCTATAAGAACTGAAGAGGATTAGATATCAAAGGGCTTTATAGATGTTTGTGTGCTCCGATAAATACTGGGTTGGCTTGGTGGGACAATGATTTCAAACGTACAAACATGTGCGATACATGCTTTTGGACCCTTGAGTCACTATTCTTCTTCACAATCATGAGAGATAATTTCGGAATTTGGCCCCATCATCTTTATGAAAATCTTTATTAATATATAGTTTGTTAAATGTAGTAGATTATGTAACACTCGACTTTTCAAATAATGAAAAAAGAAGCAAGTTATAAAACTACTGAATTTAGTTATATTTACAAAGTCACAGTGCAAATATTAATCTAATATAAACGGATGAAGTGGTGGCATGATCAAGTCGATAATTGATGGCCACAATTTAATGAAAAACAAAATAATTTAACCAAACATTGTAACTCTCCTTTGCATGATATTGAATCATGATTAATGTTGATTGGATGGGGGGTTTCGTAGACAAACACCCATAAGTGCCAGTTTGTGTACTATTATGCTCTGTTTATATTACAAAGACATGTGTGTCGTGTAACAGCTCCTCTCTCCCTCTCTGTTTTGCTTCGGCGCTCGAGACTATTTATTAGAGTATGCATTGGGTAGTAATTAAGGTTTCATATGTTCTTTAACACCAAATGATCTTAATCAAACATATATAGCGAGATGAAGTGGTTGGTGTGAAATGTTCTTATTGGTTTTATGTTGGTTTGGGAAATTAAATTATGATTTTGTAAATCTTTCATGTTCTAGGTTTTTTTTTTGCGTATATACGAACTTATCATGTTAAGGAAATTTTATAATATATATTGAGAGGAACATTGAATATTCTTCTTTTTCTCATTTAATGTGTAAGCAATAAGCACAAACCTACCAAATGAAACATTAAAAACAAGATTTGAGGATGGCTACAACATAAACGTCCCGCCGAAACAGAGGAACTCTGCAAAAGCCTGCAAGTGAACAAAAGACAAACCAGTGCACTGTTCTATTTTTATTTGGGCTAAGAGAAAAAAATATCATTAGCGGTTGTGGCCCAAATAGTTTTTCTAAACCAAGGGTTGTGACTTCTTATTTTTACACCTTTTACTATTACTAATTCAAGGGTTTTCTTTTAGTGTTTCACACCTTTTACTCACCAATTTTGGGAAACTATTTAATTTTAAAACCTTAGACGCTTCATTTTCTTACCGCTTACTGAGAGAAAAAACTTCATTTTAAGCTAATTTCTGCGAAAATATCTCCGATTCTCAACTATGGCTCCATAGACTTTCAGAAAAATTTCTCAATTCAACAACTTCATTCCTTGCCTTTGGGACCTAAAAATTATTCTTTTGCGTGTTTGGATTTGTGTTAAGTCCATTGAACCAAAAATCCAAATGCTTTTGGTCGAAGAGGAGGTAATCTTTCTTTTATTCTATAATATGTTTTATTTATTGGGTTATTGCATGTTTTATTAAGGTATTCATTTATTGATTTAGGGTATGAAAATAGACACAACTGTTCATGCCTTTTTATTGAGAAATTCTGTTTTTTCTACATGATGTGAGGGTCGTTGGTTTAAACTTGCAAATGCTCGATTTGTACAAGCACCGGAATATGTGTCGTTGACCCTCGGGTTAAACACATCTTTCAGTCCCACTTATGATAATATTCTGGAAGGTCATTTTATACAATTTGAATTGATTCCGGATATATTAGATAGAAGAGTCTCTGATGAATACCCTATAGGTAACTTTTAGTCTATACATTTGTTTTCTTTATCGGATTATATTAATCATGTTATTTGCATGTGTGGTAGACATTATATTTTTAACTAAATAGATTAAGATATAGTTTTCTAAATAGTTTTATTTTTCTATTATAGATGTCCTTGGTGTTGTTACACGTGTTGGAAACCTTCAACCTTTTGGGCAAGACCAAAGCTGCAGTTCACAATTCGCGACCTAAAGTTCGTTAAACAAATGCCTATAATCTTCCTCACATATGTTTTGTTGTTTGTCTCTGATAATAGAAATTGAAAATACATTTTTTTCTAGCCTCCGGAGTCTTCACTGATTAGAAATTCAATTTAGTTTTTTTTAGAATGATCTCATTGTCTATTACATGTTTGGGTTTAGGATTGATGATACTTTTGATTTCTATATTGTTTAAAATGTTAATGGTGTTTGTGTATAAAATTTATTTAATTAGGTGTAACTTGGCTCAAAGGAGAAGAACGGATGTCAACGATTATGTACGATCAAACCAACAATTCGAACTTTAATGGATTTCTCAACAGGTTTTGGTCATAAACCTAATGCAACTCATTATTTAATATGCTTTATATGTTTTCCGGAATTCATACATTGTTTTCTATTTTGTAGTTTTCCAAATCCGGTACCTAACCAATATCCTGAAGAAAATCTTATGTCCTGGTTCATCTTCTAAATTATGTACCTATTTTAGAAGACCTTATTAAACTTTATTATTTTCTGGGTTAGATGATCAACAAAAAAATGTATTTATCGTTAATGTTTACAACTTTTTTGTCCACTATCATAATCTCTTTTTATTACATCATTTAAATAGCATATAGAATCTAACCCTTGTCAATTTGATTATTGTTAAATTCAAATATCAAAGTATATATTTCATTTGTGATACGACAATAAAAGTATTTTTCACATATAAAGAATCATACACATCTATTAATGCAAAGCAATATGTAGCTATAATATTTTCATAAACAATACACTTACACAAATAAATTTATTTGTGTTTTAATTTCGTAATATTTTCATAAACAATACACTTACACGAATAATGAGTTGAATATTAGTCGTAACAATAGCTACAAATAAACGACTTGGTTACTTCTATACACGAAGTAGCGAATTAGTCGCCCATGTATTGACCAATTCGCGATTTTTCTACGACTCTTCACATCAGACGCAAAAATAGTCGCCATATCACCGACTAGCATAAGATATTGATTCCGGTCTCGACAATGATCGTTAATCAGTCGTAAATCGACGACTAAATTGGCGACAATCATTTTTGGTCGTATATTAGCGACTAATACACGTTCATATATATGTTGTCGCAAAATAGTAGCAATATTATCTCCTAATAGTCGCCAAATGTTACGACTACAAGTATAGTCGCAAGTTCCAGTCGAAAAAACACTGTTATCTTATAGTGTCTTTTCACCATTCAAACATTTTTATGTACTGCTTATTCCGCAATTACCGCACTTGTTCTGCATAGTGCGTTTCTTATGTACAAACATCATTTAAATTGTTCTGTACCGCCTGATCCGCTTGTCCCGCACTGTCTAATCCATTGTTACCATTCGAAGCCCATATCTTATAATGTTGAGATTCCCATTTCTAAGAAAATGTCCCTTTTAATTGTTGTAAAGAAGAAATTTAATTGATTTTACTACTAATTTTTTACAATATTTTTAAGTAAATTTTATTAAAATATTACACTTTGTTTTTTATTTAACCTACCTAATTTTTTATCATGCCTAACTAAAATTTTCCATATTTTTTTTAAAATACGTACTCATATGGTGTTTATTACCGAAAGAGTGACCTGATTTCTCATTACACCTATAGGAATTTCACAAAGGCAAATAATTTTTCAGAACTTTTGCTATCAAACTTATACCACATACAAAGAATACAAAAATATAAAGACAGATAAGTTGGTCCGCAGTTCTCGGACCCTTTATTCACAAGGGTTTATGTTGATTTTGTACCATCGATTTGGCTATATAAACCGTTTTAGATAGTTTATTTTGTATTATTTTGTTTACTTGTATATATATATATATAATATGTGACAAAAACATATAAGTTTTTTGTTTGTTCTATTGTCGTCGATATATTACTATCTCAATTCAAAACACATAATATATAATATAAGTTGTTGACAAAATATATATATATATATATATATATATATATATATATAAATGTGGTTATTCCATTTTATAGCGTTTCTATTTTATTTTTTATGTATGTGTATTTTCGATATCTTAGCTTATCTCTTATATGTCATCGATTTCCATTCAAAAGTTTGAAGCAAAATTTGGTGTCAATTTTTTTGTAGCTTTTGCAGGATATTTCTATACATATACATATATTGAAATTTCTTTTATAAAAATGTTTTGGGTTTAGGTATATAATATTTTCAAGCTGGAAACTAGGACATGGTAAATCTGTTCTCCCTATGGAAGAGTGATGTTGACCCCTAGCTCAATAAACAAAAAAAGTTGTAGTATTCCAATTATTGTTAAAATGGATATAATATAAGCACTACGTGTTGAGTGCATGGCCTATATAAATGATAGGCAGCAGAGTTTACACCCAAAGTATAGAACAAAAGGGCCAAATTATAATGGGAAAAGTAGAGATTGTTCTTAATTCACTTCCTATGTGTGGAGGAGATGGCCCCAATAGCTATTCTAAGAATTCCCATCTGCAGGTTTCTTTTTCAGTTTATCTTTCTATCTTTTCACTTATCTTTTTCATCCTCATAAAACAACAAAAAATGTATTTTGAATTGGTTTGTTACTTTTGATTCAACAAATTGGAATAAAAACATTGGACTTGATTGGTATATCAGATAATTAGTGAAATAGCATCACAGTTGAATACAAAACATTTTATTTATAAATATTCACGTCCATTTATATAAAAATGTATATTCGATAAGATTGAAAATTTCATGAAGTATGAAGATGAATCATTAAAAATTTCATTTTATATTCTAAGATACGTTAGAAAAACGAGATAATCTAGCAAATGATCAGTCGAATTTTGAATAGACATATTACTTAGCTGGCTATTCGGATCAATTGGAAGCCCATTAATTTAAAGAAAATATAGAATTTGACTTTATTTTCATAAAGAATATGACATTTTTAATCAAAATTAACTTGGTTCCTTGTTATGTACTTTTTTGTAAAGAAACATCAGTTAATATATTAAAATGTCCAGTACTCATCGAGCCACACAAAAACAAAAACACGAAGATTACTATGCGGCTTCATTGTCTTACGAAAAGCTAATCGTTAATTAGCTAATTATAGAGGAAACTATATATCTCGGTGACGTATGCTTTGTTCGGACATTAATTAAAATGTGATTTAGTTCGGTCTTTTCAGTTGAAATAGCACATCATAAAATACGAAATATCAACAAACTACAATAATCTTTCTGACTGCTTTTGGTGTGGACAGAGAAGATCAGCAAGTTTATTGAAAGAGACAATAGACAAGTTGATAACGGAGAAAGTCGATGCAAAAACCCTAATCTCTGACTCCAACACATTCCACATAGCCGATCTTGGTTGTGCGACTGGACCAAACACATTCTTTCTCGTCGAAGACATCATCAAATCAGTTGAAACCAGCTTACAATCAAACTCCACAAAACCAGAGTTCCTCGTCTTCTTCAACGACCTCCCAGAAAACGACTTCAACACTCTCTTCACCTCTCTCCCTCAAGACCGGAGTTACTTTGCGGTCGGTGTCCCGGGTTCGTTCTATAGCCGTGTTCTTCCTCAATCTTCCGTTCATATTGTAGTGACGGTGGGGGCCACACACTGGCTTTCAAGTGTTCCAAAGGAGGTATTGGACAAAAGCTCCAAGGCGTGGAATAAGGGAAAGGTTCACTACTCAAATGCGGCGGAGGAAGTGGTGAAGGCTTATGAAGACCAGTTTGGTCGGGACATGGAGAAGTTTCTAGAAGCTAGGGCTAAAGAAATAGTGAGTGGAGGGTTTTTGGTTGTTGGAATGTGTGGGATTCCTCAAGGAATGCCTTTCTCCAGACTTGCCGACAGTATCATGTATACTTCCATGGCTGATGTTCTTATTCAAATGCAATCTCAGGTAATTCCGTAGAAAGTCTTTATATATATATATATATAAGATTCATTTAATACTGTAAAAATAGTGATACATAACTCGAATTATAGTTTTAAACGGTCCTATGACAACTTGTAGATTTGTTGCAATTTTCTTATTTTAATTTATATGTTCTCAAATGAATATAAAATAACAACGGCATTTTAATGTATACATGTCTCTCTTGTTTATTACCAATAATGAGTTTAATGAGATGGGCATGTAGGGTTTGATCAGCGAAGAGCAAGTTGATACCTTCAACGTACCGATCTACTCGGCATCTCCTGAGGAGGTAGCAGTCTTGGTAGAGAAAAATGGCTGCTTCGCCGTCGAATCTATGGAGCTGATGGACCCCACGGCATGGCTCAAACGGCCAATGGATGTGGAGGATGTGAGGCAATGGATGGTTTGCATAAAGGCTACAATGGGATCTCTCTTCATCAATCATTTCGGTGACCATCTCCTCGATGACATCTTCGACCGTCTCACAACCAAACTCATTGGACTCACCGAGAAGGTTGAATCTAGCTACCGTGAGAAGGCCATGCTGTTCTTTGCGTTGAAACGAAAATGAATTTTTATTTGGTTTAATTGTTTGGATTGTTTTACTCCGGTCGAGGGATCAATTGGGTATAGTTGTGTGATTCCATATTATGTAATGTTGGGTTTTCTGAGTCTTTTATTGTTTGTGTAATTAAATTCTAATAATTTTTATTTTGTAAAAGTATTTTATTTCTTAAACTGAAAACAATATATATCGGGAACAGCGCTCCTTCTTTGAATGCGGATTAGGGGTCTGATTGGTAACAGCTGTAACTACTATAGAATTTTTATTGTAGAAATTTTAGCTGTAAAATTTTTGACTGTATCATTTTGGCTATAACTTTTCTAAAACAAAATATGATTGGTTTAAAGTATATATTTTATATCATATAAATAATTGAGAAAATCTATAAAGTATATAAAAGTTAAACACATATCATTATACACATATATAAAAGAATATTAAAAATTATTTACTATGTATATAAAATAAATCTTATATATATTACGATATTATAAAGAATACATTAAATACTATTTATGTATATATATCATATGTTTGCATAAAATTATTATATAAATATAGACCATGCCATATCAATTTATCATATAAAATGCTCATCAAACTATATCATACTGTAAAAAATATTGTAAAAATAAGAAATATATTTTAAGATAAATAATACTATTTTTGCATAATATAAATTTGTTCGGTCAATATATATTGCATGTATATTGCTGAAGAAAATATTATATATATATATGTGTGTGTGTGTGTGTTTGCACCTATATATATATTTAAATACATAACACCTATATATGTTCGTGGGTTGAAACAAGTAAATGAAAATAAAAATGAATTGGAGAAAAAGAAAGAAAATGTACAAAGAAAGTGAAAACTAAAATTTTGGTGCTAAAAGATATTTTTTGTATGTGCTGTGAGTATTTTTTTAAAGGTACAATATGATTGGTTTTCATATTAAAACCATAGCAAAAAACTATCTTTCTACAGCTTTTACAGGATTCTCCAATCACCCCTAGGTCTTTCCTATGCATCGAGAAGTATAATTCATGGAAGAAAAGTGTTATAACAAGGTCTTGTACGTGCCATTGGAGACGGATTGGATAAAAATGTTTGGACACATAATTGAGACATTATCACCATTCCAAGACCACCGATGTACGGTGAAGACAGCGTAATTGACCTTACACTCATTGCTGAAACTATGATACCTTCAAGTTCATATACACACGAAAATTCATTTAAAATAATCAATAGTTTATGATGAAACTATCTGGTTTCCAAAATCCATTCAATAAAAATCCATTAAAACAAAGAAAATTAACGTAATTTGTTTCCAACAAAAATTTGACTAGAAACTTAATTATAGTTAGTCGGTTGGACTAGTGTTACCCATGCATGTACCATAACTTGGGTTGAAACACGAAAATATGTTTGTATAAGTTGTGAATGCCAACAAAAAAACGTGGTCCTGTGGCTAAATTAAAGTAGGTGGTCCCGAATATATTTATAGTTGACTAATATAAATCATAACTAATAGTCTAACAGAACTATACAAATTAATATATATATAAATAAAAACAGATTGTGTGGAGAATAATTATGCATCATAGTTATTTAAGCAATTAGTCAAAGTGTTAATAACCCTGAAAGTGAAGAGATAAATGGCTATTGGGTGACATATAAGGACAATTTTTGGTTCAAAAAGTTTAAATATATACATATAACTAAACAAAAATTATTAAGTTTTATGGATTTCCAACTCAAAATTAATTGACAATGAGAAGAACTTCATATTCTTTATATATTATGTAAAATCTCTTCCAACTTCTGATGTAGGACTTCTATGTCTTAATATGTCCCTCGAGATAATGACTTTTTAATCATTAATCTCATAATGTTTGGATAAAGATCGACGGAACAAATTTTGAGTCAGAACGATTATAAATCGGGTTAGACAGTGCGGATCGAGCTCTTACATCATGTTAAATTCTATGAAAACTTAATAAAAAATAACCTCCGAGGAATATTTTCATACATGTAGTGATCTATAAAAATAAAATAAGATTATCAAATAAATTGTAAGGGTGTTTTTTTAAACTATTTTTTGCATTAAATTAACTTTTTTTTTTTGGGTTTTTGTTTTTTATGGGCCAGTCCAACAACATCCGCTATTGGGTCTAGAACTCTGCACAACTCAAAACAGTTCTAATGGGTCAAGCCCTTACAAGCCAAAATGGACCGAGAACCCCAAATCTAGAAAAACCTAAAAATGACCTAGATGACAGATCTCGCCGGGAGGCCGCCGCCGAAGTGCAGACACCACTGCCGGGGAGATCCGTCACCGCGCTGACTACCGGAGAAACAACCGACGTTCATCAGTAACAGAAACGCCTTTTGGCTCTGCCGCCGCCAAAGCGCAGACACAGAGGACACGATTCTGCGCCGGACACCATGAGGAGGAAGAGGGCGGTGACCCAGGACCATCACCTCCGTGGAGAAACATGACCAACCCCGCTTACCTGGGCCTCAGAGACGGAGGGCCGAAAGAAGACATGACACCGGCGAGCAAAAGAAAGGACTCCCCTACTCCATGGGGAAGAATGCGACAGGAAGAGGGGGAGAGGGTCAAACGGGAGGAGGAAGCGCCGGGAAAGCTCAGACGAAAGCGGAGCCACCGTCCTTAAGAAACAATACCAAGTGGAAGAGATATCCGGAGTGACCTACCAGCCCACAACCCACACGCCGCCGCACCAAAACCACGACTTCAGATCTGCCAAAACACCACCACACCATGACATGCAGAATCGAAACCAAAACAGAGAAGAGCGGAGAAGAGGAGAAAGAGCCAAAACCCACCGGATCTCATCCTCACAGATCCAGCAAAACCGGCAGAAACGCCACACCGCTACACCGAAGCGACACCATCACGACACCTCAGGGTAACCACCAGGTTGTTAGAGAAGAAACACATGACCACGGTGAAGCTCAACCACACATAAGCACCATTAGATCTCTCACATCGACGGTAGAAGACCGGCGGTAGTGTGATTTAGGGAGGGAAGGTGAAACATTAGGGCGAATTTTATAGAGAGTTTAGAAGAGAGAAACATGCAATGATTGTGCTTTTAACTAATTAATTATTTTATTCTCTAAGGGTGTTCTTAAAAAAATTGTTGTATTTCTCTTTCTTTTCTCAATTTTTTTTTTTATAATTTTAGAAACATGTATGCAATTTGTACATACAATTGGTAAGAAAGTTGTATATATCTTTGTTTGGCTAACAACTGATGAGGAGTGGTGTATGTTTGAGTTTCCTATAGTATTGCAGGTGCAATTTGGTAGTTTTTCAACTATATCTTAATTTACTAAAACCAAAATCGAGCGTACGGTAATTTATACAGTAAATAAACTCTTAAGATTATCAAAACCATTCATTTTAGCTTCTTAGTTCTTATCTCATATTTAAATTTGAGAAAAGAGTAAAATGCATAAGTGAGTTATATATATTGTTACATTCGAATCATGTATAATATGAACATGTGAATGCCAGATTAGACGAAAGAAGCTGTGAGGATCATTATACATCCTAGACTCCTAGGCATCGATCCTGTTACACTTATTTTCGGGGTCAACTATGAGTTTTATTTATTTATGTATTTGGCATCTTTTTGGTACATATATACACTCGATCACTTATCTTCCTCCCTATAATGATTTGTCGCTTTTAAGGAATCGTGTCTCCATAAATCAAGTCAGGCAAAAATGGTTAAAATAAAAATTAATCACATTCAAACAAAAAATTATAATATATAAACTAGATTTTGACCCGCGTTTAAAAAACGCGGATTTTGTTTTCTTTTAACAAATAAAATTTGGATGTTTATTTTTTTGACTACCATATTTAAAGCTATTTATTTTGGTATACATAATTGAAAATTAACATGATTATGAAAAATAAAGAATATAATTTAGATAATTAAGTTTGAGCTATTTATTTTATAAAATTTTGATAATGAACGGAATGCAGAATATCATTGTATAAGTAGAATATCATTGTATAAGTTTAATTATGTGAGTTCTTTTGAATGAATATTGAAGCATTAGAGTCGGAAATTCATTATATAATTGTTTTTTTCAGTTTATATACATATTTAAAATTTTGATATAATAACTTAATTTAATATAAATTAATTGTAATAATAGTTTATATTTTTTAGTCCCAATTATATAATGTGAATAATTAATAAATTAAGGGTTCATTATTTGTTATGAAATAAAAATTATTCTAATGTATGTATTTTTATTAATATTTTAAAGTATAAACATTTATATTAATTATATTTGATTTTATATGATTTATAATATTAATAACATATAATTCACAACAATATTAATTCAGCCAAAAAAGTTTAAAGCCCAACATTTTTTATAATATTTATTTATTTAAGAGCCATAAAATTATTACTGCAGGCCCAAACAATTTTCAATTTATAGGACACCAGTGGCCTATTAACCCAAACTCTTAGCTAAACATTCATGAAAGTCCAGATTTAAAATTTTTATGACCCGTGTGTATCCATCGGGACAGACCCGGATCCGAATTTAATTTGGTTTATATCAAAATTTAAAACTTGAATTTACCCTTAATGAAAACTTAAAATACCCTTATAATTTCAGTGGCATAACCTATAAATCACACATAAAGTTAAGGTTAGTTTTCTTTTCACTCTAATTTTTTAATAATATTGATATATAATTTTGTAGAATGATACCACGTATCCCTTTATTTTCTTATTAGTAAAAAGATAATTTACACAAAATTTAAAACAATATTAAGCGCTAAAAACAAATTAGGGAGACGGTATATATATCCAACTTTAAGCTGACAAATTTTCGAAATGGGAAATGAGCTAGATTTTAGGGCTGTGTTACGTGAATGTACCACCTTGTTTCGTGTTAAAGTCATTATATAGTTGTATTTAAAAATATATCTTAATTTGTGGAAACCCTAATTCTCAGTTTATACTGTTCACGTTATAGCACATGCAATACATCAATCATTATATTATTTTGCTTAGTACGATATGTATATAAATATATTCGGTAAGAAACATTTTATTAATTTGATAATTAAAAAGTTCAGATCCACAGAACCTTAACTTTCATACTTGCAGTGACCAAAAGTCAAACGTGGCTGTAACACCCTGTTTTGGACGAACCGAAACGACGGCGTTAGGACATTCGTATAGACAAAAAATGGTTAACCGACATGTCTTCCCATGATCTCAGGAGTCCTGTGCATGTTTCTTTCTATTCAAATCCACAACGTGACCAGTATCGAACTTCTGCTATCAGTCATGCGAGCAAAAGAAAAGGAAAAGAAGAGGGGTGAGTAATGGGGATTACTCCGTGAGACAATACGAACTAATTCACCTCAACACATCCGACATACGACTTGGTAACGAGACGAGAATTAAGCCGTTACAATCACAAACTACGTATAAGGTTATACATAGTCTCAAATTTTGCACAACCACAAACAAGAGACTCCGACTACCGGCGTCCCTGACCCCACCAGCCCAGACTTTCAAGTAGTCCGCCTAAAATGACATCTCATCTTTAGGCCGTCTAAAATGATATCTCATCTTTAGACCATCTAAAATGACATCTCATCTTTAGTTCGTGAACCACATGCACCCAACACCGCACCTAAAATGACATCTCATCTTTAGGGCGCATCAAATGACATCTTATCTTTAGGACTACTAAAATGACATCTCATATTTAGTCGCGTGCACTGCCAGCACCGAACACCGCTCCTAAAATGACTTCTCATCTTAAGGGCGCCTAAAATGACATCTCATATTTAGGACGACTAACAAGACTTCTCATCTTTAGCCGTGTGCGATATCGGCACCAAACAACAAACAACATGCTCCCTAAACCCCAGCGGAAGGACGGACCACACAAGGGCACCATCCTGACAATCAATGTGCACAGTGGACTCTCAACCCTGTGCACCTCACATCTAACTCTAACTCAACAATTTTATATGATTCTCAGCATGACCGTCTTTAACATGCCATCTAGGTTCTCACGCAACTTCTCAATCAACACAGTCAATCCACACCATCTCAATCATCTCAATCAATCACACAATCTCATTTCCGGTTAACGATTTCATTTACCAATTTCGTTCTCAAACAATCAACCAAATCACGTAACAAATTCCATTTGTCTAACAACCTAACTTCAATTCTCAATTCCAGTTTCTTGGTTCCAATTCCTTATATCTATGATATGAATAAAAAGTTTCTTTTCAACTACTTCAGTTGCAAGTATACAACCTAGTCCTTTGTAGTTTTGAGGTGTCAATCCACTTGGGTAAATCAAACACACTAAGAATGCAAGTGTTTCCTTAACCTAAGTGCAACCAAATTTGTTTGTGGGTTTTGTAACTATCAACTAACAAGATATCCAGATTTCAAACATGATTAAATAAGGATTTAGACAATTTTAAAGTGAGATTAAAAATAGAACAAGAACAGAGCATAAACAGAGCAGCAAGATAAGTAAAGACAATTGATTAAAAACTAAGTTCCTTGGGTTGAGCTTTGGTTTGGATGATCAATTATCAGTTTAGAAACATTTAGCAAACTGGGGTGATTTCTTAGGTTAAGAACAACAATCCAAGTTACTCCACTCTCATGATAATAACCCTATATCTATCAAGCATTAACATCAACTCTCATTGGCAATTTCAAGATAGACATGCTTTAAGAACAAGTTCTTATTACCACTAAACACCTTAAACATCAATTCTCATTGGTTAAGTATGTAAAGCACTTGATTAGAGATTCAAACATTAACTACACTTCTCAGTGCTAGCAACATTCAAGTTCAAGGAATTGATTAGCTACTTCAATCATAGCATTAAGAACTTCTAACAAGTAAGAAATCAGTATTCCCAAGTTCTAAACAACCTAAACCATTCCTAGATCACCTTCACCTTTACTCAAACCCAGAAACTTATAGAGAACTACTCACTAGCCATAGAAGTAACAAGGCAAGACATGTTTAATGAAAGCAAGAAGAATGATAAACAAGAAGAACTAAAAGAAGAACTCAAGAACACAACTCAAATTGCATAAAAGATCAAAGAAAGCTAAATTGTTTGTAGTGAATTGTTACAAGAGGTGATATGGTTCTCTAAACACACCAATAGCCTTTAAATAGAAGAAAACAGAGTGTAATGGTCGACAACACTCACATGGAGGGTCTACAAGCCGAAAGAAAAAAGAAAAAGAAGCATGTGAGAAAAGTTGGCCTCACAGCGGCTTGCGGCCCTCGCTGTGCAATGCCTCTGTGAGGTGTCTTCGTTCCACACCGGCTTCTGACACTCGCTTTGGATGCCGCTGTGGAATTCCCTGTCTCGCAAATCCCTCACAGCGGCTCGAGGCCCTCGCTTCCAGGTGCCGCTGTGAGGTGTCATGATCCACAGCGAGTTCGTCCTCTCGCTGTACGGGTCGCTGTGGAAACTGATCGTCTGTAAATTCTCCACAGCGACTTGGTGCAGTCGCTGTGGGGTGCCGCTGTGAAGGTCCTGACCCATTGATCTTCCACAGCGACTTGGTGCAGTCGCTGTGGGGTGCCGCTGTGAGGGTCCTTCCACGATCCTTAGCTGTTTCTCCACCTTCTTTGAGTGCCCCTTTGGTCCCTACCTCCTCCTTTGTCCCTTGGTGCTCCATCTTGTAATCCACCACCTACAAAAGAGTAAAACAATGCACATGCACTCCTAATGATGTCTAAATGCTTTTCCTAAAGCTAAAACACATTCCAAATCATGATTAATATTCACTTAAAAACACAACACATCAACTCCCCCAAACTTGTTTCCTTGCTTGTCCTCAAGCAAACAACAAAGAGAACAAAGTGGAAGAGGTTTGAAGTTGGAGACTCATAACCAAAGAAATTTAGCAAGCCCTCAACATGATGTCCTTAGAAAATGATAGTATGTTGTATGAACAAACAATCTTATCCACTCCAATTTCTCTTGGCTTATCAACACACCAAATCTTATTCTCTTAAGCACATTGTCAAGAATCTACCAACTGAACATTTCACCAACTCTTAAATTCATTTATTTATCAAAGTGTAGTCTCACAAATGGGGATTTGATCTCAATAAATCGGCTTGGTATAAAAAGGCTTCAAATGGTGTTTGGATGAGGGTCTTGATTTCATTTTTGGTGGCTAACTCTCAAGGAAAATGAATGCTAGATATTATGCAAAAAATGGCAAGACAAGAACAATTCATGCATACAATTCTTAACTCCCATTGTCTTACCCAATTGTGTTTCCAAATCCTATCATTAGTTCACCCAATCTCCTTTTTTCTCAAATTTAACCATTTGACTTTTTTCATTTTTGGGTCTCGAGAAGTTATTCTTTTAATAAGACTCTTTTTTCTTTTGATCACTTTTCATTTCAAACTTAGAGTTTTCCAATTTTTATCTCAACTTCCCAAGTGTTTCCCTTCACAAGCCCTTTGGTTCTTTCTTTTTTTCTTTTACTCCCCATTTCACTCTTTCTTTTATTTCACTCCCAACCCCAATTTCAAGTGCTTATACCCCAAATGCCAATCAAAAATTGAAATCTCATTGTCGTTCTTATACTTTTAACCTTTTACACATGTTAGCATTATCAAAAAGAGGCCTTACTCAATCAATCAAATGAAGGTTTAAAAGGAAAGGGGAGGGTTCTATGGTGTGGAAACCATCCTAAGAGTGAGAATGACCACTTGGATTAACAAAGGGTGGTAAAAATGTGGTAAAAGATAATCCAAGTGTGTATGTGGTGACCATGATCAAGCATCAAATACCCATAAGTCAGAAGTTTAAGTTCATTTAAGTCCATATAGATGAGTTGGTTTCAAAGTTGAGGGTATCAAACAAGACAAATAGATTCGAGTGGTGTGATCAAAGCTCAAAATGTGCAAGTGTTTCAATAGTTGTTTAAGCAACATACTATGATTAACAAGAACATCATGTTGAGTTCTTAAATCTAGATTTCTTACAAAGTATTTATATCATTGTCTCCTATGCAAATGCAAGTGCAATCTAGAATGCTACTAGACTCAATCCTAGAAGAGAAATAAACATGAAACTACATGCCTTTTTCTTTTTGTTTTTTTCAAAATTTTCAATTTTTTTTGGTTTTTTGAAATCATATCTAATAACATTGCAAAACATAAAAGACTCGATAAAACAAAAACGATGGTTAATTGATCACCCCCACAAACTTACTTCGCACCGTCTCGGTGTGAAAGCAAATTAAGGGGAGCTAAAGATGGTAAATTAAAATAACACAAAACAAAAACTATGTACAAAGTGGTGATGTTACCTCAGTAGTTAGGAGGTGCGGTATCCTCCTCGTCTTCACCCAAGGATAGGGACTCATTGCTGGAACCGGGAGATGGTGGTGGGATGTATCGCCTGGATCTGCGACGTCGCTCGTCAAGGGAGGCGCGTCCTGGTGCTCTGCTGGACGAGCTGGTAGCCTCTCCTCCATGATAGGAGTGTCGTCTCGGAAAGTCCTCTGAGTCTGCCTCTTCTTCACTCTCCGAGTAACCAGGAGGAATTTCCACCGGACCTTTCTTCCCTGTCACCATATAAGCCAAGTACTTCACTTGACGACTGAGCGCCTTCGTCTTCTCCTTGTACTTCTTCTTCAAGAACTCCTTCGTTCTTCGTCCAGCTTTCACAAATTTCCCAATGGTGCGGTCTTGAAGCTTTTTCCAATGCTCCAGCTTCCTGATGTAGCTGTGGGCTTTGCGCAACTGAGCACCCTGAATTGCTTCATTGGAAGCATGTAGGTAATAACGTGCGCTCCCATAAATCGGGCTTGGTGGTCTAGCCTGATCAGAACTGGCTCCTGTCTCTGTCGGAACTTCCGCTTGGCTGGTGGTGCTTCCTCCCTGTGAGGCTCTCTCAGATGCTCTCCTCTTCCTTGGTCTTGGTTGCGTTTCCAGTGGGTCAGCTGCAATGTTGTGGTAGTACCGTGGATCCGGCTGAACATGACATTCTCCTTGTTCCGCAGCGTGGTGATGGCAATGTTTGGGAGGAAGACATCATGGTCAGCTTGTGGCTGGCTCTGAATGTGTATGCGAATTTGTCCTCTATATTCCCAGCTAGGAAGTTGGTCTTGCGCAGAAGGGCTTCATCTATCAGTTGTGGTCTAACCCCGTTGACCAATGGGATTTGCAATGCCTGAAATATCGGAGTTAGCATCCCCCAAACTTGAATACCGGTGTCCTATCAACAGATGTCATCGCCTGCCTTCTGATAGCCATCAACCTCTTGAAGAAGTAAGCCACAACTCCCATCTCATCATAGTTCCAGTGGTTTACCTCTGGAAAGTCAAATCCTCCCAATACCGGCTTAAGTCCCATTGCCATAAACCTCAACCCTTCTTCAAGCACCTTGTTGTTTTCTCGCCTTGAAAACATGGTGTAGGCTAACAGTTTTTCCACGTATCGGATGGTCGGGTGGGCAATGTCAGAATTATTCATTTCTCCTGTCTTGTACACTGCCCTGGAGATGGTGTTCCACAATACCGTAAGGAGAAGGTCTATGGTTGGCAGCCTGTTGTTCCACTCATCTCTGAATCCTAGTATCTTTGACAGCTGTTTGAACCCCACTCTGTGCTTCCTTCCATTGCAGATGAAGGTGATGACACCAAATCCTTTAGCTTCCGTTGGTCCATCCATGAATTCCTCCATTTGTAGGGTACAAAAGAACTGGTGGCATGGCATCTCATAAACGGGATAAGCTTCCGTCATCAATCTTTCTAAACTGAGACTCCTCAGGATGACCATGACGTCATCATATATCCCCAGCTTCTTACAGATTTCAGCATCCCCAAACTTCATGGCTACCCAGTCGTAATATCCAATCTTTGTCCTCACTTGTCTCAATGTGTACATCTTCCCCTTTTTCTTCTTCCTTGGCTTTTTCGCTGCTGGCGGCTTCTTGCTTTTTCCCTTCTTCACTGTCGGCTGTACCCTTTCTTCTTCACTGCTGCTACCCGAGAAATAGATTCTCTCATCATCATCGTCTTGTGCCGCAGCAGGTTTTTTCCCTGGACGATGTGTCTGCGTGCTTTGCTGCTCCTTTTGAGCTTGTGACTTTCTCCTTACCATCTGCACAAACACAACTTAGAGCCATCAAACTATTTCTCAATCAACACAAAAGTGATGCCTAAAGTTTGAGCATTATATTTTTCAATCAATGCAACCTCAATCACTCAATACTTAGGCTATTGCAGTGTTCTAACAAGCATCAATAACTCATCTCATTCTCAAAATTCAGAATATTTCAAGTTTTCATCAATCTCTTCATGAATCTATTTCTTTTTTCACATAGGTCTCAATGCACCTTGAATTTGATATTGTTCCTTTTGCAAAGTATGCTCTAGACATTCTAACATAGCCTTAGGAACAATAAATTCGCGTTTTCCCCAATTTCCAAAAATATTTCATCAAGAACCCTAGAATTTTGATTTCAGTTTTAGCTAAATCTAATCATGGATTCTTCAAATTAGCAGCATGGATGTGTCTAGAATCATCCAATTAACAAGTATAGAGCCACAAATCCCATCAAATCCGAAATTAAAATTTTGCTATGAAGAACAAGGGTTTTGTAATCTCATACCTTGGCTTGATTTGATGGAAGATAATGATTCTAGATGCGTAGATGATGAGAAACGTGAATCACCAGTCCAAAAATCAATGAAAACGGTTTTGATTTGAGAGAGTTTTGAAGCTTTGAGAGAAAAAATGGAGGTTTTTCGGAAAGATGAAGAAGATGATCGCGAGAGAGAGTTTTAAAACTCATGAAATGACCTCACACCGGCTCACGGCCCTCACTGACTGATGCCGCTGTGAGGTGTTCTTACCTAGCAGCGACTCGGGACACCCGCTGTGCGTGTCGCTGTGTAAAAAAACGCTCCGTAAAACCTTCACAGTGGCTCACGGCCCTCGCTTCCTGATGCCGCTGTGAGGTGTCTTGGTTCCACAGCGGCTGCATGAACTCGCTGTGCATGCCGCTATTGGAAATCCACTTCCGCAAATACCCTCACAGCGGCTCACGGCCCTCGCTTCCGGATGCCGCTGTGAGGTGTCCCTTTCTTGCAGCGGCTTACAGCCCTCGCCGTGCATGCCGCTGCGGGACAGCCCGTCTCGCAATCCCTCACAGTGAGTTATGCATCTCGCTGTGAGGTGTTTTTTCCTGCAATGGTTTCTTCCTGATGCGGATATTTCCGTACACTTTCCTGCTTATTCCCTCATGCTGAAAACACACATATGAAACTAAAACAAACGTGAAATCACACAAACACACATAAATCAAACCAAAAATAGGAAATTTCACACCGTATTTACAAAGGATAACATGGGATTGCCTCCCAAGCGCGCTTGTTTTAAGTCACGAGCTTGACTCTCTTACTTTTTAGGTTGGGGTTGGTTCCGTGAGAAGAATCGATATCTCTTCTTCCACGGGGTTTGATGCTGAGTAGACCTTGAGCCTTTGTCCATTCGCTGTGAACTCACTTCCGTCTTTGTTGAGTAGAACGATGGCTCTATAGGGTCGTACTTCCTTGACTGAGAAGGGGCCAGACCACCTCGATTTTAGTTTCCCGGGAAACAATCTCAACCGGGAGTTGTATAGTAAAACTTGGTCTCTTGCCGTGAACTCCTTCTTGACAATTCTCTTGTCATGGAATGCTTTTGTCCTCTCTTTGTAGATCTTCGAACTTTCATAAGCATCCAACCAGATTTCGTCAAGCTCATGGAGTTGGATGAGGCGTTTCTCACCTGCAGTCTTGATGTCGAAATTTAGTAGCTTCACTGCCCACATTGCCTTGTACTCCAACTCTACTGGTAAGTGACATGACTTTCCGTACAAGAGGTTGAAAGGTGTTGTGCCGATAGGTGTCTTGAAGGCTGTCCGGTATGCCCAAAGAGCATCATCAAATTTATTGGCCCAATCTTTTCTTGAGCTCCCGACAGTGTTCTCCAATATTGCCTTGATTTGCCGGTTGAAAACCTCCACTTGTCTGCTGGTCTGAGGATTATATGGTGTAGCTACCTTGTGTTTCACTCCATACTTCTTAAGAATACTCCCGAACACCTTGTTGACGAAGTTAGTGCCTCCATCACTGATCACAACCCTTGGTACGCCAAATCGTGGGAATATGATCGACTTGAATAGCTTAATGACCACCTTAGCATCATTGGTGGGACTTGCAACAGCTTCCACCCATTTGGACACATAGTCTACTGCTACCAAAATGTATTGGTTCCCATAGGAGGATGGGAAAGGTACCATGAAGTCAATCCCCCACACATCAAATATCTCAACCTCCAAGATGGGGTTCTGTGGCATTTAATTTCTTCTCCCAATGTTGCCTTTCCTTTGGCAAGCATCACACCTTGATGCATAGTTGTGAGCATCCTTAAACAGGCTGGGCCACCAAAAACCTGAGTGTAATACCTTTGTAGCGGTTTTGAACGATGCAAAGTGTCCTCCATAATCTTGAACCGTGGCAGTGATACATGATTCCTTCTATCTCTTCTTCTGGAACACATCTCCTATAGAGACCATCTGAACACCTTTTGAACAGGTAGGGTTCATCCCAATAGGATCGAGTAACATCCCGGTAGAACTTCTTCCTTTGGTAGCTGCTGAGATTTGGTGGCTCCTTTCCACAGGCCAAGTAGTTGACAAAATCTGCATACCAAGGCAGGCTCTCATCTTTCAAGATTTTTACTTCTTCCATCTTCAGGCTCATTTCATATCCTTCTCTTAAACTCTGAATGAGCAAGAGCTGTTCTTCTGGCAGGGAATCATCAATTGGTTACTCTTCATCAATCCTCAACCTTGATAAGTGATCAGCCACTCCATTCTGAACTCCTTTCTTGTCATGGATTTCAAGGTCAAACTCCTGAAGCAGAAGTATCCATCGTAACAACCTTGGTTTAGCATCCTTCTTAGCCAACAAGTGTCTTAATGCTGCATGGTCTGTATACACCACTTCGATCCCACCAAATATGATCTGAACTTGTCAAATGCAAACACCATTGCCAAGAGCTCCTTCTCTGTGGTTGCATATCTTACTTGAGCATCGTCCAAGGTCCTGCTTGCATAATAGATGACATGAATCTTTTTGTCCTTCCTCTGGCCTAAAACTGCTCCAACCGCATAGCCGCTGGCATCACACATTATCTCAAAAGGGAGGTCCCAGTCTGGAGTTTGAACTATGGGTGCACTCACAATAGAATTCTTGATCGTATAGAACACCTTGAGGCACTCATCATCAAATACGAACTCTGTCTCCTTGCATAACAGTCTTGTTAATGGCCTTGCAATCTTTGAAAAATCCTTGATGAACCGCCGGTAAAAGCCTGCATGACCCAAACAGATCCTTATCCCTTTGACAAAGTTTGGTGGCTGCAATCCCATCATCACATCTATCTTGGCTTTATCCACTTCGATTCCTTTTTCTGAAATTTTGTGCCCAAGTACTATTCCTTCCTTCACCATGAAGTGGCATTTTTCCCAGTTAAGCACCAAGTTAGTTTCCTCGCAACGCTGAAGTACCCTGCACAAATTAGACAAACAAGCAGAAAACGAGGAACCATATACAGAGAAATCATCCATAAAAATTCAACAATTTCTTCAATTAAGTCAGAAAAGATCGACATCATGCACCTTTGAAAGGTGGCTGGAGCATTACATAATCCAAACGGCATCCTTCGATATGCAAAGGTGCCATAAGGACATGTGAATGTCGTCTTTTCCTGGTCATTAGGGTGAATGGGTATTTGAAAGAACCCACTGTATCCATCTAGAAAATAGTAGAATGGATGATTTGCCAATCGTTCAAGCATTTGATCAATGAATGGGAGAGGAAAGTGATCTTTTCTGGTGGCTGAGTTCAATTTCCTATATAGAGGCTAACAGTTTTCCACGTATCGGATGGTCGGGTGGGCAATGTCAGAATTATTCATTTCTCCTGTCTTGTACACTGCCCTGGAGATGGTGTTCCACAATACCGTAAGGAGAAGGTCTATGGTTGGCAGCCTGTTGTTCCACTCATCTCTGAATCCTAGTATCTTTGACAGCTGTTTGAACCCCACTATGTGCTTCCTTCCATTGCAGATGAAGGTGATGACACCAAATCCTTTAGCTTCCGTTGGTCCATCCATGAATTCCTCCATTTGTAGGGTACAAAAGAACTGGTGGCATGGCATCTCATAAACGAGATAAGCTTCCATCATCAATCTTTCTAAACCGAGACTCCTCAGGATGACCATGACGTCATCATATATCCCCAGCTTCTTACAGATTTCAGCATCCCCAAACTTCATGGCTACCCAGTCGTAATATCCAATCTTTGTCCTCACTTGTCCCAATGTGTACATCTTCCCCTTTTTCTTCTTCATTGGCTTTTTCGCTGCTGCCGGCTTCTTGCTTTTTCCCTTCTTCACTGTCGGCTGTACCCTTTCTTCTTCACTGCTGCTACCCGAGAAATAGATTCTCTCATCATCATCGTCTTGTGCCGCAGCAGGTTCTTTCCCTGGACGATGTGTATGCGTGCTTTGCTGCTCCTTTTGAGCTTGTGACTTTCTCCTTACCATCTGCACAAACACAACTTAGAGCCATCAAACTATTTCTCAATCAACACAAAAGTGATGCCTAAAGTTTGAGCATTATATTCTTCAATCAATGCAACCTCAATCACTCAATACTTAGGCTATTGCAGTGTTCAAACAAGCATCAATAACTCATCTCATTCTCAAAATTCAGAATATTTCAAGTTTTCATCAATCTCTTCATGAATCTATTTCTTTTTTTCACATAGGTCTCAATGCACCTTGAATTTGATATTGTTCCTTTTGCAAAGTATGCTCTAGACATTGTAACATAGCCTTAGGAACAATAAATTCGCGTTTTCCCCAATTTCCAAAAATATTTCATCAAGAACCCTAGAATTTTGATTTCAGTTTTAGCTAAATCTAATCATGGATTCTTCAAATTAGCAGCATGGATGTGTCTAGAATCATCCAATTAACAAGTATAGAGCCACAAATCCCATCAAATCCGAAATTAAAATTTTGCTATGAAGAACAAGGGTTTTGTAATCTCATACCTTGGCTTGATTTGATGGAAGATAATGATTCTAGATGCGTAGATGATGAGAAGCGTGAATCACCAGTCCAAAAATCAATGAAAACGGTTTTGATTTGAGAGAGTTTTGAAGCTTTGAGAGAAAAAATGGAGGTTTTTCGGAAAGATGAAGAAGATGATCGCGAGAGAGAGTTTTAAAACTCGTGAAATGACCTCACAGCGGCTCACGGCCCTCACTGCCTGATGCCGCTGTGAGGTGTTCTTACCTAGCAGCGACTCGGGACACCCGCTGTGCGTGTCGCTGTGTAAACAAACGCTCCGTAAAACCTTCACAGTGGCTCACGGCCCTCGCTTCCTGATGCCGCTGTGAGGTGTCTTGGTTCCACAGCGGCTGCATGAACTCGCTGTGGATGCCGCTATTGGAAATCCACTTCCGCAAATACCCTCATAGCGGCTCACGGCCCTCGCTTCCGGATGCCGCTGTGAGGTGTCCCTTTCTTGCAGCGGCTTACAACCCTCGCCGTGCATGCCGCTGCGGGACAGCCCGTCTCGTAATTCCTCACAGTGAGTTATGCATCTCGCTGTAAGCACTCGCTGTGAGGTGTTTTTTCCTGCAATGGTTTCTTCCTGATGCGGATATTTCCGTACACTTTCCTACTTATTCCCTCATGCTGAAAACACACATATGAAACTAAAACAAACGTGAAATCACACAAACACACATAAATCAAACCAAAAATAGAAAATTTCACACCATATTTACAAAGGATAACATAGAATTGCCTTCCAAGCGCGCTTGTTTTAAGTCACGAGCTTGACTTTCTTACTTTTTAGGTTGGGGTTGGTTCCGTGAGAAGAATCGATATCTCTTCTTCCACGGGGTTTGATGCTGAGTAGACCTTGAGCCTTTGTCCATTCGCTGTGAACTCACTTCCGTCTTTGTTGAGTAGAACGACGGCTCCATAGGGTCGTACTTCCTTGACTGAGAAGGGGCCAGACCACCTTGATTTTAGTTTCCCGGGAAACAATCTCAACCGGGAGTTGTATAGTAAAACTTGGTCTCTTGCCGTGAACTCCTTCTTGACAATTCTCTTGTCATGGAATGATTTTGTCCTCTCTTTGTAGGTCTTCGAACTTTCATAAGCATCCAACCAGATTTCTTCAAGCTCATGGAGTTGGATGAGGCGTTTCTCAGCTGCAGTCTTGATGTCGAAATTTAGTAGCTTCACTGCCCACATTGCCTTGTACTCCAACTCTACTGGTAAGTGACATGACTTTCCATACAAGAGGTTGAAAGGTGTTGTGCCGATAGGTGTCTTGAAGGCTGTCCGGTATGCCCAAAGAGCATCATCAAATTTCTTGGCCCAATCTTTTCTTGAGCTCCCGACAGTGTTCTCCAATATTGCCTTGATTTGCCGGTTGAAAACCTCCACTTATCTGCTGGTCTGAGGATGATATGGTGTAGCTACCTTGTGTTTCACTCCATACTTCTTAAGAATACTTTCGAACACCTTGTTGACAAAGTTAGTGCCTCCATCACTGATCACAACCCTTGGTAGGCCAAATCGTGGGAATATGATCGACTTGAATAGCTTAATGACCACCTTAGCATCATTGGTGGGACTTGCAACAACTTCCACCCATTTGGACACATAGTCTACTGCTACCAAAATGTATTGGTTCCCATAGGAGGATGGGAAAGGTACCATGAAGTCAATCCCCCACACATCAAATATCTCAACCTCCAAGATGGGGTTCTGTGGCATTTAATATCTTCTCCCAATGTTGCCTTTCCTTTGGCAAGCATCACACCTTGATGCATAGTTGTGAGCATCCTTAAACAGGCTGGGCCACCAAAAACCTGAGTGTAATACCTTTGTAGCGGTTTTGAACGATGCAAAGTGTCCTCCATAATCTTGAACCGTAGCAGTGATACATGATTCCTTCTATCTCTTCTTCTGGAACACATCTCCTATAGAGACCATCTGAACACCTTTTGAACAGGTAGGGTTCATCCCAATAGGATCGAGTAACATCCCGGTAGAACTTCTTCCTTTGGTAGCTGCTGAGATTTGGTGGCTCCTTTCCACAGGCCAAGTAGTTGACAAAATCTGCATACCAAGGCAGGCTCTCATCTTTCAAGATTTTTACTTCTTCCATCTTCAGGCTCATTTCATATCCTTCTCTTAAACTCTGAATGAGCAAGAGCTGTTCTTCTGGCAGGGAATCATCAATTGGTAACTCTTCATCAATCCTCAACCTTGATAAGTGATCAGCCACTCCATTCTGAACTCCTTTCTTGTCTTGGATTTCAAGGTCAAACTCCTGAAGCAGAAGTATCCATCGTAACAACCTTGGTTTAGCATCCTTCTTAGCCAACAAGTGTCTTAATGCTGCATGGTCTGTATACACCACTTCGATCCCACCAAATATGATCTGAACTTGTCAAATGCAAACACCATTGCCAAGAGCTCCTTCTCTGTGGTTGCATATCTGACTTGAGCATCGTCCAAGGTCCTGCTTGCATAATAGATGACATGAATCTTTTTGTCCTTCCTCTGGCCTAAAACTGCTCCAACCGCATAGCCGCTGGCATCACACACTATCTCAAAAGGGAGGTCCCAGTCTGGAGTTTGAACTATGGGTGCACTCACAATAGCATTCTTGATCGTATATAACGCCTTGAGGCACTCATCATCAAATACGAACTCTGTCTCCTTGCATAACAGTCTTGTTAATGGCCTTGCAATCTTTGAAAAATCCTTGATGAACCGCCGGTAAATGCCTGCATGACCCAAAAAGATCCTTATCCCTTTGACAAAGTTTGGTGGCTGCAATCCCATCATCACATCTATCTTGGCTTTATCCACTTCGATTCCTTTTTCTGAAATTTTGTGCCCAAGTACTATTCCTTCCTTCACCATGAAGTGGCATTTTCCCAGTTAAGCACCAAGTTAGTTTCCTCGCAACGCTGAAGTACCCTGCACAAATTAGACAAACAAGCAGAAAACGAGGAACCATATACAGAGAAATCATCCATAAAAATTCAACCATTTCTTCAAGTAAGTCAGAAAGATCGACATCATGCACCTTTGAAAGGTGGCTGGAGCATTACATAATCCAAACGGCATCCTTCGATATGCAAAGGTGCCATAAGGACATGTGAATGTCGTCTTTTCCTGGTCATTAGGGTGAATGGGTATTTGAAAGAACCCACTGTATCCATCTAGAAAATAGTAGAATGGATGATTTGCCAATCGTTCAAGCATTTGATCAATGAATGGGAGAGGAAAGTGATCTTTTCTGGTGGCTGAGTTCAATTTCCTATAATCGATGCACATTCTATGTTCGGTTATAGTTCTTTTAGGGATTAGTTCATTTTTCTCATTTTTAACAACTGTTATACCTCCCTTCTTAGGAACCATATGAACAGGTGAGACCCATGTGCTATCTGAAATAGGAAAGATTATTCTTGTATTCAAGAGTTTCAGAATTTCCTTTTTAACAACTTCTTTCAAATTAGGATTCAGTCTCCTTTGATGCTCAATTGAAGTCATTGTTTCATCTTCCAAATGGAATCTATGGGTGCAAAGAGTTGGTGATAGTCCTTTAATGTCATCAAGTGAATAACCTATTGCTCTCCTATATTTCCTCAGTTCATTAAGGAGTAAGTTTAGTTCATTGGTGTTTAGGTTTTCACTTACTATGACAGGGTATGACGAGTTTGGTCCCAAGAAAGCGTACCTTAGCCCATCCGGAAGTTGTTTGAGTTCTACCTTTGGTGCTTTCAGTTCACACCAGTCATCATCTAGGCTGGACTCACCATTGCCAGCTGGTTTGGTTTCTTCTTTTTCCTCCATGGACTTGATGCTGTGGACCTCTTGAGGGAGTTCCAAGAATTGATCGTTACCTTCTAACGCCTTGCGAGAGTCAAGGAGTTTTGCATACTCCTGTCCTTCTTTGTCCATCAGCTCACTCACGCCTTTCTTGGTGGTCATGACTATCTCCAGGGAGTCCTCCATAGCCAGCTCTTCCAGGTATTCATCAGCCAAAGCATCCAATGTTTCAATCCAAAAGGCCTGCCCTTGAATCGTAGGTTTCTTCATCACCTCATTGATGTCAAACTTGAGGATATGGTTCTTTCCCAAGTGCAAGTCAATCTTTCCCTTTTTTACATCAATGATGGCTCCAGCAGTGGCTAAGAAATGTCTTCCAAAGATCAGGGGGTCCTTTGGTTCTTCATCCATCTCCAAAACCACAAAATCTGTCGGTATTTCGAAATTACTGACCATGACCGGAATATCTTCAAGCATGCCAACCGGAAGTCTCACTGACCTATCTGCCAATACAAGTGAGATTCTACACTCTTTGTAGCGTGTGAATATTAGTTGCTTTGCCACTGAGAGTGGCATCAAGCTTACACTTGCTCCAAGATCACATAGACATCTTTCAAAGGAGAGTGGTCCCAAAGCGCATGGTAGGGTGAAGCTTCCTGGATCTTCAAGCTTCCTTGGAATGGTCCTTCTCTGAATAATGGCACTGCACTCATGGTTTAAGATAACCATCCCTTCCATCTCCTTTGTTATGTCCTTGATTGCATCCTTGAGAAATTTGC
This sequence comes from Orychophragmus violaceus, assembly GCA_030180135.1. Lineage (NCBI taxonomy): Eukaryota > Viridiplantae > Streptophyta > Magnoliopsida > Brassicales > Brassicaceae > Orychophragmus > Orychophragmus violaceus. Next base: position 31,426,786 of record CM058231.1, on the reverse strand, counting down.
TGTATTGGGGTACCAGCATGAATGCATCCATCAATGGCATGGCGAGCTGAATCTTCTACATTTGCTTGTCAAAGAGTGCTCTGTACTTCTCTAAGAGCTGCTTCTTGAATCTTCTAGGAAAGGGAAGTTTTGGCTCATAGGCTTGTGGCACAAAGATTTTCTCCTTGGATGTAGAGGCTGAACCAGTTTTTGCCTTCTCCTTCGTTTCTTCATGCATCTTGCCTTTTCCTTTGATATATTTGACTTCCTCTTTAACTTCTGCATCATGCTTTTCTTTCTCCATGGTTTCCTTCTCAAGTTCAAAGTCCATTCCCCCTTCTTGTTTCTCATTGTCCTCAATGAGCTCCCTTGATGGTAGTTCTCTTCCACTTCTTAATGTAATGGCATTGATATATTCCTTTGGGTTTGGTTATGTTTTTCCAGGTAGGAAGCCCGGTGGTCTGTTTGATGATGATCCTTGTTGTGGAAGTTGTTGCTTGAAGCTTGCAAACTCTGCAGCTACATGATCGAATCTTGTAGTCCATTCATTTTGCAGTTTTTTGTTGCTCTCCAGAACTTGTTTCATCATTTGTTGGGTGGTATCTTCTTGTCTTTGGTTGGATGAGCTTCCTTGACCTTGGTACTATTGGTTCCCTTGGTATGTTCCCTGGTGGTATTGTTGTCGTGGCTGGAAATTGCCTTGGTTGTTGTTGTAAGGTTGCCTTTCTTGAAAGTCTCCACTGTTGTTGAATGCTGGTTTTGTTGGGAAGTTTCCTTGAAGTGTGGTCTGTCCTTGAGGTTTGAATGGTGGATATGACTGGTCCTGAGGATTCTCCACATTGTTGTTCCTATAGAAAAAGTTGGGGTGGTTCCTATAGTTATGATTGAAGCCTTTGTTGAATCATTGGCCTCCAATGTAGTTCATTTCTGCATGTCCATCAACACTCAACTCAGCATCATCTTCAAAGTATCCTTGGTGTTGATTAAATTCTCCCACAAAGTTAACATTCCTCTGGTTTGCTTTGAGCAATTTGTCCAGCTTTTCATTGAGTGCTTTGATTTCCCTCCTTGGATCATCTCTGTCTCCTCCTTCTCGGTACGTGCGGTCGTAGTCTTCCCCATAATTTGTGTCACTGACCGCCAAGTTCTCCACCAGTTGCATGGCCTCTCTTTCATCTTTTTGCAAGAAATTGCAATTGCTAGCAGTTCTAGCATCATCCGGTATTTGGGCAGTATGCCACGGTATAGTATGCTGAGGAGACTTTCCTTAGTGAAGCCATGGTGAGGGCATTGGTTTGTGTACCCCTTGAATCTTTCCCAAGCTTCCCAAAAGTTTTATGTGGCTTTTTATTTGAAGCTTGAAATCTCAGTCCTCAACCTTGCTGTTCGTAATTTGGAGAAGAACTTGGATAAGAAGGCTCTTTTGCATTCATCCCAGGAGGTGATTGAGTTGGGTGGAAGGTTCTTCTCCCAAAGGTGGGCTTTATCTCCAAGAGAGAATGTAAATAATATCATCTTCATTGCATCTTAAGAAATCCCATTGATGCGGACTGTTCGGCATAGCTTGTCAAAGTTTTCAAGATGGTCTAGTGGATCTTCCATTGGCAGCCCATGGAACTTGCTTCCTTGCACCATGTTAATGATGCTTGCCTTGATTTCGTAGTTGTTGTTTTCCACTGCTGGTGCAATGATTCCAGAATGGTAGTCGTTGATGCTTGGTTCGTCATATGCTCCAATGGCTCTGTGTACTCTTGGTGGATGGTTTTGTCTGTTTCCTTCATTTCCTTGGTTATTTTCAAAGACATCCCCATCTTATTGTTGTTGGCCAGCCATGTTGTTTTGTACTCTTGCTAACCTTTTTTGCTGTCTTCTCCTCCTTGAAATTCCCCTTTCGTGAGCCTTTATGTCGTCAACTCTTGGTACAAGGTTTGTTGGTCCCCTGCTCTTCAAGTTCATTCACCTGCAAGACAAAGGGAACAAGGCAAATAAGGTTAGTATCTTTGTAACCGAAAGACTTAGTGTCAAGCAAACACCAAATTCTAATTGCTTAATTTTACACCCAAGATGGCAACGGCGCTAAACTTGATATGAATAAAAAGTTCCTTTTCAACTACTTCAGTTGCAAGTATACAACCTAGTCTTATGTAGTTTTGAGGTGTCAATCCACTTGGGTAAATCAAACACACTAAGAATGCAAGTGTTTCCTTAATCTAAGTGCAACCAAATTTGTTTGTGGGTTTTGTAACTATCAACTAACAAGATATCCAGATTTCAAACATGATTAAATAAGGATTTAAACAATTTTAAAGTGAGATTAAAAACAGAACAAGAACAGAGCATAAACAGAGCAGCAAGATAAGTAAAGACAATTGATTAAAAACTAAGTTCCTTGGGTTGAACTTTGGTTTGGGTGATCAATTATCAGTTTAGAAACATTTAGCAAACTGGGGTGATTTCTTAGGTTAAGAACAACAATCCAAGTTACTCCACTCTCATGATAATAACCCTATATCTATCAAGCATTAACATCAACTCTCATTGGCAATTTCAAGATAGACATGCTTTAAGAACAAGTTCTTATTACCACTAAACACCTTAAACATCAATTCTCATTGGTTAAGTATGTAAAGCACTTGATTAGAGATTCAAACATTAACTACACTTCTCAGTGCTAGCAACATTCAAGTTCAAGGAATTGATTAGCTACTTCAATCCTAGCATTAAGAACTTCTAACAAGTAAGAAATCAGTATTCCCAAGTTCTAAACAACCTAAACCATTCCTAGATCACCCTCACCTTTACTCAAACCCAGAAACTTATAGAGAACTACTCACTAGCCATAGAAGTAACAAGGCAAGACATGTTTAATGAAAGCAATACGAATGATAAACAAGAAGAACTAAAAGAAGAACTCAAGAACACAACTCAAATTGCATAAAAGATCAAAGAAAGCTAAATTGTTTGTAGTGAATTGTTATAAGAGGTGATATGCCTCTCTAAACACACCAAGAGCCTTTAAATAGAAGAAAACAGAGTGTAATGGTCGACAAAACTCACATGGAGGGTCTACAAGCCGAAAGTAAAAAGAAAAAGAAGCATGTGGGAAAAGTTGGCCTCACAGCGGCTTGTGGCCCTCGCTGTGCAATGCCGCTGTGAGGTGTCTTCGTTCCACAGCGGCTTCTGACACTCGCTGTGGATGCTGCTGTAGAATTCCTTGTCTCGCAAATCCCTCACAGCGGCTCGAGGCCCTCACTGCCAAGTGCCGCTGTGAGGTGTCATGATCCACAGCTAGTTCGTCCTCTCGCTGTACGGGTCGCTGTGGAAACTGGTCGTCCGCAAATTCTCCACAGCGACTTGGTGCAGTCGCTGTGGGGTGCCGCTGTGGGGTGCCGCTGTGTAGGTCCTAACCCATTGATCTTCCACAGCGACTTGGTGCAGTCGCTGTAGGGTACCTCTTTGAGGGTCCTTCCACGATCCTTAGTTGTTTCTCCACCTTCTTTGAGTGCCCATTTGGTCCCTACCTCCTCCTTTGTCCCTTGGTGCTCCATCATGTAATCCACCACCTACAAAAGAGAGAAACAATGCACATGCACTCCTAATGATGCCTAAATGATTTTACTAAAGCTAAAACACACTCCTAATCATGATTAATATTCACTTAAAAACACCACACATCAATCTATATGAATATCGATCTTTCAATTTCAATAACAATACGGTTCTTAAACAGATATGAATATATAAATACTTTAGCTTATAAAACATTAATAACCTATATCACACAACAAACAAGGAAGCAATACTTTACCCAATCACGACACTACGACATATAACGAAAGAGAATAAATACATTAGAGCGAACCACCTCACATTGGCCACACTGACATTGGACCAGAATGAACCAAGGTCACCGAACCACGGCTGACGGTCGGAAGGTGCACGGTTGCGATTGACGTCCGGCGAGCTTCAGTAGAGATTGTTGGTTGTGGTGCTTTGAAGACGGCGGTAGGACGCTTGCTCCGAAAGAAAGGTCAAGGATGGGTCGAGCTTCACGCGGCTGGTCGACTGCTAACTCCGATGGCTTTAACGATGATGATGAACCGATATCAAACCGGAATTGGACTGCGATCAAGATCCCGAAATAAGTACACATCTCTCCATGCTCTAGAGCTCTAGATCGGTTTTCCAATAACCGAGAGCTAGATCTATTTTTCTAATAAGTCTCTGCTAATATTCCGGTCAAACAGAATCTGCTTACCCAACCAAAACACATACATAGCTAGACTAACCACAGATCCGTCGTGAACATAAACGTTTTAGAAAACATATCATAACTCTCAAATGGTAAATCAGATCGGAGTGATTATTACCTTTCTAGAAATATGAGACCGAGATATTTCCAACGACATATTGTGCGTTATGTGTATCCATACGGTTCTTCGGAAAAATGCGTTTCAATCTGATTGCCGGAGTAGATCCAATCTTAGATCTGCACTCGAAAGATTGAAAGATCGAAGAAACGGGATTATAGATCCGATCTAATCAACAAAGTGGACCAAACCACGAGAGAAGGATAAGAAGAAGATAAGAATCAATAGATGATAGAGATTCACTTAACCCGAGAGAAAATTGAAAAGAAGACACAAGGAGAAGGCGAGATCGACGGCACAGACAACGGCTGCACGCGATCTCCGACGACGGCGGCGGCTCAGCTCAGGCGACGAACGAACATAGCTTTGCTGCTCACTTTTTTATGGAGAAACCAAAGGGTGGCCACCTCCTTTTATAGGAAAAAGAAAATGAACCCCTAGGTTTATGGATGGGCTAATAGACTTGGGAAGCAAAATTGCAAACGGGCCGGGTTTGGGGAAATCGGGCCGTGACATTGGCTATCTTGCACTTCAAATGATCAGATGGATATCACCACTGGTTTTAATCTCGCTCTAGTATGTCACTAATTCATTTTCATAACTTTAACTACACCGCGATCATGATAATCACCAATCTGTTAAAGAAAGTGAATCAACCAATATCAGACTTGGACTAGGATGCAAATAGCGGATCAGACATTAGGAAAAAGCGGATCAAGCGTTGCAGATCAAGCAGTTCAAACATATTAGGCGGATCAAGTGCGGTCAAGCGGATCAGACGGATCAGGCGGATCAAATGCAGATCAAACGGTTCAAAATGTAAAGTTGAATGGGGAAAGCAATATATAACGTAATTTAAATAAATATAAATGTAATAAATACATTTATAGTTTTAAATATGTATATTATACATATGTTTAAATGGTAAAAACGGATAAATAGCAATTCAAAATATTGTACAAATTTAACATACATTATATAAATTTTTAAATTATTATTCTTTAGATATATATAGTATTTTTGAAAAAACGAAATAATTGAATTTAAATTATAAAAAAAAAAATCAAAAGTAATATTAGATCAACTATACACTCTAAAAACTAGTTTTTTTATTAAATTGTATCAAGAGAAAAAATAGTTAAATGATTAATAGTTATGTATATATAAAGTATCACTAAAAAAAATACAAAACTAAAGTTATATGTATATATTAGATTCTTTTTTAAATGAAATAACTAAATTTAAACAAAATAAAATATAAAAAAAAAAACTGCATTTGAAACATTCCAAATATGAAGCGTATCATGTTCCACATATTGTTCTTCACTTTTCATTACAATAACGTACTGCAAACGGTTCACTATTTTTATTGTTATAATTTAATGAAGCACAAGTGAGTAATATTTTGGCTGAATGAAAAATTTCTTTGCGTACGATCTGATAGACGTGGGAAGCACTTAATAACCACTTCACATTCAAAGCTTTAGATTAATCTCTGAAGTTTGTGGAGCAATGGATGTTTTTGTCATTTAAAGCATCCATATATATTGGTCAATCAATAATTTAAAATTGCAGTAAATAATTCAAACAATGTCTCTATATCTCTCTACAGTAGAAATTTTATAAATTAAGATTTGATTAATTATTAACTCGATTAATTAATATATTTATTCAGTTCAAAATTACGTTTTTAATTCAACTATTTTTTTTATAAATTCATAATTTTTAAATTAATAAAATTTAGTGTCCCAATTTTACTAATTTATAGAGTTTTTATTGTATTTCATGATGGTCTTCAACTAGTTGAACCACGACATGAGTCAAACCGTCACAAATTACAAAATTTGATCATATACATAGTAATCCACTGGGTTTATTAACTATCTTTCTTCTCTATGTTACCACGTATATTATGTTATAGTATTGTATGTACAATATGTTAACGTACATCTTTATTTTCTCTATAAAAGTAACTTCATATATATATTGTATGCTAATATTGATACTAAGATAGAAACCTTTTTATAAATACTCGATCTTGGATCTTAGAATCAATATAGAAAACTATTTGGTACCCTTTTTTTTTTTTTTTTTTTTTTTTTTTTTTTTAAAATCAATATAAATACTCGATCTTTGTCGGCCTCTTGGTAACTCTGCCACTCGATCTTCACGACCCTTCGATTCAATTGGATAACACCTTGAGGAAGAACAGAGGCTAGATGATGGATAATGCTTAGAGTCCTACTAGATGATGGTACCTTCAATTTCGTGACATGGTATTAGAGTCCTACTAGAGTTTTTTATTTTTCTTTGGCGGCCGATTATCATACTCCTTTAATCGATCGTCTTTCTTTTCTATAAAACAATCTATCATCTTTGGTTATTATTGAAGTTTTATTCGACACATAATGTCCGCAAATTCCTATATTTCTAAGGCCGGAAGCGACTCTTAAACTGAATCGATGAAGGAGACTGTTGCGGTTCATTTCAGCGAGGCACCATCTCTCTTTATGACTTGACCTCGGGCGACAATCAAGAGAGCCTCATCTATCAACCAATGTTGCAAGGTCCAAATTATGGCAAGTGGGAATCAAGCCTTCGATTGGCTTTGAAGGCACATAAGAAATTTGGTTTTGTAGATGGAAAAATACCACAACCTCGAGCTGATCCAAAAATCATGTGGGATATAGTACCTCTTTGATGAAGTCTTGCCGAATAAGATCTTTTTTCAAAGGATGCTGCTTCCATTGGTTCTTCATGCAAGAGGATGAGGCAACTGATGAGTGTGTGAGGAAGATGGTTTGTCAAAATTCGTAGGGAAAAGAGATAACCGGAACATTATAGATAATGACTAAGAAGCTAGGATGGGTCGGTTCACTAGAGAGCTCACTACTCTTGAAATTTTGTGTTGGCAAAAATTATTGATGGTGGGATCGTACAACCTTCCCGTTGTAATTTCAGTGTGTGTTGTTGGGAACTGGCTTGTATTGTTTAGTGGGGAAGGGGTTACATGCAGCTAATGGATTATAGTTTTGTTCTCAGTCTTTATGCATAGTTTTCCAAGTGGCAACGTGTGAGGGTGAAGTCATTTCCTGAGGACTTACGGAGACACGCTCTTTCGTGCCTCAGGGGGCCATGGTTGATAGTATTTGGAGTGTGTGGAAGATAAGGATAGCTTAATCACGTATGTGTGCTTGATCTACACGCTAAGTAACATGGAAGTAAGTAGCAAGAGGAAAACCTCAATTAATTTTTGTTGTTACGGAGATTCGATCTAGTAATAAAAGCCGGGCTGCGATCTGAAATGTTTGAACTACGAGGTTAAATATAAACTTAAAGTGAGGTCGAAACTGTTCTTTATTAATATTAAGGCCGAAGCCGAGCTGTGAACAGGATGGTACGAGGTGGGATTCCGTCTAATGACATGCCCCCTAAATATTGCTTGAGGTCGGAGCTTTATAGAAGTAGCTCGGCACTCTCGCAAGTTACAATTTGTGTAAAATGAAGAGTCAAGTGTCCTATTTATAGCGCTTGGATGCTGACTTCTCTTTGGGCCGTTGACTCCTTAGCGGGTTGTCTTCTTGGGCTTATGGATGGGTGCTAAACCCATATCCAACAGTTAGTCCCTCCCCCAGTTCGCCGAGCCGAGGTGTTTAGTCGAGGTCGTCGAATTTCTTCGAGTGTTTAAGTCAGGCGGAAATCTTGTTAGGTCGCCTTGCTTTGATCTGTCCTTTTTGCGTCATTGAGCTCTATTTCGTTTTAGGGAAGCGAAAAGGCGCAATCTTTGAGGGGCGCGATTCTTCGTGTCTTTGTAAGAAGGGAAAGAAAAAGTCCTTCCTTTTTGGTGCTTAAGATCCAATCCTTTCAATTTCGCTGCTTTTCATGGGTGATTGCGAGTTCTGCTTTGTATATGTTTTTGTGGATTGCTTTGCTCGCGAGTCGCTTGAGAAAGAGGAGCGTGTTTTGTCTTGCGGTAGTATCGCATCTTTCTTTCTTTAGGATTTTCTCGAGTCTTCGTTCGGGGTTTTGCTTTTACCTCATCTTCGTCTTATTTGTTTGGAGAGTTTTTCTTAAGGAAATGAGTTGGAGGGAGGCTGTGTTGCCGGATTGCATTCAAAGGGTCCTTGCTTCTGTTGTGAATAACCCTTCGGTTCGTGATTCGATTGGAAGTGTTGATAACGTTCAATCGGCCCTGCAGTTGACCGGGAGGCCGTTGGTGTTTCTGTGTCAGACTGGAGGAAGAGAGGTGGTCCCTATGGGAGGCCAGACTGTTGATATTGCCGCGCTCGATGATGAGGAAGACAGGATGGCAGTGAAGAAGGTGATACTTGTGTCGAAAGAAACGGCGTTGGTGTTGAAAAGGAATTATCCCCTGCTGAAGAAAGCAACATTGGTGTCGAGAGAGAGAATTGTCTCTTGATGAAAGGGGTGACATTGATGCTATGAGGGAGTTGTCTCTTGCTGATAGGGACAATATTGGCATTGAGGAGGAGTCTTCTTTTGCTGAAAGGGACGATGTCGGTGCTGAGAAGGATTCGTCTCTTGCTGAAAAGGACGATGTTGGTGTTGAGAAGGAGTTGTCTCTCGGTCACACCGGTTCTTCTGAGGAGACGAGCGATGATTCTGGTTCTGGTGGGGATGACGATCGTTCGAATAGAAAGAGGCGTAGATCAGAAGTTGATGATGTGTCTGCTGCGGAGTTGGACCGTTTGGGAGATTATGTCGATCCAGACGTTCGGATGGATCTTGACCGTGTTGCGAAGCGTCAGGCGAGGGGGGTCATCGACAGGAGGTGGTTCGTTGGTGATTGATAGCTCGAAGGTGGCGAAGGGTTTGAAGGCTTTAGATGGCTCGTTCGATTTTCGTCATAATGGCCCTGACTTGATCATTCGTGATAGGATTTCTTGTATGACCCTCTTTCGTCATCTATCGTTGAATCCCCGTCCTAACTTGGTTCATGTTGACCAGTTGTTCGAAACCAAGATCCAACAGGACATGAGTCAGCATTTCGCGATGGTTAGCGTTTTTGCTGGCTTTATTCTTTATGGTTTGCGAGGGTGCTATTTCTTATGCCATTGTGTTTTCTTTGGTCTTCACAGGCCTTTGCCAATCTTAATCATCTCAGGGATTCCTATGCGGCGGAGCTCGGGGTGTCTAAGGCCAGAGAGGGGGGATCTTGAGAAGAAAGTCGCGAGCTTGCGACAGTCCTTGCACAGACTTCAGGATGTTGAGAGGAAGCTCGTTGAGGTTGAAATTGCGAATGTCGAGCTCATGGCTCGGATTCTCAGCCTTGAGAAGGAGAGGCGGGGATCCGCAGATGGGGGTAGATATTTGGTTGGTTCTCTGAGGGCCGAGGTCGAGTCCCTTAAGTCAGAACGTGATCGGCTACGCTCTTCGAGTGAGGAAGTTGTTCTTCTTGAGAGGCGGAGGATGTATAAGAAGGCTTCTGAACACCTCTACAAGTTCAGGGTTGAGAAAAGGGATGACGCCCTGGCGATGAGTAAGTCGCTGGAGTTATATCAGGCTGTCACTATGCTTGGCGCTTTTCAGCTCCTTATGGAGGAGGGAGTTGAGATTCCTTCTGCTCGTTTTGAACAACTTAAAGAGTATGATACCCGCTTGCGGGCTGAGCTATCCACTTTTCCGGTTCCGGAGCTTGGGAAGGATGATTTCTTCATGACTCCACTTAATGATCCCGGGTATGAAAACGTATTTTCCGAAGCGTTGGTCGACTTCCCTTATGGGTCGAATGCCGTGCTTATTACTCCCGAGGTGGCTGCTGATTTGCGAGCTATGGGGATTCCAAGTGACTTAGTACCCCGTTGTTGTAAATGCGTTTGCCATTGTGTTTTGCTTTTAGTATTCTCTCCTTTGTCTGTTTTTCGTAGTAAAGGAAAAGGTCCGAGATTGATATGTTCCTTGTTGTTTTTCTGCTCTTTTTTTGTAAGTTGCGTAATGTTCTTGTATCCGTGGTTTATGACGATCCCATGTGGACTTGCAAGGTGCTTTCTCGGCTCTTTTTTTTTTGGCGAGGTGCGGAGAGGGTTGGGTCGCCTTGTTTTTGCTGACTCTGTTCTTCCTTTTCCCCATTTGGTGAAGGTATCTGTAGAAGCGTAATGGCTTGAGCGGATGTCGCGTTCATCCTTGTTGGGAGGTTTATTGGCTTTGCCGGTGTCGGTTTTTGCGTTCCTTTGCTTCCCGTCTTTTCCTCTTTTCTTTCTGCGAAATTGCGCTCGGCCTTGATATTGGCAGGCGTTCCTTTGCGCTTATGCTCATGACGCTGTCAGATTCGAGCATTGCTGCTGGCCCATCCCCCCCCCCCCCCTTTTGTTTTTGGGTTTAGTTGTTGTTTTGTCGTTTTTTTTTAAAATGGTTTTGTTCGAATTTGTGAACACTTGGTAAGGGCAAGTTCAGTCTTTGACTTGCCCTTTTGTGATTTTTAAGTACGAAGCTGAGTTCGCCTTATATACAAATGTTTGTAGGTGCGGGCTTGGGCTCGGCTTATCCTGTCATTTGTTAGGTTGAGGTGCGAGTACATGCCCATCTTACCCTGTGAAGTCTTTGAATTGGGCTGTGCGAAGGAGGTTCGATTTATTCAACTTATCCGAAGACTTGTGCGGGTCTGGCCCCGGCTTATGTGTTGTCGAAACTGACAACGTGGCGCGATGCCACTGTGTCTTGGGACACGTTCTAGTTATATCGATCATTTGGCCAGAATGTCGATGTTAATATTTCGGGCAATCCGAGTATGTTTCTGACAGAAAACATGCTTAATTTTTGAAGTAGAAAAGTGATTGGGCCTCATAGAGGCTGCCTACATACTCTCGAAAGAGAGATCAAGTCGAGCGTAGTTCTTTGTTTTTACAATTTTTTTTGCGATATATATATAAGAACGATAGTGGATCTTATCTATGAGCTCGGATCCTGAGTTGTGGCTTACTCTGAGGTCGTTTCCCTGTCTGGTTGCTTCAGACCTCGCGTGTTGGTTAGGGCTGCTGACGTTTTGCTTTTGTTTGCGAGGTCGGTTTTCGGCTTCCTCTGTTCTCCCTGTAGTATAGGTTCCTCCTAAGGTCAAGAATTTTAAGCATTGGTGGTAAGTCGAGGCGACTGCTTTCATTGCGTGGAGCCACGGGGTTCCTAGGATTGCATCGTAGGTCGCTGGTCGGTCTATGACAAGGAAGGTGGCGATACGGGAAGCCGGCCCGGCATGTACCAGTAGTCGGATTGTTCCAATTACCGTTGTCGTTTCGCTGCTGAAGCTGGTGAGCGTTCTTTTTGGCCTTCTCACCATGTACCTGTCGAGTTTTGTTTCCTGCAAAGTTCTTTTGAAGATGAGATTGATCGATCTTCCGGTGTCGATCAGGGATTTGGCGACTCTGTGCTTATCTATCCGAAGCATGATGACGAGCAGGTCGTTGTTTGGCCTACCCGGTCTTTCTTCATTCTTTGTGGTGAAAGAGACCTTGTCTCGGTTTTTCATTTTGCTGACGTGGTTTCTTTTCCGTTCCGGTTCCACGCCTGTTTCCTGGTTGAAGGTCTGTGTAGAGCCTGTTGAGTCATCGTAATCGGGAAACTCCCCCAATATCATGTTGATGCGTTTTCTAAGTGGGGGTGTTCCTGTTCCCCCTCGCTTTGAACTCGTTTGTGTGACTCTGCGTTTGCTCAGCTCGCTGTACGCTTCCGGACCTTTTTTTTTCCTCTGATGAGTTGGACTCGGCCATTTTCGTCCCTTGTTTGGTTTTCGACAGGCGTTGTTTGTATGTTTCAATTCGTTATGTTTGCATCTCCCTTCTGGTATTCTCCAAGGAGGAGGTTTTGCAGGTGACGACATTCGTTGGTGTCGTGTCCTGGCCTTTGGTGTTACGTGCTGATATACCATGGATTTTAGGGATTTTAGCCATGGTATATGTCTTATTTATCGAGTCTTTTATTATGTTTTGGAGTCTTTTCAGGTGTTTTACAGGTTTAAGGACATTTGCAGCCTAATTGGACGTTTTGGAAGCATTTGGGTCAATTCTGCACTGTTTAGAGATCTCACAGAGTTCACTGGCTGCGAAATCACCTTCCAACGATCGTTGCAGTCTTTGCAGTGGTCGACGCAAGGTGATTCCAGGGTTCTGCGCCCAAAAATCTGTATTTTGGAGAAATTACAGTTTTTGCCTAGAAACTTCTCAGACTTGCAAAAAGGCCCAAAAACGTGTTTAGACTTATATATTAGGGTTTTAAGCCATTGTTTAGGCTACGTTTTATTTGAAATTCAGAGAGTTTTAGGGGCTGATCTTGTTCTTGAAAGAGAGAGGATTTTGAACCCCAGTTCTTTATTTTATTATATGCTATTTGGTTTTCTATTCATGATGTCTTCTGTTTCGATGATCATGTCTGAGTAGTTTACCAGTTAGGTTTAGGGATTCTCACATAGGATTTCATGGAATTATAGGTTGATCAATCTTTAGGGATTCATATCTGTTAGTTCTTCATCTAGAGTTATTCTTAATGCTTGATCTGAACTGGCCACTTAGATTACTGATGTTAGGTTGATTTCCACAACGACATTTGGTTGATTAACTAGAAAGAACCTAGATGAGCAATTTGACTATTCGCAAAGAAATTTGGTTTAGGAGAATTGTGAACGAAAGAACCTAAGATTAATGCATGTTTAGATCTCTAGGATTCGCAACGAAAGTTGGTCTGCTTGGATTGTTAGACATAGATAATATTCGCAACGAAAGTTGGTATGTTATAATTCTGTGATTCTAGTTCTAGAATAGTTCCTAATTTGATCCTGATTGATTGATTAGCCTGTGTTCCTGATTTTCTGAGAACTCCTTTGACCTGACGCCTTCGCTCCTTGCTTACAAACCTCTTTATTTACTTTTCTGCTGCTCTGATCTACTGCTTACTTACTGTTTACCTAGCTTAATTCGACGTTCTACAATCTATCGAGTGACTGAGAGTCTCTGTGGATTCGATACCCTATATACTATAATTGCATTAATTGTGCACTTGGAGTAGAATAGGATTAAAACTAGAGCCTATCAAGTTTTTGGCGCCGTTTCCAGGGACTCTTTTGAGTCTTCGATAGATTTGAACTTAGGGTTTAGACTAGGTTTTTCGTTTTTGTTTTACTGATTTTTTTTTCTTTTTTTTTCTTTGTTTTGCTGGTCAGGTTCGACATAATTGGCTTGCATCGATCGACACGGTCTTGTGTGTCGATCGACATAGATTTCGCATTGCGTCGATCGACGCTCTTCTTGCATCGGTCGACACATTTCGCGGAATCACCAAGAAGACAAAGAGATCCGTAAGGATGATGTATCAGAATGGTTTTTTCAGCTCAGAGATTGACAGCTCGCAGATAGCTGGGCTGACGAATAAAGCTCGCAGATAGCTGGGCTGAAGCTATCAACTACGTTGGAGGGACTGGATTCTACAATCATGAATCTGATTTTCAGAAACCCTTTCAGCAACAGAGTAACTCCTTCTCAAGGAACTATGGTGTTTCTTCTTACCAAGCACCGCCTGCACCTACACATAAGAGCAGATTGGAAGCCATGATGGAGCAGTTTCTGGAGGGACAACAACAGATCACTGTGTCATTCAACTCAAAGATAGATGCATTGTATGAAAATCTTAATGGGAAGTTTGAATCTGTTAGCACACATGTGAAAAAGATAGATGTCCAATTCCAACAGACATCTCAAGCAATACAGAGGCAAAATGGATCAGGAAGAGCTGTACTGAACAGATCCGTTAATTTTGTGGTCATAAGGGATGAGATTGACTTGCTAGAAGAAGAAGAGAGCATAATCTTAGATTTTCTGGATGAATTATGTCTGTCTGAGACATGCGTCGATCGACACACCCTTGGTATCGATCGATGCACCCCCGATCCGTCTGATAAATTTAACCATAATTGCCCTGTGTCGATCGACACACATCGTGCATCGGTCGACACAGAACGCAGACGTGACCAGAGACCTGTAACAGTCCCAGAACGAGTCTATAAGCCCTCTTTGCCATATCCTAAGGCTCCTAAACTGTCTAAACAGGAGCTAGACGAAGCTAAATGCATAAGAGTGATGGAGAAGAAGCTGATTATTTCAGAGAAGATACCAGACCCAGGAGCCTTTGTGCTAGACTGTTCCTGTTGGAATTGTGTCCAGTAATCTCGGTACTGTCTCTAGAAAGTAAGAGTATGTCAATGATCAGACATAAGTCATATAATACTGGGGGTCATGATGGCTTGCTAGAGTCCGCTCATGATCTATAAGTCTTGGACTTATTGCCTTTATTATATGATCCCATATGGGTCACACGCCTAAGCTAACGGGAAAATACGAAGGAACGATTTAGCAGATGTACGGTAAAAGTGCTAGGCATTTACTGTACTTAGAGAGTATAAAGGGCCTGATTAAATCCATGGGATTTAATCAGAACTGAGAATTGGGCCCAAAAGCCCATGAGAACTAAAGGGAGTTTTAATGAATAAAACTTGACCTAAAGCTCTCTAATTTTCTCAGACTTCTGCGCCACCCACAGCCTCTCTCTGCGCCTCCTCTCTGTCTGGTCTAGCAGCCAATTCCCGAGCGTGCGTGTGTGAGCCTTTGGAGGATCCATCACTTGGTGGCTCTCTGATCTCTGACCTGTTCTCTCTTTCCGCTGCATAAAAAGGTAAAAGGTGAGATCTTATTGTTTCTATTCAAGAGAACCTAGATCCGCATGTTTAGGAACTGTTGAATCTGAGAATTGAATCTGGATTAACAACCAAAACATCCTTCAGTGGTATCAGAGCCATTGGTTCTGTGGTTTTTCTTGTTTAGATTCAAGTTTAGGATTGTTTAAAGAGGTGTTTTTGAATCAATCTACTGATAAGAGCAAAACACTTAAGAAACAAGAATTGAAACCTAAACAATCTAATGAAAATCGCAAACCAAGCTATATGAATTGGTTGCGTCGGATTGTGGTTTGAACCGCACATCCGGATCGTGAGACGCACGGACCGATCGTTGGATCGCGTCGCGTGGTCGAACCGATCACAAGCTGGACCGATCGCGTGAGGCACTTGGCCGTCCCGATCGCGAGCG
The DNA here is from genome assembly GCA_030180135.1 of Orychophragmus violaceus. NCBI lineage: Eukaryota > Viridiplantae > Streptophyta > Magnoliopsida > Brassicales > Brassicaceae > Orychophragmus > Orychophragmus violaceus. The sequence goes on along the minus strand of CM058231.1, from coordinate 31,411,353 downwards.
TGATCCGTCCCGATCGCGTCTCAGCCAGCAACCGTCCCGCGCCAATATCGTGACCGAGAGCCGACTGGATCGTCCCGATCGCATGCCTCGTCACATCACGATCGCAAGGATGGACCGATCGTATCGCATGGATCATGCGATCGCATGGATCGATCGTGTCCCGTCCCGTCCCGACGAGTGATGATCGTGCGTGGATGGACCGAGCTGCGATCGTCCCACCATCCCGTCCCGATCACACGGCCCAACCGTCCCGACCATTCATCCGCCGCGGAAGCATGATGGCTTGCGGCTGGACGATTGTTTCTCGACCGGTTAGGGTTTTGGCGTGTGATGTTTCGGTTCGGTTAACGGTTCGGTTTAAAACTTGATTGAAATCAAAACGTCACGGTTTAATAAACAGACTTAATAAATTTATTAAGTTCTGGTTAAACCGGGATAAGAAATCCAATGTCGAAATAATTATTGGATTTTGTGCCTAAACCAGGATTTTCTAATTTGATTTGGTTGGACCAAATAAATTGAGAAAATCCGGTTTAGTAAATAACCGGTTGACAATTGTGGTCATCGTAGTAATTAATTTTGGTTAGACCAATTTTAATGAACCAGACCGGTTATGTCATTTAATTGGACAATTGGGTTATGTCTTGGACATGAACCAATTCTTGGGCCTCGGGCCAAGAAGTTAAAACAATTGGGCCAATTATTTGAGTCTTTTCATCAGATTAATTTAAAATTTATTTTTATAAAAATTATAAAATCGATTTTAAATTAATAAGTTTCCAAAAATTTTTGAAATTAGAAAGTTTCTTAAAATAGAAGTTTCTGAATTTGCATGTTTTGGATTTTAAGAGATTTCTAAAGTTAGAAAGTTTCCGGTTTTAGAAAGTTTCCAATTTTAGAAAGTTTCCAAAATTAGTAGGTTTCCCAAAATGGAAAGTTTCCCAAAATAGTAATCTTCTATTTTGGAATGAAATTTTTAATAAACCTACAAACCTCAAATAATATCAAGCGTTGGATGTCTTGTCCAGTCTATGTCAGCTGTCGAAGCCCATTCAATTGTATTCATGGCCTTACAGTGTGAGGGTGTCTGCTTTTGCGTGGATAAGACGGTTTGTGATTCATAAATGTCATTGGGAGTCCCAGACATTAATGATTACATGACTGTATAGTCTGGTTTTCTTGACTAGGCCATCGGGAGTCCCGGGCCTTGAGACATCAGAGTGGATTGGGCCTCGGGCCCAGATTCACAACCAAGAGTTATATCACGGATATAATTAGCCGACATAGGGCTTACCGATATAAGCTAAGATTGGGTGATGGCCAGTGGCCCACTTTGATCTTAGTTATATGTGGATCTTGGAATCATTATATTCTATTGAGGGTAACTTATGTTATTGAATATAATGCGAGATTAATCATATTAAATATAATACGAGATTAATCATATTGAACATATTAACTAAAATTCTTTTATCTTAAATTTCAGTTATGACTAGCACAAACAATCAAAACACTTTCTCGATCCGGTCTGTCCTTGAGATGGACAAGCTGAACGGATCAAATTTCCTGACTTGGTCGCGGAACCTGAGGCTTGTCCTCAGGCAGGAGAGAAAGGACTATGTTCTTGAGAGAGCTCTCCCCGTGAGGATCGGGTCCAATGCTTCTCATGCAGTATATGATGCTTGGAATAAGCATTATAATGATGCGGTAGATGTGCGTGGTCTGATATTGGCTACCATGGACTCAGACTTGCGCAAGCAATATGAGAACATGGAGTCGCCAATAGAGATGATCAGCAGCCTGAAATTGAAATTTCAGGAGCAGATAAGAGTGGAGAGATACCGTTTGGTTAAGTCTCTCACTAGCTGCAAGCTACCAAATGATCATCCAGTGAGTCCTCATGTCAGTAAAATGATGGGTTACATTGATAACCTGAGGAAACTGGATTATCCAGTTAGCCAAGAATTGGCAACTGAGATCATTCTGCAGTCACTACCGTCAAGCTATGATAAGTTCAGAAGGAACTATATCAAGAAAGGCTTAACGAAGACGCTGACTGAACTGCATGATATGCTCAAGACAGTTGAGCCAAACGTGAAGAGTACCCTGTACAATCTCATGAATGAGAAGGGTAGGTTTACTAAACCTAATGCTGACAAGGGTGAAGACAAAGTTGTCCAGATTTTGAATCATGGCAAGCGTGTGTCTTCTGAGCCCGAGTCAGATACCTCTTACGTTGGTAAGTGCTGCTACTGTAAAGAGACTGGGCATTGGAAGAGAAATTGCATGAAATTCATGGAAGATGATGAGGAGTTGAAGTTGATGTATGAGACTACTTCCTCAGGTATTCATGTTATTACTTCAAGTTCTACCTTATAGGTATTGGATACTGGTTGTGGCACTGATATTTGTTATAATATGCAGAGCCTGGGCAACAATAGAACTTTGAAGGAAGGGCAAGTGAAACTACATGTCTGGAAGGAGCTTGGGATGCTGCCTCAGCCGTAGGGTTTTCACTTATAGATCCCTTTGAGGCTTGGTTTTGTATTAAGTAATTGCTACAATGTACCTGCGTTAAGCAGAGTTGTTTTTCATTTTCTTGTAAGAATTTGAATGTTTTTCATTTTGATAAAAGACAAGTTTTGTTCTTTTGATCTTAATGAAATATTAATTGTAGCACCCTATTCAAGGAATGGGTTTTATATCTTAAACCAAAGAGTGCCTAAATGTAACATAAATACCAAATTGGTTTAAATTTGATGAATTAAACCTGATTTTTCTTGGCATAAAAGTCTTGGTCACATAGAGTAAGTCGGATTCAGAAATCCCATAGTTATGCACTATTGGGCTCATTTGATCAGATATCTTATGAGACTTGAATTCTGTTTACTGGACCAAAAGGTAAAGGGCCTATCTTAGCCGAGCTAGAGAAAGGCCCAAAGGCTTATTGGACCTGGAACATACTCATGTATGTGGCCCAATGAGCAGTAATGCCAGAGAAAAATTTCCTGTACTTCATTGTCTCTACTGATTACATCAGTGAGTGTGACTGTGTTCATTTGATGAGACACAAGTCGGAATTCTTTGACATGGTCGAAAGAGTTCCAGAATGAAGTATAGGATCTGAATGACAGAAGTATTAAGACTCTGGATCAGATCACGAGTGAGAATACTTAAGTCATTGATTGTGTGATCATCTGAATGAGTGTGAAATCGTTTCACAGCTCATTTCTCCTGAAAACCTGAAGGTGTTTCTGTGAGAAAGAATCAGATCTTATTAGAAATGATTAAAGATGAGTCACACGAATCTTCCATGATATTATTTAAGAATAACGCTCTAGAAATATCTAAGTTTACGCTGAAAAGGTTCCACCAATATCAGTTGAAAGACACCACGTAAATGTGGATTGGAATCGATCCAAATTCGTCTTTACTGAGTATTTGTAGTTGAGCTACTTCGCTGGTTGTCCTAGGGAAACCAAGGCTTGTTACTTTTACGTCCATTCTGTTTTCTAAGAAGGGAAGTTACTTTCCAAGAAGAATAGTGGGAGTAAAAGTATAACTCGAAGAAATTCGAGAAATACAGGTGGCTGCTCAACCTGTTGAGGGAGAGCAACGGATGGATTTACAGATTTCTGTAGAATCTACACCTGTGGAGCCTGAAGTTCGCAGATATGAATGAATCAGTTACTAATCCGAGAGTGATTTCTCGTCATTAGTTGAACCTGATAATCATTGAAAGTTCGCATGATCTGATGATCATTGAAAGCGACGAATCTGCGAAATTCAAAGAAGCGAAAGTGAGCCCGGAATCCGAAAAATTACACAGTGTGTAAGTTAGCTTCATCGATCCATTCATGGATAGAAGCAAACATATCGGAGTTGGAATCTTCGTTCTGTTGAAGTAGTCAAGATTTTGACTTGAACAGGAACGAAGTGGAACTGTGCGTTTGCTGATAGATAAGTGGGAGCGATATTGCATTTCTCATATTGTATGTCGAGGACATACTGATTCTCGGAAATAACGTCCCAATGCTGCAGTCGGGAAAGGACTGGCTTGGGAGTTGGTTCTATGATTGACATGGGTAAAGCCACGTAGTTCTTGGATTTTGGATCTAAAGATAGAGATCCAAAAGAGCTGGTAGGACAAAGTCAGGATTCTTAAATTGACAAAGTCCTACACGTTTTCAGCATTCCAAGAAGGGTTTTATGCCAATGTCACATGGCATTATGTTAAGCGAGACACAGTGTCCTACGATAACTGCTGAGCTTAAATGCATGGATAAGATTCCATATGCGTCGGCAATTGGATCTATCATGTATGCCATGAAACGTACTTGTTTGATGTTGTTTTAATGTTAAGCAAGACAAGTAAAGACCAGTCAAATCCAGCAAAGAATCACTGGATTGCCGTAAAGAATATCCTAAAGTATTTGAGGAATACTAAGGAAAAATTCTTGATTTACGGAGAAAGTAAGGTGCTACGAGTCAGTAGAGTCTAAAGGCAAGTTTCCAATGGACAAAGATGATTTCCGGTCACAGTCCGGTTATATCTTGTGTCTGTCTGGCGGTGCAAGGCACTGTTGCTGACTCCATGACTTAAGCTGAACATTTCGCAGCTTAGAAAGCGGCGAAAGAGGTTGTTTGGAAAGGAGAGTTCGTCACTGAACTTGATGTGATTCCCAGCATAGATGAGACTAGCTGCACATCAGTGGTCCAAACACCTTGAGAATAGGTATAACCTATTCCGTGAGATAAATGACAGAGATGTTAAGTAGATCAGCAAGTTTCAACGAATGAGAACGTTGCTAATCTATTAACGAAGCCACTCCTGAGGCCTAAGCACGAGTCGCGGACTGTTGCTGTAGGATTAGTGAAATTAAGATGTAGTCTTAATTTCAGTGGGAGTTAATAAAGGGCTTTATTTAGTTATTGATATGTTCTTGTAAAACATTTTATGATGTTTATTGAAATTATTATTTCAAGATTATTTTAACTGTGATGAAATAATCGTTCCAAAGTGATATGAACCATTTTATAGGTCATTGAAGTAAGTGACTTGATCTTGAGTTATCAAAGTCATTTAGCTTGATCATGAGACCCTATATTTGATAGATGGCTTATATCATCATGTCCCTAGTCGAAGGTTGTTGAAATTGGAACACCAACAACCGCGTGAGACTAGATTGATATGTGACTTATGACAAAGTCTCAGTGTGTCATAGATGCGCGGCATCAAAGTCAGTACATAGGTGTATGTTGGGAACATACGACCGGACAAGACCCGATTATAAGAACTCTTCAGGATATTTATATCTGTGTCATAAGAGATTCTTACTACGACTATAGAGTATAGTCCTTAGACCTGAGTTCGCATGCATGTGACTGCACATGAACTAATGCGCTTTGATCATTGTCTAATGCTGTCGTTTAGCGATAGTTATAAGGACCTTGTTTGGGTGTATTATGAAATGAATAGTTTACAGTGATGGAACGAGACGGGATTTGTCCCTCCAATATAAATGGAGTGAATATCTCTAGGCCAATCGGAGATTTGAATACTGGAAAATGCATGGCCATGCTCAAACGGACTGTCCCGAGTCGTTTGGATTGTCAGTATCAAATCAGAGTCCGATGAACAAGATTAGGCTTTATAAGGATGACACTAATCTTGCCTTATGACTAATCGAGATATTGTGACAAAAGGATTATGAATACAGAGATTCCAGTACAAGTGGGAGATTGTTGGAATTGTGTCCAGTAATCTCGGTACTGTCTCTAGAAAGTAAGAGTATGTCAATGATCAGACATAAGTCATATAATACTGGGGGTCATGATGGCTTGCTAGAGTCCGCTCATGATCTATAAGTCTTGGACTTATTGCCTTTATTATATGATCCCATATGGGTCACACGCCTAAGCTAACGGGAAAATACGAAGGAACGATTTAGCAGATGTACGGTAAAAGTGCTAGGCATTTACTGTACTTAGAGAGTATAAAGGGCCTGATTAAATCCATGGGATTTAATCAGAACTGAGAATTGGGCCCAAAAGCCCATGAGAACTAAAGGGAGTTTTAATGAATAAAACTTGACCTAAAGCTCTCTAATTTTCTCAGACTTCTGCGCCACCCACAGCCTCTCTCTGCGCCTCCTCTCTGTCTGGTCTAGCAGCCAATTCCCGAGCGTGCGTGTGTGAGCCTTTGGAGGATCCATCACTTGGTGGCTCTCTGATCTCTGACCTGTTCTCTCTTTCCGCTGCATAAACAGGTAAAAGGTGAGATCTTATTGTTTCTATTCAAGAGAACCTAGATCCGCATGTTTAGGAACTGTTGAATCTGAGAATTGAATCTGGATTAACAACCAAAACATCCTTCAGTTCCGTCTCTAAGGACAGATTCAAGCGTTCTCTGTGTGACTTAGGTTCTTGTGTGAATCTCATGCCATACTCTGTGGCTGTGAGATTAGGACTGATGGATTTCCAGCCTAATATGATCTCTCTTATCCTAGCTGATCGATCAAAGAGGTATCCAGAAGGAGTTCTTGAGGACGTTCAAGTCAGAGTTGGGAACTACTTGATTCCAACAGATTTTGTGGTGCTGAAGTATGATATTGAGCCTTATGACCCTCTACTACTTGGTAGATCATTCTTAGCTACTGTTGGAGCTGTGATTGATGTGAGGCGTGGACTGATTGATCTCCAGCTGGGAGACAAGCCTTTGCAGTTCAAGATGGATAAGCTGCAGAAATCCACCATTGATGGACAGAGTTTCAGTGTTGAAGTGGAACCAGAGATTCCTGTTGGAGAAGAGAAGATGGCTGTTCATTCTGAACATGCTCTAACATCTTCAGAACCTGCAACTGCTACTAAGCAGAAAGCCCCAGACATCTCATTCCCACCAAAGCAAAGGTATCGATCGTCTAAATTTAAAGCTACTAATTCATTTGCTGTGACTGCAGGAAAACGCAGATACCCACCCAAGTTTCGCTCCCACCCTGGTGCTCTTCGCTCTTTCCTTGGGAGATCTCATGATCTGAATGCTTATACGCCACCATGGATGAAGAGACATTCACAGAGACACTCAAAATCTCTGTTGAATCCCCCATAAGTCTGATCTCCTTCCATAGTCAAGCTACTGACTTTAAACAAGCGCTGAGTGGGAGGCAACCCACTGTTAGGTTCATTTTTCTTTTCATTTTTCGTTTTGATTTTGGGGTTTTGATTTTTCTGTTTAAGTGTGTTCAGAGGCGTGAGAAACAGCAGAATCGCACTGCATTGATCGACACACATAGTGCATCGGTCGATGCTTTAGCGATTTCTGGTTAGCCGATTCAATTGCGGTTCAGACATCGGTTATCTAAATAACTGCGAGCATATTCGCTTTGCATCGATCGACACCCTTGTGACATCGATCGACGCAGGCCGAAGACAGTAAGTATTCTGCAACTTTTCGGATTGTTCTTCAATTTAATTTTTCTCTCCAATCCTGAGCTTGACACCACTGGGGACATTGTGTTTCAAGTGTGGGGAAGGTAGCTACTGACGCACACTTTTGTTTTCTTAGAGTCAGTCCAAATTTGTTTTATTGAGTCAAATTGAGTAGGAAACAAGGACTTTTTGAGGAGATTACAACACTTGCAGGAACTTAAGTGACCATTGGATGAGCTGCAGCTGATCTATGACTATTAGAAAACCCAACACAGACCTGCCTACTGAGGACACCCATATCACTTCAGCTATTCAGAGAATCCATTACTTGACTTCACCTTTAACTTGACTTAATTTTCTCTCCTATGGGCTTGGTATACTTTGATTCGGATTCCTTTGTTGGTTCTGGCACAGCTTGTAAACCTGTCTGATTATGGTTCCCTTCTCTCCTTCTTTGAAAGTAAAAAAAAGAGAGATAAACTGAGGATAAGCTAGTAGCTTCGAAGTGGTCGCGGGAGTGGTAGAGACCCCTATTACCTCCTGTGCATCTATGGAAACATGTCCAAAGTATGCCCCAGTAAGGGAAGAGCACTGATAGAAAAAATAAAATGATACCCAGTGGGGAAAAATCAGTGCTAAGGAAGGGAAAAGAGAAGAAAGGAACCAGAAGCAACAGTTGAGTGGTTAGATGCTAACAGAGTAAGAATCCATGTGTTCTTTGATCGATACCCCATAGGTGAGACCGCACTTAATAGCCTATAGAAGTCAGTATGGTGAATTTGGATGCTTTGAATGTGATTGTGGAGTTTACTCAGGATAGTTGCTAAGTGTGGGGGAAGTATATGTTGGTCTTGATATCTGCAGGTTCATTTTCAGTGGCTTACTAAGGGGAATCTGAATGTTGTTGCTTCTAGGATGAAAAGAGTTTCTGAAAGTTTTCAAACCTCTTCACCATGTTTTAGTTCTCTGTTTTGCTTGAGGGCAAGCAAAGGCTAAGTGTGGGGGAGTTGATATACCATGGATTTTAGGGATTTTAGCCATGGTATATGTCTTATTTATCGAGTCTTTTATTATGTTTTGGAGTCTTTTCAGGTGTTTTACAGGTTTAAGGACATTTGCAGCCTAATTGGACGTTTTGGAAGCATTTGGGTCAATTCTGCACTGTTTAGATATTTCACAGAGTTCACTGGCTGCGAAATCACCTTGCAACGATCATTGCAGTCTGCGCAGTGGTCGACGCAAGGTGATTCCAGGGTTCTGCGCCCAAAAATCTGCATTTTGGAGAAATTACAGTTTTGGCCCAGAAACTTCCCAGACATGCAAAAAGGCCCAAAAACGTGTTTAGACTTATATATTAGGGTTTTAAGCCATTGTTTAGGCTACGTTTTATTTGACATTCAGAGAGTTTTAGGGGCTGATCTTGTTCTTGAAAGAGAGAGGATTTTGAACCCCAGTTCTTTATTTTATTATATGCTATTTGGTTTTCTATTCATGATGTCTTCTGTTTCGATGATCATGTCTGAGTAGTTTACCAGTTAGGTTTAGGGATTCTCACAGAGGATTTCATGGAATTATAGGTTGATCAATCTGTAGGGATTCATATCTGTTAGTTCTTCATCTAGGGTTATTTTTAATGCTTGATTTGAACTGGCCACTTAGATTACTGATGTTAGGTTGATTTCCACAACGACAGTTGGTTGATTAACTAGAAAGAACCTAGATGAGCAATTTGACTATTCGCAAAGAAATTTGGTTTAGGAGAATTGTGACCGAAAGAACCTGAGATTAATGCATGTTTAGATCTCTAGGATTCGCAACGAAAGTTGGTATGCTAGGATTGTTAGACATAGATAATATTAAAAACGAAAGTTGGTCTGTTATAATTCTGTGATTCTAGTTCTAGAACAGTTCCTAATTAGATCCCGATTGATTGATTAGCCTGTGTTTCTGATTTTCTGAGAACTCTCTTGACCTGACGCCTTCGCTCCTTGCTTACAAACCTCTTTATTTACTTTTCTACTACTTACTTACTGTTTACCTAGCTTAATTCGACGTTCTACAATCTATCGAGTGACTGATAGTCTCTGTGGATTCGATACCCTATATACTATAATTGCATTAAATTTGCACTTGCAGTAGAATATGATTAAAACTAGAGCCTATCATGTGTAGAAAGGTCTGTCCTTATCGCTGGTGTTCACGCCTTTATTTCTGGTGCGGTTTTGCGGGTTACTTGGTAGGTCGTGCTCGCTAGCGAAGTAAGCCACCGTTTTCTTGCTCTCCTTCTTTGATTTTTTTTACTCTTGGTTGTAGTGTTGACGTGGTTCGACATATTCCTGCGTCGACTCCTTTCCCTTTGCGGGTTTTGCTGTCCCAAACTTTTTGGCTAGCAGTTCCTTTTCCTCTTCTATTTCGACGAAGATGGCGGCTCGATGGAGGGCGTCTTCGAGGCTCTGTCGCTTATTTAGGGCTAATTCGCTGCACAAAGGTGACTCATACCAGAGTCCGTTTCGTAGCGCTGGTAGTCCCTCACTGTCAGTCACCGATATTTTTGAGACGATGGCTTTAAATCTGTCGATGTTTGACCTTAGGGATACATTTGGTCCTTGGCTGATTGCCCAGAGGTCGGCGTTTGATGCTCTCTCCTGGATAAACATTGAGTAGTGTTTGAGAAAAGTGGTCATTAGTTGTTGATAGCTGTCAATGGAGTGTGCCTGTAGACATGAGAACCAGTTGAGGGCGGCGCCGCTGAGGTTTTCAACAAAGAGCTGGCAAAGGCCGGCATCGCGTTCCTCGGGAAGGAACTGGGTTCGTCCCATTGCAATGCTGAAAGCTGTCAGGTACTGCCTTGGATCCGAGCTGCCGTCGTAGGCGGGAAGTTTGATCTTTCCTTGGTGTGTGACCGGTGTTCCTGTTATTTTACTCGTGAACGGGGTGTTTTGTGTCTCCTTCAGGACTCTGTCGATCTCGGGGGATGAGCTGGTCGCCTTGTGGACTCTTGACGTCATGCTGTCTAGCTGCGCCTTTAGGAGCTCGATCTCACTGCCGCTGCACGGTTCCTCCCCGTGTTGCGTCAATTCGATGGATGGCGTTTGGTTCGCTTCAGATTCATGTACCTATGTCAGCCGGGGTATGGTTGGTCGTTCGCCTGGTCCAATGGTTGTGTTCGGGAAGGTATTGACGTGGATTTTCGTGCCTCGAGGTGCTCGATATTTTATCTTTCGAAGGCCGTCAATTTGCTCGTGGCACACATTTTGTGCGTTTGCGAGTTGCTCGAAGCGATCATTGTTGCATCGTGTTAGCTCGTCGATCTGTGTCATCAAAATCCTTATTAGCGAAGAGACGTCCTGCTGGTTTTGAGCGGGGGCTTTCGTGGTGGTTGTCATTAGTTCGACGTCTTCGTGTGTGTTCGTCGTTCTGGTTTGGTTGACTGGGCTGTTGACCGTCGACACCTTCGCCCGAGCTAGCGCAGTGTTGGGTCCGGTAGTTTTTGGGAGACTTGGGAGAACATGAGGGTTTGAGTTTGGGTTTGAGGAGCTGGTTGGTGGGGCGGTAGGTCCGTCCCTTTGTCTGAGTTCGGGGGTTTCAAGCTCGGCGGCTGACCTATCGTTTTTTCCGAGCTATCCCTGGCTGAGAGAGGTCCTGTCATCTCAGCTTCGTCTCAGAGTGTAGAAAAGTTTCTCGTTCCCCACAGACGGCGCCAATTGTTGTTACGGAGATTCAATCAAGTAATAAAAGCCGGGCGGCAATCTGAAATGTTCAAACTACGAGGTGAAATATAAACATAAAGTGAGGTCGAAACTGTTCTTTATTAATCTTAAGGCCGAAGCCGAGCTGTGAACAGGATAGTACGAGGTGGGAGTCCGTATAATACGTGCCCCCTAAATATTGCTTGAGGTAGAAGCTTTATAGAATTAGCTCGGCACTCTCGCAAGTTACAATGTGTGTAAAATGAAGAGTGAAGGGTCCTATTTATAGCGCTTGGATGCTGACTTCTCTTTGGGTCGTTGACTCCTTAGCGGGCTTGTCTTCTTAGGCCGATGTAGATGTGGTTATTAAAAAAAGTTTCCAATGGGCTTATGGATGGGTGCTAAACCCATATCCAACAATTTCCAAGATCTTGGTACATATCTTGAACCATTGAAGTCTCTATATTGGTTGTCTTAGGTGGCTGCACAAACACTGGGGTGCTTCTCAGTGGCACTTTCTTGCTTGATCTAAAACATATAAACCAACAAGGAGAAAGATCCTGACATCATGGGGTTCTCCTTCTAGACTTGGCTATTCTCTACCGGTTTTTGGTCAGACTCAAATCTTAATGTTTGGTGGGCTTGCAAATAGCGGCTATCTAAAGATAAGGTATGGGGATGCATACCCTAAGACTTGGAGGATGAGAAACTGAAATGGAAAGAGCTTGAGTGTAGCGCGTTCACATACGAGGTTTGTACCGCCTGCAAGACTAGACCATGTGGTTGTGAGCATGTCGTGTGGTTGAGTCATCATATTTGGATGGTCTATCGCAGGGATTCACTTACCTTCACGCAGTTGTTCCTTATAGATCATGAATGTCCCAGGAAAACCACCAAGTTTGCTTGGGGCATATCACTTACGTCGTTGGAGGGACTAAAATATTGGTCATGGGTGATCACACCAGTGACTAACTCACCCTGAATGGATGCGGACCAAACCCATGCTTGCAGTTGCCATATAATATCTATTTTATCGGTTACATTTTGAATTAAAATTTCTTTCAGTCCAGTTAGTTATACCATAAATATTTGGTCTTCAGGTGAAAGGTTCAAGTCATTTCTTCTTTATTTTATGAATTTCTTTTATTTTATATAAAATAAATTTCAAAAACTCTTTTTTTTGCTTGTGGTGGCCATAGATTTTCAGGGCCGGTGAGGAATGGATACTCAATGATTTACAAGAAGTCTACTTGGCTAGCCACCAGGACTCGGATCTGTAAAGCAAGCTCTGCTGTTTTTTGTTTTATTTTTGTGGTTTTGCATCTGTTACATTCAGCTAAGAGAGTGTGTACATAGTAAACTTAGTGATCGTTGTACGTTTTAGATGTTCATGTAATGTTAAAAGATTTTGTTGTATGTAAGTTCTAGAATACAATTTTCCTCACTTATCACACTAAGGTATCTCGAGGATTTGATTTTGAGGTACCAAACAACCAAAATATAAACGATTGTGAGGATTTGATCCTTTTGTTATATTCAGAGATTTACCTCCATGGCATCATCCTTGTCTTTGAGGATTTGATCCTTTTCATGTGAAGATTTTCTCAAGGTAACTACTTCCTTCTGTAGTAAATCGTACAAAACCCCTGGGACATTGTCTTCAGTTGTTGGTGCAGGGAGTTCACTTGGTGGCTTCTTCTCTGAATCTTCTTTTCAGGCACTTGGTGACTCTAATTCTTTGGCTTCGTCACAAGCCTTGTTGAAAAATAAATTCCCAGATCCGTTAGGAGTGCCTTGCCTCTGTCCAAGGATCTTGTGCCTCCATCAAATGACATAGATGTTCCTTTAGCGTTCTTCAATACGAGGTGGAATTAGAAGTAAATGAATTTCTCATCAGAGAAGATCGAGATTTTTTTGAAAAGAAGCCATTCGATCTGAACTTTTGTAAATTATCTGCTCCACCAAGTGACTGCCTGCGAGAGGGTCCATTACTCATGCTCCTTACGCTGCTGCTTGAGGTGCCTCTCAGAGTCTCTTCAAGAACTTTAAGCCGTAGTTGAAACTTGTCCTTGAAATTGGACAAAAAAGAAAGTTCACTTTCAGTGAGTTAAACAAGATCAAATGTTAGAAGATGAATAACACATAGATAAGATGTATACTTTCAGGTGTGCTTCAGATTTAGCAGCTCGATCTGATATGGCAAGCTTATCACGGAGTTGCTCCATTTCTCCCATCAAGAAGAGAGTCAAGAGTTGAGTGCCTTTGTGACTGCAAAGAATCCACATTTCAAAAAAAATTGGAGAAGGACAATCATATCAAAGTGAACATGTAGAAAGCTTCTTTATTCAAGCCATTGCTTCACATGCATCACTTTATCATTACCATCTTTCCATTCATTTGCAACCACCGTTGCAACTCTGTTTGCTGTAACCTTTGCACGTGAAAGTTCCCGGTCAAGAGTTTTTTGTTCTTCCTGAAAACGAGAGCAAGAAGTAATCCATCAACAGTTGGAAATTTCATAACAAAAAGAAAAACTAAAGATTCTATTCTTTTTTTTCGGTCATCTTATGAAATGTATGTAATTACGTTCATCTCTTGAAACTTCCGCTGGTAATCCCTAACGGCATTTGCAGCAGCGCCACCAGCAATAACAGCCATTTCCAGCTCTCGTACAGTCGGAGTAAGCTTTTCCACCTCAACAACCTTATGCATGTTCATTTTTTCTAGAATCATGTTTTCTTCCTAAGGCAACAAACATATAGTAGATCATTTAGAAACATGCTTGATGGGTAGAGGGAATCTGATAGACCAATAACTCTCTTTTTATTGATTTATCGAAGAATTACACCACCAAGACTATCTGTTCTTGAGTTTCTCTCTCTAAGAAAACAATTTCCAGAATGAAAAATGCACACCGACTCTCTCCATCTGACTTCTGTTATATACAGACTCTATACTTGACTGTTTGACTTTCACAAACTGACTCAATGATATTTCCAGCTCAGCTTCCTTAAGTCGTTTCTTCAGTCAGCTCTACTTCTCTCTCCCTTCCCTCTTCATCCTTCGAAACTCTATTTCTTCTCCTCACATAACATCTCCAGGGTCTATCAATACCCCCCTCTCCAAGATTGAGCTTGCCCTCAAGCTCAAAAGTAGGGAATTCAGCAGCCAAATCCTTCACTCGCATCCAAGACTGATCATGTGACGGCAATACTTTCCACTTTATCAATGCTTGCAAATGTCCCTCATGATCATAGTGAGTAGAAACAATTTTTCAGGATCAATCACAAATTCACCACTCATAGAAAATGTCTCTGGTAATGGATTGACAATATGATCAGCTCCCAATACTGGCTTCAATTGCGAGACATGGAAAACTGGATGAATTCTGCATGAATCTGGTAACTTCAAACGATAGGCAACCTGTCCAATTCTTTCAAGTACCTCAAATGGACCATAAAATCTTGCTGCTAGCTTTTGACAAAATCTTTTCATCACTGTTTGTTGCCTATACGGTCTCAGCTTCAAGAAAACTTTGGATCCCACTTCAAATTCCAATTCACGTCTGTTTTTATCAGCACTATTCTTCATTGCTGCTTGTGCCTTCAATAAATGGTCTTTGATCTCACGTAAGACTGCATCACGTTCCTTTAAACTCTTTTCCAATTCAAAGTTTTGAGTTGAACCTTCCTCATACCACAGCAACTCTGGAGGATCGCGGCCATAAACCACCTTAAACGGTGTCTCCTTAAGCGATGTATGAAATGTTGTATTGTACCAAAGCTCTGCCCACCCCAGATACTTCCTCCACTGTTTTGGATGAGCAGAAGTAAAACACCGCAGGTAAGACTCCAAACAACGGTTGAGGACTTCAGTTTGCCCATCCGTTTCAGGATGATAGGCTGTACTGAATTTCAAAGACGTCCCAGCTAAACGAAAACATTCCTTCAAGAAACTGCTTAAGAAAATCTTATCTCTGTCAGTAATGATAGATTTCGGATACCCATGAAGTCTAACAATCTCATTAATGAACTTCTCAGCTACCATTGAAGCACTTAATGGATGTTTAAGACAGAGAAAATGGGCATACTTGCTCAACCTATCCACAACCACCATGATCACATCAACACCATAGGATTTGGGAAGTCCTCCAATAAAATCCATAGACAACTCTTCCCAAATTGAGTTTGGCAGAGGTATTGGTTGCAATAATCCTGCAGGTTTAAGAGTCGAATATTTGTGAGTTTGACACACCATGCACTCTGAAACATACTTCTGAACATCCAATTTCAGATTATGCCAGTGAAACAATCGTTGTATCCTCTTCACTGTTTTTAAGACCCCTGAATGTCCACCCATTACTCCATCATGGTACTCTTTAAGGATCAATTGGATATGCGGAGACTGCTTTGGTAGCACTAAACGACCCTTATACAACAATCTGCCACTCTTCACTGAATAACCTGCTTTAACTTCCTTCCCTGTTACAATCGCTTTCACTCGATCCTGTAACTCGACATTGACATCAATCTCAGTAAATATATCTTGCATTTGCAGATCAGAATTTACTGTCAAAGCAGTAAGGAGCATCATGTGAGAAAAAGTTATAGCTGGTATAATCCGCGAGAGACCATCTGCTGCTTTATTCTTTATCCCTGCCTTATAAATGATTTCAAAATCATACATCAATAGCTTTGTCAACCACTTCTGGTAGTCCATCGAGATATCACGTTGCTCAAGTAAGAATTTGAGACTCTTCTGATCTGTATGAACTATGAATTTCTTCCCCAACAAATAATGCTTCCATTTCTGTATAGCCATCACAATTGCCATGAGTTCACGCTCATAAATTGGTTTTATCTGTTCTCTGTCAGTCAAACCTCTGCTGAAATAGGCTATAGGTTTCTGATCTTGCATTAAGACTGCTCCTAGACCATACCCCGATGCATCAGACTCCACTATGAACTGATCCTCAAAATTTGGTAAGGCCAAAACAGGGGCAGTGAGCATTGCAGATTTCAATTGCTCAAATGCTTGTTGAGCTCTTCCATTCCAGTCAAATGCATCACGCTTCAGCAACTCAGTCAAAGGTCTAGCTATTACTCCATAACCTCTGACAAACCTTCTGTAATAACCTGTCAAACCAAAGAAACCTCTCAATTCTTTGACAGATTTAGGTGTTGGCCACTTGCGTACAGCTTCTGTTTTTGCAGGGTCAGTAGCTACACCATGCTCAGATATCACATGCCCAAGATATTCCACAGAAGATTGTCCAAAGGAGCACTTCTTTCGATTTGCAAACAGCTTATGCTCACGCAAGATCTTAAGAACTTCCTCTACATGATAACAATGTTTTTCCATTGATGTACTGTAGACTAGTATATCATCAAAAAACCCAGTACAAATCTCCTCAACAATGGCTTGAATATAGCATGCATTAGTGCTTGAAATGTGGCAGGTGCGTTTGTCAACCCGAAGGGCATCACCAAAAATTCATAGTGTCCTTCATGGGTTCTAAAAGCTGTTTTCTCAATATCCTTTTCCTCCATGCGGATTTGATGATAGCCCGAACGTAAATCCAGCTTAGAAAACACTTTTGCACCATTCAATTCATCCAGAAATTGATCAATTACTGGTATGGGAAACTTATCAGGAACATTTGCTCTATTTACAGCTCTATAGTCCAGACAAAAACGCCATGAACTGTCCTTCTTCTTTACCAATAGTACAAGACTAAAATACGGACTTCTGCTAGGTCTAATCAATCCTCCCTGTAACATCTCAGCCACCAACTTCTCCATGATAGCCATGTGAGCATGAGGATACCTGTATGGGTGTAAACGGATTGGTCCCTGCCCTTCTTTGAGGCGTATTGAATGTTCATATCCTCTTATCGGAGGTAGTTGTTTGATGTCCTCAAAAATGTCCTCAAACTGTTGTAACACTCGTGTTACCTCTGCTGGAATTAACACTGAACTCTCATGTACGTGCAGTTCAGTAGATGGCTTATCTAATTCCTGAGACAAGGTTTTGAAAGCCTCATCACTGCAGTGTAGAGCTCGATCCCCCTTAAGAGTAAACTGTTGACCCTTGTTCCTGAATGTCAGTTCCTGTTTTTCCCAATCTACTTCACAGACACCCAAGGTTCTCAACCACTGGATTCCCAATATCACATCCACACTTCCTGGTTCTAACACTATGAAATCATTTGTCAAATCCAGAGTCTGAATAACCAAAGGAACCTTCCTACATATACCTGATCCATTAACTGTAATGCCTGTTCCCACTAAAACTTGCAGACTATCATTCTGCACTGGTAGTAGATGTGCTCTTTGCACTGCTGAAGGTGATATAAAGTTGTGGGTTGCCCCACTATCAATCATCACCACTACTTTAGTTTTTCCAATGGTTCCCAGCATTTTCGTCGTAGTAGGAGAAGACCATCCGAACAAAGAGTGTAAGGAGATAGCCATCAACTCTGTAACTACACCATTCGGGTCCTCAAAGGTATCCAAAAACTCCTCTTCTCCTGGTTCATAATCATGATCTTCAATCACTATCATGACTTTCAATTCCTTCTTCTTACAATTATGACCTCTAGACCATTTCTCATCGCACTTGAAACAAAGTTTGTTTCTCTTCTTATAATCATATTCAGCTTCCGTTAACTTCCTTGGTTCTGTGTTAGTCATCAACAGAGAAGGTGTAGGAGGTTTACCCGTCTCCGGCTGCGGTGTCTGACGTTTCCAATTGTTGTGAGTATGGACATGAAATGAGCGGAATGAAGCGCTCGACGATGTCTTTGGAGTAGTAGTCGAGTGTGACCCTCGATCCGCTATCAATTTGCAAAACTCACTATCCTCCATAGCTATAACTGTTGCTATCTGTTCAGGTAATCCCTTAGGATTTCTCATCTTGATAACCTCTTTCATCTCCTTCTTTAACCCATTGAAGAATATATCCTCCAAATTCTTCTCTTCTACCTTCACTTGAGTTGCTAATTCCTGAAACTCCCGTACATATTCAGAAATAGTTCATGTCTGTGAATACCAAACAATCTCTTGCCATGAGTTTGTTCAAATGATTCAGCAAACCTAGCCAGCATCCTTTGCTTGAAATCCATCCAATTTTGAAAGGGATGAAGTTCTATTTCGTAATTGTACCAACCCAATGCTGCTTCTTCCAAACTCAATGAAACCAACTCCATTCTCATCCTCTCATCATACTGACCAATACGAAAGAATCGTTCCGTTCTAGCAATCCAAGCATATGGACTTAAACGACTAAATATTGGCATGTCTACTTTTCGCAACATTTTATCTCGATTCCCCAAAATCGAACCTACAGAACCAGTCGCCATTGAATCGAATTGAAATCCCTGACCTTGGTGATTCGACGAACCAGGTTTCTCCGCTTTTCCCGAAATCTGGTTAGAAATCGCTTGTTGAAGGTTCTGGAATGACATAACCAAAGACTGTAAAGTCGTATCTAACGCATCCAATCGTTTCTCCGACGCCGATGATGCCGTCACCAACACTTTATAGCCTCCGGATAAGTACTCCATGGTTGATTCGATTTCTCCGATTTGCTTCGCACACTCCTCCGGTGATAAGGTCGCCATGATCAAGCTGCTCACCGCACCAATTGATAGACCAATAACTCTCTTTTTATTGATTTATCGAAGAATTACACCACCAAGACTCTCTGTTCTTGAGTTTTTCTCTCTAAGAAAACAATTTCCAGAATGAAAAATGCACACCGACTCTCTCCAACTGACTTCTGTTATATATATATAGACTCTATACTTGACTGTTTGACTTTCACAAACTGACTCAATGAATCTCCTCCAATGATATTGCCAGCTCAGCTTCCTTAAGTCGTTTCTTCAGTCAGCTCTACTTCTCTCTCCCTTCCCTCTTCATCCTTCAAAACTCTATTTCTTCTCCTCACATAACATCTCCAGGGTTTATCAGAATCCAAGGCCTGATTAACTAGATATAAAGAAGAGGGTGATGAGTATAGCACCTGAAAGATTTATATTTGTTTCATCAACTCTTGATTCTTATTTTGAAGATCATCAACTAAGACCGCTTTTTCCAGGACAGTTTGAACAGTTCTCTCGGCATCAAGTAAGGCCGTTTCTTTTGATTTAGTGAGACGATCCAAGGCTCTATTATCTTCTTGAAGTTTCCCAATCTATGCAGAAAACATCGTAAATAATACGCTATGCAAGTAGACAGCACCAAAATTGGAGATAAACGTGAAAGCCTAAAATACCTCAGAGCGTGCAATCTGGAGGCATGTGAACTGAGCAGCCATGGGGGCCCTCTTTTCCTCATTGATCTTCCTAATTTCTAGACTCTGCAACATAGTTGATAATCGAAATCAAGAACATGAAGAGAAACAAGAGTGATGTTAAGGAGGGGTTTCGATAATTACTTTACCGTCGATTCAGTTAACCTGAGCTTCCCCTCCAACTTAGTAAGCTCATCGGTAAGATAGAATTCCAAAGAAGATGAGGGAATGCCAGCTTCATAATAAGGAACTTGAAGCTACTTAGACCATAAAGGGAACATATACTAAAAGCAAAGTGATGATTCATGACAAGAAAACTCTGAATCTTCTCTTAACAACATTGCCATTGAATCTAGAAACTTATATCAATTAGTAATACTGAATAATATTTAAAATCTACGAAAAATTCAAACTTTATTCAACACAAGACCTCTTCAACAGCTTTCTCTCTTTGGATCTCGGATAGCCTCAACGCTTTTATCTCGGCGTATGCTTAGCCTAATTCTCGACCCTTATCTGAGAAACCATTGAATAAGAAGTAAAAAAAAACAACAAGAGGAACCAAAACTAGATCTGAATCGACACATAAACCACTAGATCGAGCAGGCACCTCTAACTTCATTCTCAAGCCGATTAAGCTCCACCTTCAATGGATCCGAGCCATGGAGCAGAGTGATGAACTCATTGTCGGTGGCGGCATCGAAGCTAGGCCTAACTGGCCGTCTCCTGAACGAGCTTTTCCCTCCGCCGCTGCTCTCCCTGTAAGACGCCGACATAGTCAGTGACAGATAAGTTGTTTGAATCGTAGGCGTCTCAACATACGACGTCGAAAAACCTCCGTCGACCGAACCATCCGACATCTCCGATCTGATGATCCCTCGATTTTTCCCTCACACACAACCAAAATCCTCAGGATCCAAAATGCAATGTATATAGAGAAAGAATGAGCTAAATAATGCAGATTTCTAGAGAGAGAGAGTTCTTGGGATCTAAATGCTATCTCTGGTTTTGAGATTAGAGTCCCACAGAGACGAGAGAGAGTGCTTGTGTGATGCTTAACCTAGAGAGAGATAGAATGAGAGAGAGAGATAGTTTGAGAGAGAGATTTAAATGCTCTCACAGTTGTTTCTCTGTCCATTTCCAATGTATTAAAAAATGGAGTCATGAGTTAAAAATTTGAGTGATGAATATAATTTTTCCATTTTCGGAGTAATCTCATTTTTTACTCTATTTTAGGGTTGAAAATACAGTATTATTAGATAAGATTTATTTCAAAATAGAGTTTGGAGTAAAAAATAGAATGAAAAAATAAATGAAGTTGAATTTTACTTCAATGTATCACTCTATTTTTTATTCCAAAAATGGAAAATTCTAAATAAATTCTTTTTATTTTGTTATTAATACTTTTTAGTTATAAAATTTATAAATTAGCGCTATTTATTTTATATTTTATAAAAATTCTATAAATTATGAAATAATTTAAACCAAAATTTAATGAGTAAATACATTACATTTCAACATAAAATAAAATTAAAAACAAAACCAAATAAATTTTGATTTAATCATCACCATTATTATATTTTTCCTACAAATAATTTGTTATTGTATTTCGAAGTGAAAAACGAGCTTGTATGTATTTTAAATTTTTTTTGTATACGTCTTATTTTTAAAAAAATTAGTGTCAAAAAATTAACAAACTTTTATTTTATAATGTTTTAAAGTATTTAACATTATTGTTTATATATATAAACATATATAAATATAATAAATGTTGTTGTTTTAACAAAAGAAATAAAACATAAAAGATATAATATTAAAAAGGATCATTTTGCAAAAAAAAAAGAGAGTGTAAAATGAAGTTAATCTCACTTATTACTCTATTTTGGAGTAACAAATGGAATGAAATTGAAGAGAATTTACTTCAAATCTCATTTTATAATAAAAAGTGGAATATGGTTAATGATGCCCTTAGATAGTGCTGGGAATGTGAGTCAAAACCCGCGGGTCCCGCCCCGCTAGACCCGCCGCGGGGCGGATGCGGATCGAATTTATTTAAAAAAAAAATTTGCAGGGCGGGTGTGGGTTGAAGATTTTTTTGGCAGGGCGGGTGCGAATCGAGAAATTTTGAAATGCGGGTTAGCGGGTACCTGCAATTTTTTTTATTTTTTAAACAAATAATATTTTATTACTATTTTATGAATTTTGGTACTTAAATTTAAAAATAAAATAAAAATATATAAAATTATTTAAAATAATTATTTTTTTCTTATTAAAATTATTAATTTACGTTTTTAATATTAAAATTTTATTAAAAATTATATAATTAAAATTTTCATTATTTTTTTAATATTTGCGGGTTACCCGTGGGTAATCCACAAATTAAGCGGGGCGGGTGCGGATCAAATAATTTTGATTTGCGGGTATAGCGGGTCGAGTTTCAACGGGTCAAAAATTAGCTAAATCTGCCGCGGGGCGGGTCGCTGGTTGCGGGTTGACCCGATTCCCAGCACTACCCTTAGACCATCTTCAATGTAAAACTCCATTTTTCACTCCAAAATGGAGTAACCCAAAATGGAGTAACCCCAAAATGGGGTAGTGTTTTACTCCAATGTATTACTCCATTTTTTACTCCATAAATTGAATATTCTATATAGATTATTTTCTATTTTATTTTTTTGTCCATTTTAGTTATAAAATTTATAAATTGACCATATATATTTTATTTTCGTGAAATTTTCATAACTTATAAAATAATTTCACTTTATAATTTTTAATGAATAATAAAATAATATTAAAAATAATAATTTTATTTTATAATGTTGAAAAAATATTTATAACTGTTACTGAAAAATATAAACATATATTTTTAATAGTAATTATTATTATATTCTTTTTTTTGTCAACAGGAGAACACTAATGAAACCTATTTTTCACTAATCTAGCATGGTGGCTCCGGTCCAACGTGGATTGAATATGATGGTCTTAGACGAGCACTCCGTGCTAGTCGATCTGCCATCAAGTTTCTTGTGCGTGGTACATGGATGAGTTCAAACGTTGTAAAGTACTCCTTTCTTGCTTGGAACTCTTCTAAGTGAATCGAGAAAGTTGGTCATTCTTCTGGTTCCGACACTATCTTCACCAATTCTGAACAGTCTGTTGCAAATGTGATGTGCTGATGTCTATGATACTTCATGCATTGCATAGCCCAAACAAGAGCTTCAAATTCTGCATGTAGTGGGGATAAAATGGCTCTGATATTCATTGTCCCCATCAAAACATTTACATCTCTCTCGTAACCACTATACCATCCTTGACCTGAAAACTGATCACCCTATTTCCAAGATCCATCCACAAAACACCATTGCCCTGTGGGTCTCAAATCAATTTCATATTTTCCCCATTTAATGATCCTTGTATTTTTTCTTTTACCTCATTTAATTGCGCATCTCCTCATGTAGCAGATTCTGTTTCTGCCAATCTTAAGGTTTCCTGAGGGTCCCGGTCAATATGACAATATACCATATCATTCCTGCTCTTCCAAATATACCATAATAACCAGGGATATATATTCATCTCCTTATCCGAGGGTAATCTCCAAAACAAATAATCCATATTCGCATAGATAGATGCCATTGGAAAAAATCCGGGTTTGTCAGTATGTGGGATAATGCCCAAGTTTGAGTTGCTGGTGGACATTCAAATAAGACGTGATTTATTGATTCTTCCTCTGCTCCACACCGAGCACAACGAGTGTCACATTTTATCCCTTTTCCCTTCAAGTTTTTGCCACTGGTAAACAACCTGATAATGCTTGCCATATAAAATGCTTTATCTTGGGTGAACATTTGACCTTCCACGAAAAAGCTTGTAGTTTTTTGGTTCTTGGCTCCAGAATAGGAGCAGCTTCGTCATTGTTAGTGAAATCTCTCTCCAAATGATACCCCGATTTCACAGTGTATTTTCCAGACTTCGTAGGAAACCATTCCAACGAGTCACATCTATGAGCCCGACTAAAAGGGATACTCAAGATCAAAGCCACATCCTCTGGTAATATAACTGTCTCCAGTAATGGTATGTTCCACATTTTGTTCTGATGGTCAATCAACTGGTCAACAGTCACCAACGTATGATAAGAATCCATTTTTTGAGTTGCTGGTCTTGGGCGATAAGATGGTATCCACGGGTCATTCCATATCGAAATAGACTTCTCTATTCCCACCCTTTTGATAAGTCCTTTTTTAACCAGAGGCCTAGTCGATGTAATACTCCGTGATATGGTATGGAGAGGCGTGATGAATGATAACCGAGAAGGTGATGGACAGATGGGACGAAGCTGCTGGCCGAAGGCACTCTCAGCTTGGTCAGTGGATGATCGATGGTGATTTCAAGCTACTGATCTTGTGGAACACTTAGAATAATCGAACCAGCAAGAAATAAGCAAAGACGTTTCGATCTCTAGAGGGGCAGCCGCACGGTAGAGAGAGAGAACACAACTTATAGGGTTTTTCTTGGCTTAAACTTACTTGAGTTTTCGTTTAATCAAACGTAGTGTTTTCTTGGCCGGTCAGTCTCTCTAATGAATGGGCCTCGGATCACCTCATTAAAAACCTTGTGAAGAAAACCCATTTGGGACAAAACTTCACAAGGGAAAAAGAGTATGATCGTTATCCCAGAGGCAGACCGGTCAAAGGATCGTCTGACTCGATGCATAAGATCATGGTCGGTCAGTTTGTCCGGAGTGTGGGCCAGGGCGTGGTCGCACCAAATGGGCCGCTAGCTTCAGTATGGATCCTCCTATGGGCCAACTGGTTCAGGACAGGTTGTCCTTGATCAAGCTGGCCTAGCTGGGTCGTGATGTCTTCTATGCTTGTCCTTGAGATCAGCTGCTCCATTGCATTGTTGAATTCAGCCTGCATCTGCCTCTGTCCCGAACGTGTCCTTGGTACGTCTCACATGGTCGGAAACAGGTCAGATAGCTTCTTGGTCGAGCCTGGTCCTTCTTGCTCGTCCAGCTCAGTGTCGGTCAAGCTGATGTCCTCATCATTCCCACCCTCTTGAAGTGGTTCTGGCCTCAGAACGGTATCACCTTCACAATAAGGAGACAAATCAGAAACAGTAAAACTCGACGATATGCTCATCTCACCTGGGAGTTCCAATTGGTAGGCGTTGTCGTTGATCTTCTTCAGGACCCGAAATGGTCCATCTCCATGTGGGGCAAGCTTGGACTTCCTCTTGTTTCGGAACCGCTCAGGTCGCATGTGAACCCAAACCCATTCGCCTGGCCTAATGTCGACCTCCTTCCTGTGCTTGTCGACTTGCTTCTTGTACTGCTCCGTCCTCTTCTCGATGTTCTCCTTGACCGCCTGGTGCAGCTTGGAGACGGCCTCGGCCTTGCGCTCTCCATCAAGATTGATGAACTCTAGTGCCGACAGTGGCTTCAGATCAAGTGGCGTATCTGGCTTAAATCCATAAACAACCTCAAAAGGAGACATCTTAGTAGCAGAGTGTTTGGCACCATTATACGCAAACTCAACAAAAGGAATGAAATCCAACCAATGTGACAAATTTTTACCAACCGTGGCCCTTAAGAGGGCTGAGAGAGTCCGGTTCACGACCTCGGTCTGTCCATCTGTCTGTGGATGACAAGTGGTCGAAAACAGTAGCTTGGTACCAAGCTTCCTCCACAACTTCCTCCAGAAGTAACCTAGGAAGGTCGGATCACGATCTGAGACGATAGTCTGGGGCAGTCCGTGCAACCTGACCACTTCTTTGAAGAAGAGGTCGGCTGTCTGGGTCGCATCATTCGTCTTATAACACAGTATGAAATGAGCCATCTTTGAAAACCGGTCAACCACGACGAAGATTGCATCCTTGTTCCTGATCTTAGGCAAACCAAGCACAAAATCCATAGAAATATCGACCCATGGTCGGTTAGGTATAGGCAAAGGTAAGTAAAGACCGTGAGGATGTGACCTCGATTTGGACTTAAGGCACGTGATGCACTTGGAGCATAAACGCTCCGTGTCTCATTTCTGATGTGGCCAATAGAAGTGCTCGACTAGGACACTCAGTGTCTTGTCCACGCCAAAGTGTCCCATCAGTCCTCCTCAATGGGATTCTCGGATCAGCAGCTCCCCCATCGACCCTTGAGGGATGCACAGCCGCTTCCCCTTGAACAGAAATCCATTATGCAAGTAGAAAAATCCCTTCGGTCCATTGCTACATTCCTGGAAAATTTTACCAAAATCAGGGTCAGTATCATAATCTTCTTTAATAAGTTCAAACCCCAAGACTTTGGCCTCCATGGTGCTGATCAGTTTGTATCTCCTCGACAGGGCATCAGCTACTACGTTCTCCTTTCCCTTCTTGTACTTGATGATGTACGGAAAGGTCTCCACGAACTCAAGCCACTTAGCGTGCCTCCTCTTCAGATTCGTCTGTCCTCTCAGATGCTTGAGCGTCTCGTGGTCAGTGTGAATAACAAACTCCTTGGCCAGCAAGTAATGCTGCCAAGTCTCCAAGGATCTAACAAACGCATACAGCTCCTTGTCATAGGTAGGATAGTTGAGCGTGGCTCCACTCAACTTCTCGCTGAAGTAGGCTACCGGTCGTCCTCCTTGTGTCAGGATAGCTCCAATTCCTAAACATGAAGCATCACACTCAATCTCAAACGTCTTATCAAAATTAGGCAAAACTAAAATAGGAGCATGGGTTAGCAAATCCTTGAGCTTCTGAAATGTGGTCTCCTGCGAATTGCCCCATTTGAACGTGACGTCCTTCTTGATCACGGCTGTAAGTGGGGCGGCCACAGTGCTAAAATCCTTCACAAACCGTCTATAGAAACTGGCCAAACTGTGGAAACTCCTAACATGGCCGATCGTGGTCGGGGTCGGCCATTCCTCAATTGCTTTGATCTTTTCTTGGTCAACCTGTAAGCCTTGCGAACTCACAACAAAACCTAAAAAGACAAGCTTATCAGTGCAGAAGGTGCACTTCTTGAGGTTCGCGTAAAGACCCTCCTGTCGAAGAGTATCTATCACTTGCTCAAGGTGCACCAGATGGTCAGCAAAACATTGACTATAAATCAAAATATCGTCGAAGTACACAACAACGAACTTACTTATGTAGGCCCTTAAGACCTGGTTCATGAGACGCATGAACGTACTGGGTGCGTTTGTAAGGCCGAATGGCATGACCAGCCACTTATACAGGCCTTGCTTGGTCTTGAAGGCCGTTTTCCATTCATCGCCTTCCTTCATTCGGACCTGATGGTATCCACTTCGTAGATCGATCTTAGAGAACACGGACGCTCCATGCAGCTCGTCTAACATGTCGTCCAGTCGGGATATAGGATGCCGGTACTTGATGGTGATATTGTTGATGGCCCGACAGTCGACACACATCCTCCAAGATCTGTCTTTCTTAGGAACCAACAAGACTGGTACATCACATGGACTGAGGCTCTCGCGAATGTAGCCCTTGGACATGAGGTCCTGCACTTGTTTCTACAGTTCTTTGGACTCGGTCGGATTCACCCGGTACGCCGGACGGTTGGGCAAGGCCGCTCCTGGCACGAGATCGATCTGATGCTCAATGCCTCTTATGGGCGGTAGGCCGGCTGGTATCTCGTCCGGAAAGACATCCTTAAACCTGTCCAACAAAGAAACAACTTCCCGGGGCAGCTCAACATCGTTTGAACACGAGTGTAAAGCCTCCCTAAAGATCATTAGTAGCACCTGGGTGTTCTGAACAATAGCTCTAGAAACAGAATGAGAAGAGATAAGAAGATTGGTCTTACGGTTCTTCTTGTCCTTGGCGAGGTGTTGTTGCATTTCATGCACTTCCTGCGGTGTGAGCGGTGCAAGCTGGTACTTTCGCTTGTCATGGACGAATGAGTAATGATTGGTCCGTCCGTTGTGCAAGGACTCCTTATCGAACTGCCATGGACGGCCGAGCAATAGGTGTCCAACCTGCATAGGAACCACGTCGCATACTACCTGATCTTGATATCATCCAATGCTGAAAGGTACGGTTACTTGGTCTGCGATCCGGATCTCCGTGTCATCGTTCAGCCACCGAAGCCGGTACGGCCGCGGGTGCTTCGTCACGTGAAGGCTGAGTTTAGCGACCATGTGTCTGCTGGCCACATTAGTACAAGTTCCACCATCGATAATAAGACTACATACCTTGTTGTTTACAGTACAGCGAGTGTGGAAGATGTTCTCTCGTTGAACCGTCTCGGGATCAACAAGTGCACTGAGAGCTCTCCTGATCACCAATAGCTCTCCAGATTCGGGATACTCTATGGGCGTCCCTGTGTCAAGTTCCTCCATGTCTTCATCCTCCTATTCATCCTGAGACTCGTACTCACCGACTTCGTTCAGGATCATGGTCCTCCGGTTTGGGCAGTCTCGAGCCATATGTCCTTTACCCTGATACTTAAAACAGGTGATATCTCTAGAAAGGGACGTGTTAGGGAACTTACCTGGGTCTGGTCGGTTGGACTTAGATGTCTCAATGGTCGGCTTCTTGAACCGAGACTCAACCTCAACTGTCTTACCTTTGTCAATGGGTCGTGGAGTCGGTGCGGCCCAAGGTGTGTTGGTCCTAGGCCGGGTTATGGCCGTGGTCTTCCGCTTGTTGTGATGCTCAACCTGTATACACAAATGCAACAATTCGGGCATATCGTGATAAGGTTGAATTTCTACATTTCGAGCGATCCTCTCCTTCAGTCCGTCCACGAACTGGGTCATCAGGGTCTCTTCCGAATCCTCCAGCTCAAGTCAGTTCTGTAGCTGTTCGAACTCTTCGAAGTATTCTTCGACCGTCTTGGTTCCCTGCATCAGTTTACGAAAACGTTTCTGCAAATCTCTGTGGAAATGGGTTGGAACATACCTCCGTCTTAGTTGGAACTTCATGTCTCCCCACGTAGTGATCGGTTCGTACCGATGGCGCCTTCGTTCTGCTACGTCCCGGTCCCACCATGACAGGGGGTGCCCTGTGAACTGGGCAACCGCAAGGGAGATCTTCATGTGCTTGAGATATCTGTAATGATCGTAGATATGCTCCATCCTTCGCTCCCAATCTAGGTAAGCCTCCGGGTCTACCTTACCTGCAAATGTAGGAGGCTTTAGTTTAATATCATTCGAATATGGACGTTGTACCTCTTGTTCTCGTATGCGTCCACGGTGAATTCGATCGCGCTGGTAGGGTGGCCGAGTCCGTGGTGTCCATCCTCGAGCTCGTCTGTGTCATCGTCCGTGTCGTCCAGTCGGGCGTCCTGAAAGCGTCCGAGTTGATCCACTCGTCCGCGGTGCAGGCCTGGTCGACGTTATCAAACCGAGGTTGTTGTGCCTCTGGTCTATACTGATACTCTCCTGGCCGAGGCTGATAAGCTCCAAGCCGAGGCTGCTGCTCATCCGGCCGAGGCCGCTGCTCAACGGGACGCTCTAATCGGTCAAGCCGAGCCCCAAGCGTTTGGCCGATCGCTTGGATCGCGGCCATTAGCTGTTCAAGGTTAGCTGGTCCGGCTTGTGGGTTGGGCTGTTCTTGGGCGATTCGTCCTGCACACTTGACAAACAAATCAAACGTACTAAAGAAGAAAGAAGAAAAGGAAAGTGCGGTCGCAAGCAAGAAAGAAAAAGAACAAAACCGAAACTGAAAGATCTTTTTTTTGACTAAAACTATAAAAGGAAAGTAGAGTAAACTGAGATTATGGGAAGTAAAATAAAAAAAAAAATTAAACCGCAATTCACTTAAACCCAAACCGCAAGCACAAGGAACCCTAATGCCCTAGTTGCGGCCGCTCGGAGACTACAACCTAGCACTAACGATTTCTAACCAAATTTCTCTTGAGTTTTCAGTTTAATTCAAGCACAACAGAAGCAAAGAAATAAGAAGGCAGCAAGCAAGCAATCGGTTCTATAATGATCCTACTAGGCTGATAAATAAAAAGAACTAAGACCATGTGCATTAGTGGTTCTTAATGGGGTTCTTAGCAAAAGTTCTTAAGTAAAAAATAGTTAAATAATGCGGGTTCAACGTGAAGTTCTTAGCAAAAGTTCTTAATTAAGAGCTGAGTTCTTAACTGTTCAAGCCACGTGGCGACATATGATTGGTTCTTTTATTTTATTTTTAATTTTTTTTCCCATCTGCAAAAAAAAAAATTATTAAAAAAAGTTAAGAACCCCCAAGGGGGGGTTCACTGATGCACATGCTCTAACAACCTAAAAAAATTTTGATTTTCGATTTTGAAAGAGACAAAGAACAAAAACAGTACTGAAACTAAACAAGGGAGAGGAGATAACCGGGCTGGTCAGGAGCTTTAAGGCTCTGATACCAGATGATATGAGATGGAGAGGCATGATGAATGATAACCGAGAAGGTGATGGACGGATGGGACGAAGCTTCTGGCCGAAGGCACTCTCAGCTTGGTCAGTGGATGATCGATGGTGATTTCAAGCTACTGATCTTGGGGAACACTTAGAATAATCGAACCAGCAAGCAATAAGCAAATACGTGTTGATCTCTAGAGGGGAAGCCGCACGGTAGAGAGAGAGAACACAACCTATAGGGTTTTTCTTGGCTTAAACTTACTTGAGTTTTCGTTTAATCAAACGTAGTGTTTTAAAACACTTACAACCGGAAAAAAGAGAACTGGGCCTAAATATGGGCCATCGAAAATAAGGGAGAGAAACCAAAGAAAAAGAAAGAAAACCAGTACGAAAAAGGAAACTCTGGTCGAAGTAGAGAAGAGGCCGGTCTGTCTCTCTAATGAATGGGCCTCGGATCACCTCGTTAAAAACCTTGTGAAGAAAACCCATTTGGGACAAAACTTCACAAGGGAAAAAGAGTATGATCTTTATCCCAGAGGCAGACCGGTCAAAGGATCGTCTGACTCGATGCAGAAGATCATGGTCGGTCCGTTTGTCCGGAGTATGGGCCAGGGCGTGGTCGCATCAAATGGGCCGCCAGCTTCAGTATGGATCATCTTATGGGCCAAATGGTTCAGGACAGGTTGTCCTTGATCAAGCTGGCCTAGCTGGGTTGTGATGTCTTCTATGCTTGTCCTTGAGATCAGCTGCTCCATGGCTTTGTTGAATTCAGCCTGCATCTGCCTCTGTCCCGAACGTGTCCTTGGTACGTCTCGCATGGTCGGAAACAGGTCAGCTAGCTTCTTGGTCGAGCCTGGTCCGTCTTGCTCGTCCAGCTCAGTGTCGGTCAAGCTTATGTCCTCATCACTCCGCCATCCATACGATGCTGAATATGATCTTATTGGATCCAAAGGACCTGCATTCCTAAAATATCTTCCTTTAAAAACTTTCGAAAAGAGGATATCCGGCTTATCAATTAATCTCCATAATTGTTTTGCTAAAAAGGTCGTGTTTGCATCCCGAAAATCTCTAAAGCCAATCCCACCATCTCCTTTTTCTCGGCAAAGTTTTTCCCAAGACATCCAGTGCATACCTGAACTCGTTCCACTCGTACTCCACCAGAAATTTGAAACTATACTTGTGAATTTCGTAGTGATCTTCTTTGGTAATCGATAACAGGACATTACATGATTTTGTAAGGCCGTTGCCACCGCCTTTATCATAACCTCCTTTCCCCCTCATGAGAGTAGTTTTGTCGTCCAACCATTAACTCTTCCATGAAGTCTATCTTGTAAGAAACTAAAAACATGTGTCTTAGGTCCACTGAGGCTCTCTGGAATACCCAGATATGATCCCATTCCACCCATCGTTGTGATGTCTAGTATCGCTTTCACCTCATCGCAGAATTCAGTCGCAACCGTATGTCCAAGCTGAAGTGAAGACTTCGCAAAGTTAATTTGCTGACCCGACACACCTTCATAGGCTTTAAGTATATGTAGAATTATCTAACATTCCTCCTTGTTAGCTTTGCAGAAAAATAAACTATCGTCCGCGAACAGAAGATGTGATATCGGAGGACATGCTCTTGCCACCTTCAGTCCCATTAATTGTTTTTCGCGCTCCGCTTTCTTTATATTCGTAATCAAAGCTTCCGTGCATAGAATAAATATGGTGATAAAGGATCACCTTGTCGCAACCCTTTTTGTGGAGCTAAATCCCCGTGGCTGTTGTGATATCCTGTATCCAAAAATATGGTCAACGGGCAGCAGAAAGTCAACCGAGGGCAAAATTGTAATTTTGCCAAAGTGAGGGGTAAAATGGTAATTTTGCCAAAATTTGAGACGGAAGCGAAGACGGACCAAATGTTCATGTTTAACAACATAAAGAACATTTAGAAGAACAGGATTGGGAGAAACGGAGCGGAAACATGTTTTACGGCTTGTCGGGAATGGAAACCGACAAACCCGAAAAAACTTCAAAAATTCATAACCGGAGCTACGTAAGTCCGAACGGAGTGATTCGACTTTATAAATTCATCTAATTCATGGAGAAGCTGATTTTGGGGATTTGAGGATTTATGGGGATATCTAGAGATTTTCTAAAATATTAAACGCAAGATCGTCGAAACCGAGCAACGGAAGTGATCGGGATTAAGTGTTTGGTTAATGCTGGTTTAGGAGGTTTTTTGGCAACAAAAAACACTCAGAATGGACAGGTGTCTTCACCCTGGGGCGACACTTCTCATGTGTTGAGTTCCATGCATGGAGAAATTCATTGAACCTTCTTTGCATGCAAGAAAACCATCTTCTCAATTCATTGTATCTCACCAAACTCATTCTCCCTAATCACTCTAGCTCTCTCTCTACTCATCTTTCTCTCACTCAAAAACATGAAACAGATAAACCCA
The DNA here is from genome assembly GCA_030180135.1 of Orychophragmus violaceus. NCBI lineage: Eukaryota > Viridiplantae > Streptophyta > Magnoliopsida > Brassicales > Brassicaceae > Orychophragmus > Orychophragmus violaceus. Next base: position 31,379,161 of record CM058231.1, on the reverse strand, counting down.
GAAACTCATAGATCATCAAGCCTTGTTCTGCATTATTCTTCATTGTTCTTCATGTTCTTCATATCTTCTTGCACAAGAAAACCCATAACTCTCTCATATTAAACCCAAATAAACCTCTGTAAAGTACTATAGCTTCCTCTCACTCTCCTCTACAACCGCCACCTTTCCCTTGCCACCTCCATCGCCGGAGCTCGCCGGAATCTGGCCGGTAAGCTACTGTGGCTATGTGTATTGTTGGATTCCTATCTCTCCTCGCCGGTTCTTGAGCATTTGAAGCTATGGGAGGATAGATCACTTCCTTTTGAACAGTTTGGTGTGTAGATCAGCAGAAGAAGCCACCGGAAAAGCCTCCTCCGCCGCGGTCAACTCACCTCCGCCGTCGGTCAATGCCGGAGAAGTCCACCGGAGAAGCCTCACCGCCGTCAGTTTGAAGCCGGTTCTTCAAGGATTGGTTTGGGTGGATTGGATCTGGATTTGGAGTTGGTTCTGGGATGGTTAAACCATGGTCAAAGCTGAGTTAAACCGGTCAACGGTTTAATCTCAAACCGGTTTAATCAAACCGGTCCAATTGGAGTGATTTGGTTGGTTCAGCTGGTTCAGTGGTTCAACCGATTTGGTTTGGGAAGTCAACCGGTCCAAGTCAAGTCAACGGTCAACTCTTCGGTCTTGCGGTTCGTGTCAGGCTGTTCGGGAATCTTCGGGGTTCGAGTTCGTGCATTCGGGAAGTTCGGGTTCCAATTCGGTGGTCTCGGGATTCATACCGTGTCAGATCCGTCATTCCGCGCCTTTATCACTGTGAGTCGGCTCAGAACTCTTAGATAGTTCATATAGACCGGGAATCGAGAAACCGTAGAATTAGGATTGCATACCCGTTGATTAATATGAGTAATAGATTGATACTTAAATGGACGTTTAATGATAAATCGGTTAGGATCGAATAAACATGTTAGGGTTTTGAGAATTAAAAGGTTAATCGATTGTGTGCCGTCAGGTTGTTAGTAATATTTGTTTGATGCATTCATATAGATACCGTTTGATTAGGACAGTATATGCATATATATATATGTATAAGAACGAGAATGAATGAATCAATAAACTGGAATTAAGACGACATTAAAATACGAGTTAAACCTAAACAAACATATAGAATATGTAACGGGATTGGGACTTTGGTTTAATAGCGGGAAAGGGTAATGAACTCAAGTAATTAATAATGAGATGTCGGGGAGTTAGTAAGTTTACTAACTCTAAACCGACGGATCGAGGAGTTATTAAAAAGATACCTAGAATGAGTTATTAAGGGAAGTGGTGTGTTTATTAAGACGTCTACGGGTTAGCAATCCGCTAACCCAAGGTAGCGGATGAGAACGGATTAAAAGACTTAGAAACCCTAATAGGCCTGCTTGTTGTGATTGTTGTGATTGCGTGATTGTTGTGATTATTGCTGTGAGTTTTGTGTGCAGGCTTATTAGACTGCTTTGGTGTTGGGTCGGGCAGTCCTTGCGGACACTTATTCCGGTCATGGGACCGGGTAAGTTAGTTAGTGCTGACTAGGTATCTTACCTAGTCAGAGCGGTGGTGTGGTAGTGTAGCGGCTTGCGGAATGGTTGGGGTTTTATTATTATTATTGTTGTTGATTGCGTGACCTGTGCTAGAGTCCCAGCGAGTCTGCGTGTTTGCATTTCTGCACTAGGACTCTAGGGCGCGTTAGATTCCGCAAGCCTAGGTTTTGTTTACGTTCTGGTACTTCCGACCCGATTGGATCCTTGGGTAGTTGCCTAATCGGATCATGGTGATTCCGGTTATGGCGTTAACCTATTGGGTGACGCCGGTAAGTGTGTGATTCGGAGAATACGGGGTCATGTCCTAGGGCCGAATCGCATGGAAACTCTGACTATCTAGGGGTAGTCCGAGTCACCGCGTATCGATGGACGGAGAACGGTGTCCTATTCGTGGGACCTTGTGTACACGTTTAGGAGTCGTGGGTTGGTTACCATGTAGGTGACGATGTAAACCCGTGGAAGCTACCGAGTTCGTAGGGCCTATTGTTGTTTTGTTATTCATGTTATTGCGTGTAGATTGATAAAGTCTAATCGAGGACATGTGCCGCAGTGCCTTCGATTTTCCCTAATTCTCCTTATCTTTGGCATTGATTGTGTGTTGTGGGTTTATCACGACGTGGTAGTGCGTGATCGACCATTTCTTCTATTGATTGTTATTTTTTTGGGGATTTGGGGTGGGACTTGTAGACTCTAGATAGATTAGAAGCCGTTAGTGGGGAGCTGATTCACTGGGTAATCTTAGATCGCTCATTAGACTCTTTTTGTGTGTTTTCAGGTTTAGCAGCGACGGACGCGGGAGGTCCTCGGTGTTGTTTTGGGTTGCTTGTAGCGGGATTTGATTCGGGATTTTGAGTGTTTTTCTCGGTTCAGCATTATCGCTATTTTGTGTTTTTGATTTTACTGTATGTTTGAAATGGCGATTGTTTGTAAAATTCTATTAAACGTTGTGCTCAACGTTTAGTTGCTCAGAAATGAAATTGTTTCCCTGATATGGGGTTTAGTCCGAACCGACACAACTCATTGAAATAGTACGGGTAGTACTGCTTTGTACTATGGAAATGAGGATAGCGAGGTCAAGGATGGAACGGTGCGAGCCTTTGTCTCAAACCGATCTATCTCTGGCTTCGTCCTGTGATGAACTTTTCCCGTTCGACTTGCTCGGGTTCGATCGGTCATGTTCTTGTTTGATTGTTGTCCTGTCAGCTCGACGGTCAGCGGAGAACGGGAAAGGGGCGTTACAGCTGTCCATTAATGAGAACCCTATATTGAACCGTGGTTATACATCTCATTATCCGATCAACACATTGATCATGGAATCCCATCTTCTTCAGTAAATTCTCAATAAATTCCCCTTCAACTCTATCATAAGCCTTACTCATATCCGTCTTGATTGCCATAAATTTACCCTTACACGATGGGTTTGTCCGTTATCCATGAAACATCTCCTGAGCTATTAAGATATTGTCTGAGATCAACCTGCCCGCAACAAAGGCAGATTGTGTCTCCGAAACCAATCTTGGTAGTAGCCGCTTTAATCTTTGACATAAAACCTTCGATATGATCTTGTAACCCACATTACAAAGACTGATAGGACGCAATTCCGTCATCATACTCGGTCGTTCCGTCTCCAGAATAAGACAAATATTTGTCATATTCAGTCTAGTATCCAGCTCCCCATATTGTAGGAAATCATTAACCAGGCGAACAACATCATTTTTCACAATTGGCCACGATTGTTGGTAGAATAAAGCTGTCATCCCATCTGGCCTCGGGGCTTTCTCTGGATGCATCATGAACAAAGCTTGCCTCACTTCCTCCTCGGTAACTAAAACCATAAGTCTCTCATTCATCTGAGTTGTGATTGAGACCAGGATTTCCTGTAAAAACTCCTCGAAATCCTCCGGGTTAGTTGTCGTAAATAACTCTTCAAAATATTCCACCGCTACTCGTTCCACTTCATGATCCTTTGTTACCTAGTCTCCTGATGAATTGTGGAGTCCGACAATCCGATTCCTTGCCCGCCTTTGTTTGGTTAATGCAAAGAAAAACTTTGTATATCTGTCACCCGATGTGTGCCACATATTCCTGCTCTTTTGTTGCCAAAATTGTTCCTCATCTCTGTAAGCCTGTTTCAGTTTATCTGAAATCTCCAACACCGCCTCATGTGTCTTAGTATCATCTTTTTGGACCTCTTCCAGCTCTTTCTGTAACTCATATATATGATCCTTCTTGTATTGAGGATTGTTTTTCCTCCATCTTGATAATTCACGTCGACATCTACCAATCTTTTCATAGAAGTTCCTTCCTCCAGTGTTGTCCGAACCTTCCCATCCCAGTTTAATTGTGTTCATTAGGCCATCTTTTCCCACCCAACGTTTATCAAATCTGAACTGACCTCGCCTCTTCTGGATTTTATCCTCAATAGATGCCACAATTGGACGATGGTCTGAACCAATCGTCCCCAAATATTCCACAAATGAAAAGGAAAAAAGTGTATGCCAGTCTTTATTAGCTAGAGCCCTATCCAGTTTGCACCTAATAAGTTGTTTTCCCCTCCTTCCTCTCCAAGATAGAGAGTCTCCCAATGACAGAAATTCAATTAAACCACAATCATGAATCATATTATTAAAAGATACGAAAGTATAAGCATGCCTCAGGGATCCCCCTTGCTTTTCGTGATTGCGCGTGATCTCATTGAGATCACCTATTATGAACCACGGATTTGTCCTCACCACACCCATACGAGTCAAACGTTCCCAAACTTGATCCCGTAATTTCTGTACTGGGTCGCCATAGACAAAGGATAGTGAAACCCTATTCCCCTTTACATCTGCTTCAATATCGATCATCTTATTGCTTGCATATATAATATTCACGTCTGATGTGTCATTATAATATAACATCAGTCCCCCACTGACTCCTCTTGGTTCGACTGTATACATCTTTGTGTAAAAGAAAAGGGCTGTTTTGTCTCTGATAGAAATAGAAACTCAGGCTTATTCTTATGCACTATTTCTCATAGCTAACTAATCGTCCATTTGTTTCCCAAACCTTGACAATTCCAACTCAAAATCCGCATATTACAATTGAATTTTTGGTTCTCCCCTCTGGAGTTTCGACTTGGGCTTAAAAAAACCCCAAAGTCTTAGTTGTTGAGCAGTGCCTTGCCCACCCAAGACAAACATCTGTATTAAACCATCACCAATACCAGAATCACCTAAATAAAACTCATGAACTTGTATACTGGATCTGTTAGTATTACATTTACAGAACCACATGAATGAATTTAAAAAAATTTAATACTCAAAATGACTACTTTGTAAATAAAAAAATTTACTCCAAAATGGAGTGGAAAATAGAGTTAATCTCACCCATTACTCCATTTTAAAATGGGGTTGGAGAGAATTTTACTCGAAATCTCATTTTGCAGTGGGAAATGGAGTAGAGTTGGAAATGCCTTTAGTATGACAAAACTTTGAAGAGAAGAAAAAGACCCGATTAAGCGAACGATTCAGTTGATCAAAGCACTTTTAGTGTAAAAATTAATGTATTACATTCTCAGATTTATTAATTAATAATCTAAATTAACAAATATAGACACTACTTAATGATCTATTTCCTTTTTTTTTTTGAAAAAGGTAATGATCTATTTCCTTCCGTTTATCATAGTAAAATCGTGGTTGATAAATACATATCAGATGCAGAGTTGTTTAATAATCTGATTAGTGAGAAAAGCTAGGATTAGTCAAAGATATTCTTGCGCCTACGTGTTCCTTTTTTGTTTGATTGTTGCAGAGTTGTTTAAAGGGAACGTGTAACATGTCCTTTTTTGTTTTTTGGGGCACTACGTGTTCAATGTCTATTGTCTAGTATCTTCATGATCTCTTTTTTTTTTTAATCAACATCATCTCTTTCATTGTATGTTTTCTTTTTTCACATTTGATTGTTGTTTTCTATTAATTAAAATTCCCTTAAAACTGAACAGAAATCTAAAATATTGTGAAAGTCGTTGTCACCAAAATATTTTTCTTGAGTTAGTAGTGTTTTTGAAAATATACACGTATATTTTTGTTTTATCTGATAAATTATATTAAAATTCCTGAAAGATAAAACATAATTCGCAAAGATTAAACATCCTTCTAGAGATAAAGTCGGTGAGTTAACATATCAAACATCCCAGAAACAATAGTCCAAACAAAAGAGACTAAAATAATTACTAGAACATTAAAAAATCCGCACTAATCTGAAAACTACTAAAAAAAAGAATTAGCAAGAGTCGATCAAGAACATAAGAGTGTAGCCACTTAGCATCAATAACTTCAAATATTGGAGATTTGAAAGCATTTTATTCTATTGTTTCTAATCTACTGAAGCTAAAATAGATCAAATTTACCAAATCCACTCGAAAACCACTCTAACTCAGAGTTTTGAAATCCGCTTGCGGCACCTAAAATCAACTCAAAAATAACAACAATTGAAGTAACGCAAGTTTAAAGGAGAGAACCGGAGACAAACAAGCAAAATAAAACTAGGAAACAAGCCTTATGACCATTACTAACTGCAAGATCCTAGCCTCAAAAACTCAACCTAAACCAAACGATAACCACACCCTAAACCAGATATAAACCAAAACCAAACAACAAAAAATAGAGGAAGAAGAAAGAACAGAGATGCTGCAAGAGGAGTTAAACTCGAATCAAGATCCAACCAAAACCTGTAACAACACAACTCAACCTCAACCTAAGCAACGCCGCATAATAGGATGTTAATAACGTAAAACGAAACCAAACCAAATATGAATCGTAACCGAGAATTAGTGTTCGTAAAACACCAACTCTGACCTCAAAGGCAAAGGAACGTAACGAACCTTCAAGCTCTATGAGCAAAAAATCGCAGCCAAAGAATAGAGATGAAGAAGAAATATTGCCAAAAGATACTCGATAGATGTTTCACTGTTGTTACATCAATATATAACAGCATTCTGTTATTAAGATAAGGCTAAACTATTAAAACTAAATAAAACCAACACCATAAAACACTTAAATCAAATCATTTGAATCTCGCCCTTATTGCCAGCGTGGATTCGACCGTTGAGCTGATGTAAGCTCTCCTTTCCTACATCAAATCTCCCCTGCTCCAAAAAACCTTGTCCTCAAGGTTTAAAGGATGGAAATCTCCTTGTAAGCTCAAACAAGAGTTCCCATGTAGCCTCTTCCTCTGACTGATTCGCCCATTGCACAAGTACCATAGTTACGGCCCATCCCTGCCGTTGTACCATCTTCCTTTCCAGAATCCGCAACGGTTCTTTCACGAGTACATCTTGCACAATGGATGGTAGCTGGGTCGAAGTACAAACATTTCCCAGTCGCAGCTTCAACTGAGATACATGGAAAATCGGGTTGATTTGCGAATTTGCAGGGAGTTGCAGCTTGTATGCGACCTTGCCACACTTATCTAACACCTTGTATGGACCGAAATATCTTGGCGCGAGCTTCTGGTTGGTACGCATAACAACGGATTGCTGCCTATAAGGCTGGAGCTTAACGTATACATAATCTCCGATCTCCAAATTGTGATCCGTCCGGTGCTGATCTGCCATCATTTTCATTCTATGCTGAGCGCGAAGTAAATGAAACTTCAGAATCAGGATCATGTTCTCTCTCTCCTGCAGGGTTTTCACCACTACTGCTACCTTTGATTCTCCCGGCAAATAAGGTAGATGTTGTGGAGGAGCTTGGCCATAAACAGCTTCGAAAGGAGTCATCTGAATGGCAGTGTGGAAGTTCGTATTATACCAATATTCAGCTAGAGGTAACCACTTACTCCAGAGATATGGACGATCACTGCACATACATCTCAGATAGGTTTCCAACCATCTGTTCACGACCTCTGTTTGACCATCACTCTGTGGGTGGTAAGCGCTCGAAAATTTCAAGTCAACTCCTTGCAATCTGAATAATTCATTCAAGAAATCGCTTAAGAAGACAACGTCTCTATCACTTACAATTGACCTTGGCAAACCATGTAGTTTGAAGATATTATCCAGAAACGATTGAGCAACGGAGGCTGCAGAGTAAGGATGCGACAGAGCCATAAAGTGAGCTGATTTACTTAGCCTGTCCACCACTACAAGTATGACTGATTTCCCGAACGAAGGGGGAAGACCGTCAATAAAATCCATAGATACGTATGTCCATATCGTATCTGGAATCGGTAAAGGCTGAAGTAACCCAGGATATGCAGCAGAATCATACTTACAGCTTTGACAGATGTTGCAACTGCGAATGTACGATTGGATATCTTTATACATACCCTTCCAGTAGAACAAGCCTTTAACCCGTTGATGAGTTGTGTCACGCCCCGAGTGACCTCCACTGCCCGAAGAATGCAACCAGTTAAGAATTTTGTCCCCGATCTCTGTGTTATCCGGTACCACAATCTTTCTTTTGCGCCTTAGTATGTTTTGTGACCAAGAGAAGTGGCGCTTAGCCTTCGGATTAAGCTTAAGAGTTTCGATCAGCTCCTTGACTAAGGTATCCGATTCATAGCAGGCCTGAATCTGTTGCATTAAATCGCACTCCAAGCCCGACATCGACATATGTAGAACTTCCGATCCGACTACCCGAGACAGAGCATCATCTATGAGGTTATCCTTACCCTGTCTATATTGAATTTCATAGTCAAATTCAAGTAGTTTGGGAAGCCATTGTTGTTTTATTGGAGTATTAAGCCGCTGCTCCAGTAGGTATTTCAAGCTTCGTTGATCGGTTTTGATTATAAACTGCCCAAACAGTAGATAATGTCGCCATTTTTGCACATCAAAAACAACGGCCAGTAGCTCTATTTCGTATATAGACAGATTAAGCTGCTTACCCTTCAGATGACGGCTTATGTATGCAAGCGGATGGCCTTCCTGCATTAATACAGCTCCTATCCCATGACCACAAGCATATGTTTCCACGATGAACTGCTTATCAAATTGGGGTAGAGTTAGAACCGGTGTCTCACATAAAGCGTGCTTCAACTCCTTAAACGCGTTGGTTGCTTCCTCAGACCATTCGAATGAATTCTTCTTTGTTAGTGCGGTAAGAGGCCTTGCAATCGTACTGAAGTTCCTGAAAAATCTCCGATAGTAACCCGCTAACCCCAAGAATCCACGCAACTATTTGAGGTTGAGAGGTAATGGCCAATATGAGATGGACTTAACCTTGTTAGGATCTGTCGATATGCCGCTAGCTTCGATGTAGTGTCCCAAATATTCCACCTTGTTAGTAGCAAAAACACATTTGCTTCTCTTGGCGAAAAGCTTATGTAGTCGCATCTCTGCAAATACCGTCTCGAGGTCCCAAGTGTAATTCCAAGTTAGGACTATACACCAATATGTCATCGAAAAATATGAGCACGAACTTCCGCAGAAACTGCTTGAACACAGAATTCATCAGACCCTGGAAGGTTGCTGGTGCGTTCGTTAGGCCAAACGGCATAACCAAATATTCGTAATGCCCTATATGTGTTTTAAAAGCTGTTTTCTGTACATCCTCAGCTGCCATTCGAACCTGATGATAGCCTGCTCGCAGGTCAATCTTAGAGTACACTGCTGAACCTCCCAATTCGTCCATAAGATCCTCAATGAGAGGTATGAGGAATCGATCCTTCACTATCAAATTATTCAGCCCACGATAATCTACACAGAGCCTCAAAGACCCATCCTTCTTTTTTACCAAAACCACTGGCGAAGCGAAGGGACTTGAGCTATCTCTTATCGTTCCTGCCGTTAGCAATTCTTGGACAATCTTATCAATCTCGTTCTACTGATGCAGAGCATAACGATATGGCCTTTGATTGATAGTATTTGCGCCGTCCATTAGTGGGATCCGATGGTCATGTTGTTGTCTCGAAGGAGGTAGTGCATTAGGTTCTGCGAATATATCAGAATATGCATCCAACACTTCATTCACTGCCCTCGAGCTCTCAGGTGTGGTTGTTTTGATCTCAGCCGAGTGTAAGAAGGCGGTATCATCTTCCACTGAATCCAAGAGATAGAGCATTGAAAGTTGTCCTTCATCCTCCCGTAGCTTGTTAAGCTTATTAGCCTTCATCTCTCATATGGATCCTTCTTTAAAACCATTGAGAATCACCTTCATATTCTTCCATCGACATTGCATCTCCAATTTATAAAAGTCCCAAGTGATGGGTCCCAAGGTAGCCAGCCACGGAACCCATAAAACCATATCGCAATTTCCCAAGGGTAAGACCATTACTTCGTCAGTGAAATATGTTCCTCCAAAATGCCAATGAAACTGCTCAACTTTAGATGTTATTCCCAGTTTCCGACCATCTGCTACTGCCACTCATTTAATCCCAGCTGGAGTCAACGTACAGCCTAGTTTATCAGCAATTGATGGATCAATGAAATTATGAGTTGATCCTGAATCAATTAGAATGAATAAAATGTGCTTTCCCTGGATCCCCTTCACACGCATTGTCCTATATCCTGTCATACCGGTCATGGCTTGTACCGAAATCTGAGCGACATCACAGTCCTCATCTTGTTCCAGTAACCCGTCATGTTCATGTTGATCATCTTCTTCCTCTTCAGTTTCGATCATGAACAGCTGAGTCTTTTTGTGCGTGAGATAGTGGCCCGGTGTGTATTTTTCGTCACAAAAGTAACACAATCCTTCTGCGCGTCGTCTACTCATCTCTTCTTTAGAAAGAAATTTGTGAGGTTGTGTTTCCTTTGGTTTATCTCTCTGTTGCTTCCTGCAACCGGTTCAGGCCATTTCCTTGTCTGGGCAGAACCTTTGTGGTTAACATTGGGTCTTGTTGCCGTCCATGGTTGAGTAACTGGTCGCTTTGGGTGAGCTTGTTCATAAAGCCTACCGAGCATTAAGCACTATCGTGTAGATTGCGGTTGAAACATATTACCGTGCATCTGCGTATCTAACCGTAATCCTGCAAGATATGCGCTGACCAAGTGTTTCTCGGAGAGGTTTACACGGTTTCTGATCAACTCAAAATGTTCATGGTAATCAATGATGCCATCGGTTTCCTGCAACTGTTTCAGCTCCGCTATAGGATCGTCTAACACTTCCCCAAATCGTTCGAGAAGGAAGGTCGTATAACTCGACCAATCTTGCAAAGCTTCCTCAGAGAACTCTGATTGTACCACGGAACGATGCCAAGCCGCAGCTGCTCCATCGTAATGGATCGATGCGATTCCGATCTTTAGTTCCTCCGGAGTCTTATCAATTGAGAAAAATTGTTCAACTTTAAATAACCAGTCTTTGATTCCCTCGCCATTGAATCGTGGGAAATCCACTTAGCTAGTCGGGTAACTGCTGGATAAGCATGTCCCGATCCTGCCCGAGACCTCTCATGATCATGCGATCCTTGAGTGTCATCCAGTTTGGACGAGAAGGGCGAAGATTTTCCCCGTTCTTCACTGCTCGATGTTTTGCTGTGCTTGGCTTGCAATAAGTGGATGGCTTCAAACATCTCTCCGACAGTCTTGTCCAATTTTTCGCTCTGTGTTGATAAATGCGTCGTTAACTCCTCCGACATAGATCCTTTGAAAGCTACCATTCGCGAGTCCATCATTCCTTCAAACTCACGCAACATCTCTTCCTTCTCCTTCTGTGATCGTGTCTCCGCCATTTATTCCGAGAAAAGACGAAGCTCTGAACCTTTAATAACGTATAACGCAACCAAACCAAATATGAATCGTAACCGAGAATTAGTGTTCGTAAAACACCAACTCTGACCTCAAAGGCAAAGGAACGTAACGAACCTTCAAGCTCTATGAGCACAAAATCGCAGCCAAAGAATAAAGATGAAGAAGAAATATTGCCAAAAGATATTCGATAGATGTTTCACTGTTGTTACATCAATATATAACAGCATTATGTTATTAAGATAAGGCCAAACTATTAAAACTAAATAAAACCAACACCATAAAACACTTAAATCAAATCATCCGAATCTCACCCTTATTGCTAGCGTGGATTCGACCGTTGAGCTGATGTAAGCTCTCCTTTCCTACATCAGATGTAAACCGAGAATGAAGGACGACGGCGACGCACACATCAGTCAGGACCAGAGCAGCACAAAAGATCCAAAGAAACACAAACCACGGGAAAACGGTCACCATACGAGATGAAACCGATGACCGCTAACCTGAACAGTCAACCACCGCCACCAAAGATAGACGCATGACCACCTACGTTGATCTTGGAGGAAAAGAAACTCAATTTCACAATCTACAAAAACGAAACCATGCAGAGAAGGGAGAGGCTAGAGAGAGAAACAAAGTCACAAGGCCTCTACCGACAGCGGTAAAGACCACCGACCGCCGGAGAGGAGAAGAAGCTGAAAGTTGACGGCTATCTAGGAAACTGAGCCTGAAAGAGATTAAACCAGGGCGAACCCTGCTCAAGTTGTTTCTTAAAATATACAGTATATATAACTCTTTATTTGATACATGATTAATAGTTGAATACCTATCTATGTTTGATAAAATAAAGGGAATGACAACAATGTCGTTAATGTATATATCTTACGACTTACAAATGACGAATCATTTTTGGTTATTTTATTCTCAATATACAACATAAATTTGTCTTCTACTTCACTCTTGTACATTACCTTTGAGAATATTGAACTTGCACAATGGACATGTCGCATTCATTTTCAGCTATTTCACGGTGCACATCGTATGAGTGGGCAAGTGTGACCAGCTATGTTCCATCTTCATATGAACTCAGACATATACAGCACTCCTACACCTAATGACCAAAATCCGCAAGGCCTAATTCAAGTGAATTCTCTCGGCCCAATTCGTAAAGTCCAGAAAATCTCATACTTATTAGGGTTTGCCCTAGTTAGTTTTCAATAAATAGACTTCTCCATTTTATTTTTTCTGAAAATAAATTTTTAAGGCGAATCCCTGTCAAAATCGTGTCATCCATTCCGACTATCATCTTGTGAGACAATTTTCCAGAGAACCGTGTGTAACCATGAGACGATCAACATATCAATTTATAAGCCTCGAGAGTCTTCTTTCCAGAAAGACCAAATTCTTCTGAATTGAAGGTACGAGTCAAAAGTTACAGCTGGAGGAGCAAAATAAATCCATAACGAGACTCAATGGTAAGCCTGAAACTTTGGAATGGCTGTTAGATACTGGAGCTAGTAATCATATGACAGGTTACGACGAGTTATTATGTGATTTGAAGTATATATTTCCTTGTCAAATTGGCTTGCCTAATGGGAACAAAATTGTATCGAGGAAGAAGGGAACAATGAAGTTTGATGCAGAATTTAGTCTTAAGAATGTTTTGTTAGTTCAAGACTTGGAGTGTAATTTAATATCAATATCTCAGTTGATTGCAGAATCTGATTATGTGATGAAAATTGCTAATAAAGGGTGTGTTCTTCAGGACCGTTTAACGAGGAACCTGACTGGAGCTGGTGAGATGCGTGATGGATTTATTTCTTTCACATGATGACTTCTTTTATGGCTTTAAAGATGAATAAGAATGGAGCTGAAGATGTATGTCATCAAAGGCTTGTACATCCATCTAGTAGTGTTTTTGATTTGTTTCTCAGGATTGAAAGTATAAATAAGGACTTCTCAAAATGTGATGTGTGTTTGAGAACCAAACAATGTCGTAAACCATTTCCGATTAGTGATAATAACAATTCTGAAATTTTCGAATTGATACATCGCGACTTATGGGGTCCTTATCAAAAATCAAGCATTTGCAACTCATTCTACTTCTTAACTATCGTGGATGATTTTTTTCAGAGGTGTTTGGGTATTTTTGCCTCTTGACAAAACACAAGTAAAGAGAAGTTTGCGAAACTTCTTGGAAATGGTGTCACGACAGTTTAGGAAGAAAGTGAAGACAATTAGGAGTGATAATGGAAGTGAGTATGTATCTCTCACGGCTGAGTTCAGAGACAAAGGAATTATTCACCAGACTTCTCATGTCGGAACACCACAACAGAACAGACGGATGGAGAGAAAGAACCGATATCTCCTTAACGTCGCACGAGCGCTTCTGGTTCAATTTGATATGTCGATTCAGTTTCGGGGAGATTTGACAGCAGCGTATTTGATAAATAGGACACCGTCGAGTGTGTTGAAAGGTAAGACACCATACAAAGTGTTATATGGATCGGTCCCAAGCTATGACCATTTAAGAGTGTTCGAGTGTCTTGCGTTTGCACTCAATCATAAACGGGGAGGTGATATTTGGTTCTCAAAGTAGACGATGTGGCTTCATTGGGTATCGTTTCAGGAAGAAAGGGTGGAATTTATTCGATCTAGATACTGAATAAATTTTGTATTGTGTGACGTCGTATTCATTGAAGACACATTTGCGCTTACCCAACGAGTCACTGGTGAGTCAGAAGAGAGTCACAAACTCGACTTACATATATTTGATGATGAGCTGCATAATTTTGATGTCGCTCTCCAGCATGATCACATGTCTGAACCGTCCCGTGAAGAAACAAACCTTGTGCCTTTTGTGGATCAGCGAAGTGATGGAGAAACAGATAATATGTGTGAAATATAGGTTGTTTAAAACAGTAAGACTAGAGTAGAGGTTAAACATGAAAATATCATCATGGAGGACACGACTGTTGCAGTCTGCACTGATAACGAGGTTGTGGAGGAGATAGCGAGACTACTGGGCCGGGGAATGCGGAAAACAACACACATTCAAGCTCCGAGACTATGTTCTCAACACGATTTCACGTGAAGATGGTTATCTCTATCCAATCTCCAATTTTCTCACTTGTGAAAAATATTCGAAGAACTATTGTGCATTCCTTGGTGCGGTTAACAACGAAGTCCTACCATATACCTTTCGTGATGCAGTGGTACATGAATGGTGGTAAAATGCGATGAAAAATGAAATTGGTGATTTGGAGTTGAATAAGACTTGGAGAATGGAAAAGCTTTCGATTGGGAAGAAATATATTAGATCAAAATGGGTATTTACAATTAAATACAAAGCTGACGGTTCGGTTGATCAGTATAAGGCTAGACTCGTGGATTTTAGGAATCAACAAGTTGAAGGAACAGATTTCTCCTAAACTTTGGCACTGGTTATAAATATGAGTACGATTTGTATGGAAACCGATAAAACTGATAAAAATTGTAAAAATCAGTATGGGAGCTACATGAGGCCAAATTGGATGAAACGACTTGTGGAACGTTTCTTATGGAGTATAGTAATTTAAAAGAAGTTTTGGAGAATTTATTCTGAATCTTCGAGGGTTTTTGTAAATTAAAAGCTTAATTGGATAATTAAGCTAAAGATATGACTTTTTCTCATCACATAAAGTATGGCCAAAAGAGATGAAGATTTGGTCACCAAAACTTGACTAGTTAGCTGATCCAAGCTTAATTAAAATTAAGAAAAGGACGTGACAAGCCTATAGAAGATGAGGAGGTATGATTGGAGTGAAACAAGTGTTAATTCTCATGATGAGAAAATACAATGAATCTACTTGTTTTGAAACACCATTACCCGGTTGTATGAGGAGGAAAAGGATTATTTGAATCTGATTTTTTTTGCACATGCTTAACGTGACTCAAAGAGAGGTTAAGAAACATTGAATGTGGCATTGTATGGGGAAGGAGACGTGGAGGAAGAATGGGGGGGGGGAGTAGTGGAGTGGACACTTGGCAACCTCTAAGCCTCTTTGGCTCACTATAAATTTAAGAGTAGTATCTTCATTTTAAATCATAAACGAGAGAAGAAGTAGAGAGAGAGAGGAAGAAGGAGAAAAAGAGAAGAAGAAGAATGAAACGTGAGGAAGAGAAAGAGAAGAGAAGAAGGAGAGTGAGGTGTGAGTTGTGAGAAGAGAGGGAGAGAAGAAAGAAAGAGAGAAAGAAAGAAAAGAAAATAATAAAATAAAAGAAAGATGGGGAAAGAAAAATTACTACGCCGGAATATTCTCAAGAATATTCTTCGGAAAAGGAATTTTTCCGACGTAATAATTTTCCTGATAAACCGGATTTCTCTTTATTTAGAAAAAGGTAGACGTAGTTAGGTTCGTCAGTAGCGGTAAAGTTCAAGATCTGTTAAGCTCGGTCAAGGCGGTTTCAGTTTGATCGGTTCGGGAAAGGGTTCGGGGAAGCTTTGGTTCGGTCTCGGGGATTCGGGGTTTCTGCTAGTCCGTCCATCCGTCATATATTAGCACTGTGAGTCTGCTAAACTTTGTTTGGTGCATTTAGACGAGGATCATATAGATCCGGAATTTGGTAAACCGTAGTATTAGGGTTGCATACATGTGATTTGAAATTTATAAACAGTTAAGTTAATTAAATAACTCAGTGAATTAATTAAATGGTTAAGAATTATTAGACGGCATGTTAGATAGCAATGACTGGTGATTGATTGTTTGTACTGTTGGTTAATTGTTTGATGCATTCATTTAGAATTGCATGCTAGGATGTATATGCATATATATTATATTAATAACGTGTTAAAAGAATATATATACGAGAAAATGGGGGTTATATTAAAATACGATTTAAGCGATATAACACACATAAAATATAATAACATGCTGGGTTAATTAGTCAATAGTCGGGGTTAACGAGTTAAATGAACTAATAAAAAAATAATGTGAAGTCTGGAGATTAGTAAATTTATTAATCTCAAGCTGACAGATCGAGGAGATTAAGAATAAGAATTTAAGAGAATAAGAATTAATAATTAGAATCTGAATTAAGCCATCTACGGGATTAATAGCCACTAATCCCAAGGTAGCGGATTGAATGAGTTAAGGTTAAGATAGATTAAAAGGACTAATGAAACTAAATAATTGTTTGAGTGGTGTTGTGATTATTGTTGTGTGTTGTTTGTCTACTCCGGTGTTGGGCCGAGTAGGACCGTTGTTTGTGTGATTGTTTATTCTACTCTGGTGTTGGGCCGGATAGGACCATTGATTATGTGTTTTTTTGTTTACTCCGGTGTTGGGACGGGTAGACCGTTGTTTGTGAGGTGTTTAGTATAGTCCGGTGTTGGGGGGGGGGGGGGGGGGGGGGGGGGGGGGGGGGGGGGGGGGGGGGGGGGGGGGGGGGGGGGGGGGGGGGGGGGTGGGGGGGGGGGGGGGGGGGGGGGGGGGGGGGGGGGGGGGGGGGGGGGGGGGGGGGGGGGGGGGGGGGGGGGGGGGGGGGGGGGGGGGGGGGGGGGGGGGGGGGGGGGGGGGGGGGGGGGGGGGGGGGGGGGGGGGGGGGGGGGGGGGGGGGGGGGGGGGGGGGGGGGGGGGGGGGGGGGGGGGGGGGGGGGGGGGGGGGGGGGGGGGGGGGGGGGGGGGGTGGGGGGGGGGGGGGGGGGGGGGGGGGGGGGGTGGGGGGGGGGGGGGGGGGGGGGGGGGGGTGGGGGGGGGGGGGGGGGGGGGGGGGGGGGGGGGGGGGGGGGGGGGGGGGGGGGGGGGGGGGGGGGTGGGGGGGGGGGGGGGGGGGGGGGGGGGGTGGGGGGGGGGGGGGGGGGGGGGGGGGGGGGGGGGGGGGGGGGGGGGGGGGGGGGGGGGGGGGGGGGGGGGGGGGGGTGGGGGGGAGGGGGGGGGGGGGGGGGGGGGGGGGGGGGGGGGGGGGGGGGGGGGGGGGGGGGGGGGGGGGGGGGTGGGGGGGGTGGGGGGGGGGGGGGGGGGGGGGGGGGGGGGGGGGGGGGGGGGGGGGGGGGGGTGGGGGGGGGGGGGGGGGGGGGGGGGGGGGGGGGGGGGGGGGGGGGGGGGGGGGGGGGGGGGGGGGGGGGGGGGGGGGGGGGGGGGGGGGGGGGGGGGGGGGGGGGGGGGGGGGGGGGGGGGGGGGGGGGGGGGTGGGGGGGGGGGGGGGGGGGGGGGGGGGGGGGGGGGGGGGGGGGGGGGGGGGGGGGGGGGGGGGGGGGGGGGGGGGGGGGGGGGTGGGGGGGGGGGGGGGGGGGGGGGGGGGGGGGGGGGGGGGGGGGGGGGGGGGGGGGGGGGGGGGGGGGGGGGGGGGGGGGGGGGGGGGGGGGGGGGGGGGGGGGGGGGGGGGGGGGGGGGGGGGGGGGGGGGGGGGGGGGGGGGGGGGGGGGGGTGGGGGGGGGGGGGGGGGGGGGGGGGGGGGGGGGGGGGGGGGGGGGGGGGGGGGGGGGGGGGGGCCGGATAGACCTTGTTGTTTGTTACTTACCTCGGTACGGGACCGGGTAAGTTTGGATAGATACCTAATCCGGTATGGAACCGAATAAGGTCGGGTGATGTGGAGGTTGGTGATAGGACTTGCGGGATAGATTGGGTGAGGAGATTGTGTTATTTATTTATAATGACCTTGTCGGTCATGTGTGTGGTTATAGAGTCCCAGAGAGTCTGCTTGTTTATTTTTATTGTTATCATGACTCTAGGGTGCGTTAGAGCCCGCAAGTCTAGAGATGGCGTTCCGATACTTCTTGCCCGAGTGGATCCTCGGGATTTGGGTTCCTGGTTAGTTCACGTACCTTCGGGTAGTGGTTCTGGCTGGACTTAACCTATGGAGTGACGTATGTAGGTGTGTAGTCCGTAGAATACGGGGTCGCGTCCTAGAGCCGGACTGCATGGAAGCTTAGGTTATCTAGGGGTAGCTCGAGTCACCGTGTACCGATGGACAGAGAACGGTGTCCTAGGTCGTAGGACTTTGTGTTTACGTCTAGGAGTTGTGGGAGGTTTTAGTTACCATGGGGGTAGCTAAGTGTTCCCGTGGAAGTTACCGAGTTGGCATGGTGGGCCCAGTTGGTGTGGAGTTGTGTTAGAGCCGCGATAGATAGATGGAGTCTAATCGAGAGCATGTGACGCATTGTTCTCGATTCTTGTGGTTACCTTTTGTTGTTGTGTGTTCCCGATTTGAGGTTTGTTGGTAACAGAGAATTCGGGGACTGAATTCCTGTAAGTGGGGAAGAATGTAATACCATGTCTCTAAAAAATGGGTCAACGGGCAGTCAGAAAGTCAACAAGGGCATTTTGTAGTTTCCAAGAGTTAAGGAGCATTTTGGTAATTTACCAAAATGCAAAACAAAAGCTTAGATGGGCCAAATGATTCTCTTTTTAATTAAAGAAATCATTTAGAAGACGGAAAGTTGTGGAAGCGTATTTTAAAAACAGTTTTACGGACTATCGGGATGGAAACAGATAAAACTTGTAAAATCAGAACGGGAGCTACAAGAGGCCAAATTGGATGAAACGACTTGCGGAACGTTTCCTATGGAATCTAGTAATTTAAAAATATGTTTTGGGGGATTTATTCTGATGCTTCGAGGGTTTTTGAAAATTAAAAGCTTAATTAGATAATTAAGCTAAAGATATGACTTTTTCTCATCAAATAAAGTACGGCCAAAAGAGATGAAGATTTGGTCACCAAAACTTGACTAATTAGATGATCCAAGCTTAATTAAAATTAAGGAAAGGACGTGGCAAGCCTATAGAAGATGAGAAGGTACAATTGGAGTGAAACATGTGTTAATTCTCATGATGAGAAAATACAATGAATCTACTTGTTTTGAAACACCATCACGCGGTTGTATGAGGAGGAAAAGGATTCTTTGAATCTGATTTTTTTGCACATGCTTAATGTGACTCAAAGAGAGGTTAAGAAACATTGAATGTGGCATTGTAGGGGGAAGGAGACGTGGAGGAAGAATGAGGGAGGAGTGGAGTGGACACTTAGCAACCTCTGTGAGAGAGAGAGAGAGAGAGAGAGAGAGAGAGAGAGAGAGAGAGAGAGAGAGAGAGAGAGAGAGAGAGAGAGAGAGAGAGAGAGAGAGAGAGAGAGAGAGAGAGAGGAGAAGAAGAGAAGAAGAAGAGTGAAGCATGAGGAAGAGAAAGAGAAGCGAAGAAGGAGAGTGAGGTGTGAGGCGTGAGAAGAGAGGGAGAGAAGAAAGATAGAGAGAAAGAAAGAAAATAAAAGAAAGATGGGAAAGGAAAATTACTACGCCGGAATATTCTCAAGAATATTCTTCGGAAAATGAATTTTTTCGACGTAATAATTTTCCCGATAAACCGGATTTCTTTTTATTTAGAAAAAGGTAGACGGAGTTAGTTCGTCAGTATCGGAAAAGTTCAAGATCGGTTAAGCTCGGTTCAAGGCGGTTTCAGTTGGATCGGTTCAGGAAAGGGTTCGGGGAAGCTTTGGTTCGGTCTCGGGGATTTGGATTTTTGCCAGTCCATCCATCCGTCATATATAGCAATGTGAGTCGGCTAAACTTTGTTTGGTGCATTTAGACTAGGATCATATAGACTCAAAATTTGGTAAATCGTAGTATTAGGGTTGCATACTTGTGATTTCAAATTTATAAACAGTTAGGTTAATTAAATAACTCGGTGAATGAATTAAATGGTTAAGAATTATTAGACGGCATGTTAGATAGCAATGACTGGTGATTGATTGTTTGTACTGTTGGTTGGTTGTTTGATGCATTCATTTAGAATGACATGCTAGGATGTATATGCATATATATTATATTAAGAACATATTAAATGAATCTATATACGGGAAATTGGGAGTTATATTAAAATACGGATTAAGCGATATAACACACATAGAATATAATAACGGGGTGGGTTGATTAGTCAATAGTCGGGGTTAATGAGTTAAGTGAACTAATTAAAGAATAATGTGAAGTCAGGAGATTAGTAAATTTACTAATCTCAAGCTGACGTATCAAGGAGATTAAGAATAAGAATTTAAGGGAATAAGAATTAATAATTAGAATCTGAATTAAGCCATCTACGGGATTAGTAAGCCACTAATCCCAAGGTAGCGGATTGAATGAATTAAGGTTAAGAAAAGATTAAAAGACTAATGAACCTAAATAATTGTTTGAGTGGTGTTGTGATTGTTGTTGTGTGTTGCTTGTCTACTCTGGTGTTGGGCCGAGTAGACCGTTGTTTGTGTGATTGTTTATCTACTCTGGTGTTTGACCGGGTAGACCATTGAGTATATGTTGTTTTGTTTACTCCGGTGTTGGGCCGGCTAGACCGTTGTTTGTGAGGTGTTTAGTCTAGTCCGGTGTTGGGCCGGATAGACCGTGTTGTTTGTTACTTACCTCGGTACGGGACCAGGTAAGTTTGGATAGATACCTAATCCGGTATGGAACCGGATAAGGTCGGGTGATGTGGAGGTTGGTGAAAGGACTAGCGGGATAGATTGGGTGAGGAGATTGTGCTATTTATTTATGATGACCTTGTCGGTTATGTGTGTGGTTGTAGAGTCCCAAAGAGCCTGCTTGTTTATTTTTATTGTTATCAGGACTCTAGGGTCTGTTAGATCCCGCAAGTCTAGAGATGGTGTTCTGGTACTTCCTGCCCAATTGGATCCTTGGGATTTGGGTTTCTGGTTAGTTCACGTACCTTCGGGTAGTGGTTCTGGCTGGACTTAACATATGGAGTGACGTATGTAGGTGTGTAGTCCGTAGAATACGGGGTCGCGTCCTAGAGCCGGACTGCATGGAAGCTTAGGTTTATCTAGGGGTAGCTCGAGTCACCGTGTATCGATGGACAGAGAACGGTGTCCTAGGTCGTAGGACTTTGTGTTTACATCTAGGAGTCGTGGGAGGTTTTAGTTACCATGGGGGTAGCTAAGTGTTCCCATGGAAGTTACCGAGTTTGCATGGTGGACCCAGTTGGTGTGGAGTTGTGTTAGAGCCGCGATAGATAGATCGAGTCTAATCGAGAGAATGTGACGCATTGTTCTCGATTCCTGTGGTTACCTTTTGTTATTGTGTGTTGTTAATTGAAAGCTTGTGTGTTGTGGAGCTCATCACATCTTAGTAGCATGTGATCAGCTATTTTTCTTGTATGTTTGTTATTTTGGGTTTGGGCGGGATTATTAGATTGTTAGCAGCATGTTAGTTGGGAGCCGTCTCACTGGATAATCTTAGACTACTCATTAGACTCTTTTGTGTTTTTCAGGTTTGGCTTAGCTTGGCGGACGCGTAGGATACTCGGAGTAGTCTTGGGCTCGCATTTGGCATTGGTTTGTTTTCGAGTGCATTTTGACTTGGTTTTCGGTTTCGGATTTTGCTGGGATCCCGCTAAAAGATTTGTATAAGATCGTAAATTGTTATGAATAAAATTTATAATTTTAAAGTAATAAAAACGGAATAATTTCCCTGATATACGGTTTAGTCCGAACCGAACACAACTCGTGGAAGCAGTACGAGTTAAAAATCCTTGTATCGTGGAAACGAGGTAAACGAAGTCAACGACGGTTTGGTTCGAGCCATTGACTCAAACCAGACTGTCTCTGGCTTTTGTATTGTGACAAACTCTCCTCGTATGGCCTTCTCGGGTTCGATCGGTCATGTTCTTGTTTGATTGTTGGTCGATTATCACGTCGGTCAGCAGAAAACAAGAAGGGGGCGTTACATTGGTAGTCTTAAATATTTTTTGGGGGTAGAAGTAGCACGGAATGGTGATGGAATTTTTCTTTGTCAAAGGAAGTATGCACTTGATATTGTGAATGAAGTGGGACTGTTGGGATCGAAACCAGCTAGTTTTCCAATTGAGAAACAACATGGGTTGGCTCGTTCTACTAGTCTATTGTTGCCTGATCCAGAGAAGTATTGAAGGATGGTAGGCCGTTTGATCTACCTTGGAACTACACGGCCGGATTTGACTTACACAATCCATATTGTTGCATTTCATGACCTCGCCTCAAAAGAATCATTGGGAAACTGCACTTAGTAATGTGCAATATCTGAAAGGAACACCCAAGTATGGTACACTTCTTAAATCGGATTGTGATCTTTGTATTCATGGGTGGTGTGATTCTGATTGGGACAAATGTTATATGTCTCGAAGATCAATTGGTGGATGTTTATTACACTTGGGGAATCACTTGTTTCTTGTAAAACAAAGAAACATGATGTGGTTTCGAGATCGTCTGCGGAAGCAGAGTATAAGAGTATGACTTTGACGTTTTGTGAGTTGAAATGGCTTAAGAGATTATTGGGAGATTTGGGAGTGGAACACAATCAACCAATAAATTTCTCCTGTGATAGCCAATCTGCATTATACATTGAATCATTGATGTTAATCATGTGTTTCATGAGAGAACGAAACATATCTAGATTGATTGTCACATTATACGGGAGACGATCATTGAGGGTTGGATTTGCAAAAACACGGTATCGACTACACAACAGCTGGCCGACGTATTCACTAAGGGTCTGGGAACACACGAGTTTGAACTTCTAACTTCCAAGTTGGGACTTCGT
The DNA here is from genome assembly GCA_030180135.1 of Orychophragmus violaceus. NCBI lineage: Eukaryota > Viridiplantae > Streptophyta > Magnoliopsida > Brassicales > Brassicaceae > Orychophragmus > Orychophragmus violaceus. The sequence continues at coordinate 31,356,369 of CM058231.1, read as the reverse complement.
AATCCATATGCTCCAACTCTTGGGGGGGGGGGGGTATTAAACCAATTTGGTTTAGTTGAGTGGGAAATCAAGTGGACATGAGCGGAAATATCTTTGTGAATTAGATTAGATTGATGATTGTATATTATGGGGCTTAATTCTCGGGTTCTATTTTTGAGTAGTTAAGATCATGAAGATACATTATTCTCTGTATATATTGTAACATTGGCTATCTCAATGATCATCAAAAAATTCCCAAAGACCTAGCTTTCATACAGTACCCACAAATCCAAATCTTGGTCAGAACGTTCAGCTTCTCATCCTTGGAAATCAAAAGCATAAGAAGTGAAACAACCACAAAATTTTTGTTCCAAAGCATATCAAGAGCCAAGATAGGTTTCGAGTATCCCAAATATGTAAGATCAAGGTTTTAGTAAGCCAAGGAGACGACTCAGGTGATGATAATGCTATACAAGGAATAACGTGGTGTACAATTCAGATATAGAAGATTTCCGTTTATGAAGATTTTGGAATCATGAAGATAAGGACTGGAAGATTTTCATATTTTATGAGGCATAAAATCTTGGAAAGGATTTCTAGGTTACAATTTTTAGAGGATTTGTGAGCTGCACAATAAGTAAAAGGTTTAGGGTTCTTGGTGAGTGAATAAAGAGAGAGTGAAAATGTAGTTGTACGGTAAGATTTTCGGTAGATTGGAATCGGTCAGTTTCGAGTCACTTGTATGAAGTCGATTAATTTTGATTGAACAAGATTAAGTGTAATTTGTTCAAGATATTTCTAATAAAAGTTGTTGTTTTGGAAAAACCTCTGAGTTCTTATTGTGTTCAAGTATTCTCTGAGATTTCATTTGGTATAGAGCGGTAATCTAACTTACATGTTGAGGTCCTGGAGAGAACATGGAAACAAAGGAACTCATTGCGGTTCTAAAACCCCATCATGTTTGATGAAGAAAATTTATTGGAAGGTACGTACGAGACATGTAATCCAAGCTATTAATGAGGCGGCATGGTATGCAATACTTAACGGCTGGTTCGAACCTACCATCATTTTGGAAGACAAGACCAAAGTTCCCAAACTGCTTGAAATATGGATTGAGGAAGAAACAAATGCATCAAAATACAACCCACGGGCCATACATACCATCATATCATCCATGGATACTTACAAATTCAAGATCATATAAGGGTGTGAATCTATCAAAGAAGCTTGGGACACTCTTATGAATCACTTTGAAGGAGATGCAAGCGTGAAGAGAACTCGGCTTGACAACTTAGCTTATAAATTTGAGAACTTAAGAATGGGGCCGGAAGAAGAAATTGGAAGCTTCACTGCCAAGTTGAATACAATAGACAATGTAAAATGAAGGGATTAATTGCATTGAGTATATCTTTTTTAGAAAGCAATAGCAATCTTGTCTCTTTCAAAATATTTTTGCAATTGTGTATCTTTTTTTTGTCTTTTAGTGGTGGTGAATGACCATTTAGTCTTATTTTTTTGTCTTTTAGTTATAGATAGTTAATTCACTTACCTATCCACGATTGCAATACTATCCATCCAAATTTCTTATTTTTCTTAATTATTTTATTTTTCTCTTACATTCTCTCTCTTACTTTATGAATTATTTTTTACCCCTCATTTTTTTAACAATGGATAGGATATGGGAGATAATGATTCCGACAATATAGACCGCCGGAATGGAGATAAAATATGCCGATGTACCGGAATTCAAAAAAAAAAAAATTCGGACATAATACGAAATTTGCGAATAGATAGTTTAGAGTAGATGTTCGCAACATCCATCCACGTGGATACTTATGGTGGACAAGATGCTTAACAAGATGCTTAACAAGATTGTTTAACATATGATGTTGGACGATCACATGAATGATGAATCGAAAAGTATTTTTACCATAGGTAAACGTTTAACATATGATTATTCGTGGACAAGATGCTTAACAACCATAAGTATCTTTCCCATGGGTAAACGTTTAACATATGATTATTCGAGGACAAGATGCTTAATAAAATGGTTTAACATGAATGATGATGGACAAGATGCTTAACAAGATGGTTTAACATATGATTATTCGTAGACACAAAAGTATGTTGGAGGATCACATCTCATGCTTAACAAGATGATTTAACATATGATAGACAAGATGCTTAACAAGATGCTTACCATTGGTAAACACTTATGATGGACAATAGTTAACAAGATGAATGGATAGTTTAAAGTAGATGTTCCCAACATCCATTCACGTGGATACTTACGATGGACAACATGCTTAACAAGATGGTTTAACATATGATGTTGGACGATCACATGAATGATGAATCGAAAAGTATTTTTACCATGGAGGATCACATCTCATACTTAACAAGATGGTTTAACATATGATGAACAAGATACTTAACAAGATGCTTACCATTGGTAAACGCTTATGATGGACAATAGTTAACAAGATGCTTACTATGGGGTAAACGTTTATGATGGACAACTGATGGTCAAGAGTTAACATTATTGCGATCCGTGGACACAAAGTACGGGTCTAATGGACAAAAGTTGGTTAAGAGTTCACATAATTGTGAATTTGTGGACATAGAGTAGGTGTAGACCACTATCCATTAAAAACAACATTTTCATTGGCTACTTCTTACCCATGCTAAGCACTTTGCATGTGATATGATCATTGTAGTATCCACATGGATGGATATCCATTCGCAATTTCCGTAGTATCCACATGGATGGAGCCTCAACTATCCATTCGCAATTTCCGTATAAGTTCGTTTTTTTTTTTTGAATTCCGGTAGATCGACTAGTTCTAACTTCATTCCAGTGGTCTATATGACCGGAAACATCACACATTGCATGATATTCTTCGTTCAAAAATAATGGGGTGAAATAAATGTAAAAGTAAAAAAGAGAAGAAAAAGAAAAAGAAAAAGATAAAAAATTAATAAAAGAAGAATGGATGGATTCGGATGGATGAGAATGAGTAAAAAAGAGAATTTGAAAGATAAAATGGTTTTTTGACGCGTGAGTCCTACAAAAAAAGATACATAAGTGCAATGTGTTTTGGAAAGATACAAGATTGAAATAAAAAAAAGTTAAAACGATATATCTGGTGCAACTCACCCTAAAATGAAGGATATGTTCTTGGAAAGAAGTACCATGAGAACAAATTAGTGAAAAAGCTAATATGTTGCTTACCTTCTAAGTTTGCACATAAAGCGATTATGCAATGTAGAACTCTAATGTATCCATTTAGTTTAAGTAATGTAAACCTTTTTCCACACAAAAAAAAAAGAAAGAGGACAACTTCCCTTTGCATTAGAGTCTCTGTCATCGTCTCTAGATTCGTTACGAGTTACGACCATCTCCGCCGATATATTTCCCCGATACCGATTCAGTCAACAAGCTAAAATCAGAAGAAACCAAAAGGCCAAAACTTTCACATAGCATAGACCCAAAGCCTGAAACCGTAACCAATCACTCGATCCGAATTCGTTCTTTTTCGGAGTCCGGTTTGGATTCATACGGAGATAAATGTCAGGGGGAAACATCGATCACCCGAGGCTGATTATGCACAATTTCCTCTCGCCGGAAGAGTGCAAGGAGCTCGAGTTCATACACAAGAGTTGCAGCACTGTTGGGTACAGACCTAATGTATTTTCCACAACTCTCTCTCACCTCATCGCCACCAATTCTCCTCACCTCATCATCCCTTTCGTCTCCATACGAGGTAAAAAAATAAAATCATCTACATTTCCAGATTCCGTGTGATGAATTGATTGATTGTGTTTGAGTAACAGAAAGGTTGAAAGAGAAAATGGAGGAAACATTTGGGTGTGAGTATGAGCTGTTTATTGAATTCACAGGTTTAATTAGGTTAGTAAGTAGTTTTCTCTCTTCCCCTTAGCTAACTGAGAAAGAAAGATGTGAGGAATGAATTTTGTTTTCTTTTGGTTTTGAATCAGCTGGTGTAGAGGAGCTAGCATTGGGTGGCACAGTGATGATAACAGACAATATCTGAAACAAAGAGATTTCTCGGTTCGTGTTTTGCAGTCTACTATCATTGTAGATATGAAGTTTATGTAAATGACTTTGGTTTTTAGTTGGTTTGAAGGCAGTTTTTTACTTGAATAGCTACGAGAAAGACTTCAAAGGCGGGCTTTTTCGTTTTCAGAGTGGTGAACCAGCAAGTGTTGCTCCTTTAGCTGGAGTAAGCACGTCCTTTTTCAGTTGGCTCAATTGTTATTCTTCAAGATTCTTAGTTGAATAATGAGTTTGGTGTCTTGAACAGGATGTTATCATGTACTCAGCTGATGACCGGAATATTCATTCTGTTGATGAGGTTTGCCTCGTTAACATAGCCTCCTTCTTGTGTTGTTTTTATTTCTTCCATGTAGATGTAAGTAACTAGTGGATGCTCACAGGTAACAGATGGAGAAAGATTGACTCTTGCAATGTGGTTTAGCCGGGATTCATCCCATAACGAGGATTCGGAGCTTGTTTCCCGTCTTTCTCAATGCAAACCAAATGGATTTTGCCTTCCTTTGCCTGCATCCGCTAACATGTACTGGTTCTGTCCTCATCAAGACATAGGTTTTGATATCTGCGTTGCAAGGCTGCATCTTCTTGGTTTCGATGTACATAGCTTACAAGACAAAGATCATTCTCTAGAAGTCTCTGAACAACTCGTTGGGCCTCTACAAATAGCTAAAGGAGGAGAGCTACTCACCCGCAAATTTACCAACATTCTTCATGCACTTCAGGTACTTTCTCGTAACCATATGTTAACTGCGTTTCTTCAAGGCCTTGAGTGATGAGTTGCGAATCTTTCTTCATATATAATCAAATGCTTTCATTATTCTTTTCCATTTGATGGATAACAGGTTGTTCAGTTCTACCATTGGAAAGCTTCTGAGCTCAAAACTTCGAAGATGGAAAGTGACACCGTAGAAGAGGTGAAAGTTATGTCCCAACCTCAGTTGGAAACTATCAATGCCCTGAAATCAGTTTTCCTGGCAGATGAGGGCCTCGTAACCACAGTTTTTGGATATTCATGCTCCAATGGAGATCGGAAGGAATCACTTGACTTGACGGATATATCAACTGCGATTACTTCTTGGGAAGAGTATACTCGTAAGCTACTCAAGGAGCTATTATCATCCTTGCCTCAATGGAAAACATATCAGACTATACACAAAGTCGAATCCGGTTAGAAACTAATCTTTAGTTACTTGAGTAGTTGACAACCTTGAATTGATTACTCTTGTCTGCAAAACATAGCTGCTTCTCAAGTTATCAGGTGGACTTTGTTTGATCTGCTATTGGATCTCTATGAATTTTCTCGAGGTCTAATTGCCTCTGCTCTTCTCTCTCAGTTCTTCCCTCTCTTTTTTATTGTAACATAGATATAAACATATTATAGTTTCCCTTGATGATTTTTACAAGAATTAGTGTATGATACAAAAAAAAAAAAATACGCCAAGAATCTCAATGTGAATGTTTGAGTATATATAGATAGATAGATAGGTAAGATCAAACGTTGGGGCCTAGAAGAGAGAGGAGAAAAGTTCTGTAATGACCAGTTGTATCAGAATGAACAGCATTGTACAAAGTCTTCTTGTATCTCTTGCGGTACTCGGAAACGATGTAGTGCATATCCACCTCCGCTCTTGTCACCACCATTCTTATCAACGCTGTATCATCTGTTCCTAACCCTTTCATCGATTTTCTCAGCGCCTGCGGTTTCACTTGTCATGCTTTAAGATCTTAATTCTAAACTTGTGGTTTAAGAAACATGAGATTAGGTTTACCTTTGCGAAATAGAAAGAAGAGTTTTCAGCACATTGTAAAATTGTCAAAAGGACGTGCTCGAAGCTCCCGCGTGTCTCATCCCTTATTGCCTATCAACATCAAAGAAAATTGAAGAAAAAATTCGGAAATTTTCTGATTGGTACGAATGATCTATAAAGGGTTTCTTGAGCAAGAAGTTACCTTTCCAAGTTCTTTGCCGTACATTGAACGGTAAGTAGATCTAACAGCGACCAAATGAGTCCTACTTCGGTCTGTGAATATCTGAATCAAAGTCTGGTCATCGGATTTATGCTTCCTCGCAACCGCCTTCCTGAGAACCCTAGCGTCATTCTCTACGATCTTGTTATCGATCTCTGGTCCTTCATACCGGGTAGTGTTCAAATAAGCGAGCAGAACCTGTTATATACGCATATATATGTCAATGTCTAATATTATCTCAATCAAAAGTATCGATCAGATAGAGACATACTCGTTTGTGGTTGCCAGAAGCTTCAGATTCGACATCTTGTTCGAGTCTGACACCGAAAGTGTTGAAGTAAACCTGTTTGATCTGACGAAGATGAGAGCCCGATCGTGTACATATGATCTCGGCAACTGCTTTGTGATCAGTCACGGCTCCCCTCAATGCGTGCTTCAGTATTGAAGCGTCTCGCTCCACTGCTTCAGGCATCCACAGAAGAACGGCTTTCTGAAACGTTTTCAAAATTCTGAGAGTAAATCATATTTCTAGACGAATATTGTTTTTCTTGTAAGGCTCGGATATACCTTGAGATGACCGTGAAGCTCGGATTGGAGACGTTTACGAAGGTCGTCTGAGAATTTGGTTTCGTATTCTTGTTCAATGAGAGCTCGTTGGGTTGCATTGCGGTGAGCTAAGATGTTGATGATCACAGAAGTGTCGCAACCTCTTCCTGTAAATTGTACATGATCAATTAAATGTGACAAAAATTCGTTATTACCATAATAAAGTACCTTTGAAGGCCTTAAAGAGCTGGTCAGCATCGATTCGAGGAGAAGGTACCGTCATTGGTAATTTCATTGTTGCCATTTTTTTCTTTCGTCCTCAATAAGATTTAAAACAAGATATTATATAGTTATTAGATGTTTCTTATTCTTAATTTCTTGTGTTTTGGGGTTTTTTTTTTTTGGGTTGTTGGTGGTGGTGATTTGTGGATGTTGAATTTTAGAGAGAACGAGTTTTGCCTAGAAATATGCCAACGAAGTGGACATTGGACCTTGGTTTCAGGAGTTGTTTCCTCTCTTTTTTTCTTTATGTTCAGTTTAATGTGACAATGGATGTCTTTGAGCATATTTCACACAAATAGGATATTTCAGGTTAATAGAGCTGCACGGGTTTAAAAGGTTGGATCCTATTAGTCGGACTGTTAGATTGTTTTTTTTTTTGTAAACGCTTTTTCATTCCCTTTTTCTAATTTCTTTTTTTTTCAATTTTTTTGAAAAAGCTTTAAATTCTGAGAAAATATCGATCTACGATTAGTGATTTCCAGAAAATGATTCTTTTTGGATTTCGTCGATCTCTTCTTCAAATCAGAGTTCTTGTGACTAGATATCGAAAATGAAAAACAATACAGTACCAAAATATCGTGTATTTTGAATATGGTTATAATATCATTGATACTTCCTCTGTTTTTAATTATTTGTCGTTTTAGGTTTAAGTACACAAATTAAGAAAATATTTAAACTTTATTTTTTTTAAACAAAAACATCATTAATTATCTACCTAAACACAATTCAACCGATGATAAAACAAATTACAGAATTCAAACAGTCACAAAACTTAAAAAGTTAATAAATTTTACATTGAAAATCGAAAACGACATCTAATTTGAAACAAAATAAAATATCTAAAACGTCAAATAATTAAAACGGAAGAAGTATATGATCAAACTTCTTATAGTGAGAGCATGTTTAAGGGAGGCATGTATAACCAATCTCAACAAGGATTACACCATTCTTTCCAACTTTTTATATCAACCATGGAAGGGCCTTAGTAAGGTTAACCTCAATGACGATAACACATGCCTTTAAACGGCTTCTCTCTCTAAAAAAATCTCTCTCAATCTCCCTACATTTTTTCCGTTGCCTCACTGGTACTTGCCTCGTTGGAAAGGGCTTTGCTCTTTTTCCTTTTATCTCATGCCAATTCTTCATTTGCTACTCCTTCCATCTTCTGTTTCTGACTTGGTGGCATGGTCCGATCTCTGAGTTTTCACGGTGTGGTTCGGCGGTGGCACGTCAGCCTCTCGGTTCTATGGGGACTAGATATGGGTGTTTTGGCGTCCTCTTGTTTTGTCGTCTCCGGTTTCTTCTCCAAATCCCTCTGGGTGTCGGTGGCTTGACTCTTCCGACATCGTAGTCTTGCGCGGTGTGGTTTCATCTCTCGGGCTGGTTTCCGTTTGCGGAGGTGGTTTGCATGTTCCGTTAGGTTTGTCGTGCCTCTCTCCTGCTCGCTTAGAGGACGGTGGCAGGGAGTGGCGGGCCTTTTGCGGTGGTGGACCGACTATAGTCCGAGAAGCCTCCCGGCCAAGCTCACCTAGGCATCGCTCTCGCGGTGGACCGATAATGGTGTGGGGAGGTTGGCTCCTCTCCTCTCTCGGGATTAGGTATCGCTTTCATGTGCGTTATCTCATGCGTCAGCTCTCCGGTTCTCTGTTCCGGCCATCCGTGTCTGGTGCTTCGGTGGTAATGGTTCTCCGATCTTCTCTTTGGCTGCGTCTTTCGGTTCTCCGGATTCATCCCAAATTGGGGCTTTCTCCTCTCGGCGGAGGTGGATCCTCATCTTTTCCTTCTAGGGTTTTCGTGTTTGGGCTTTTGGGCTGGTTAGTTTTTAGGTAGGGCCCATTAGAAGTTTTGTTTGGACATGAGCCCTTTGTATTTTTTTTCTTTTGTTTGTCTTTTTTAAAACTCTTTTTATTTTCTTTGTTGTAAAAAAACAAAATATTTTAATATGAAAATCCTTTTAAAAAAGGTTAACCTCAACTTTCACATCAAAGATTTACAAAGTTAATAGTAAAATCATATGTCTTTTTGCTCACCGTCTGCACTGATTTAAGGTCCAAAAATATTTAATGGAGATGAACCCAAATTGGAATAGCTGCCAAGACTGGAGTAGAAGCAGAGTGGTGAGAGCCTCATTAGTGAGTATGCAACATTGAATCCTGATAACCAAACGCGTTTTTTCAAGATTTTATTAATAGTAGCAACATTGAATTGAACAAGGAGTTAATTGCACCCAATGTATCTTATTTGTAAAGTAATAACAATCTTATATTTTTTCAAAACCTCTTGCAATTATGTATATTTTAGTGATTTTTAGGAGTGCAATGTCTAATTTACCCCTTCTCAGAATATCAACTAAATCGATTATAGTTAGCTTCTAAACTAATTAGTCTTAAAGGTACTTTTCGAATTGCACTGGTCAGTTTTTGAGATTGCAAGCTAGTTAGACTTTTTCTTTTGAATCAGATTGCAAATTGTTGGCAAAGAAAACAAATTCATGGGAGTTAAGAAACTAGAGATGTGAAGTCGATTTAACTCTTCATGGCCGATGAAGGAAGTTCTCCCCCCCCCCCCCCCGGTAGGAGATTTGTCTATCTGGAAGGTTTTTCGCCGGTAAATTCATCCTCCTCTTCCACTAAAGCCAGCTCGATGCCGATTTTGATTTAGATTTGTCATTTACATCGCCATTGAGTTTTATCATCTTCCTAGGTAGGAAAAACTTTCATCGGTGAAAACAGGCTCCTCTGCCTAGATTGCTTCGTTGACCTGTTGTCATCCAGCCGGTCAATCTCATCTCAGTCCGTAGCAATTGATCCAGACGGAAGAGGAGGCTGTTTAAACCCAAGTGGCAATGTACAGTGCCGCTCTGTGTGCATGTCGATAGGTTCTAATGAGGTAGAACATGGCAATGGTAAGAACAAGTTTCCGCCGATGGTGGATGGCAATGATTTTCAAACCATAGGATCTAGAATTGCACACGAATCTATAATGATAGCGAGCTTAATACTAGTATATGATGTACAAGTATCTTGGTCTGTCTCATAGCATAAGATCTAGAATCCAAATCGACTATCCATCACTTTTTGTTTTTTCGATTCATTGCGTTGTGGAATGGCATATGAACCATTGCGACCTAAAGTCATCTATAAATATAAGTAATGGCTACCGTATTTCCCTAACCAGCCATGCCACAGACATTCCGTAAGATGAATACAGAAGATAACAATCATGTCGTCCCTTCCCCTCCCAGCTTCCTCGATCTGCCGGATGAAATAAAAAGATCGATTTTGATCAAAAATGCTAGTGAAGTCGTTCGTGAGCACTACATAGTAAAACTCTTCGAGATGATACTGATCACGTGGACACTCTGTCCCAGATTGATCTTATAAGAACTAACCACAACTTTCTAGGTATACGTCGTTTTCAACATGCCTGTCTACTTGCCAACAATCCATCAGCAGTTTTTCTAAAAGCCATATCGGATTTCATGGACACAGAAGGAGTGGCCGCAGAAGAACGAGCTGACGCACTTCTCCGCCTCAAAAACTGCGCTGTTGCTAGAATCAAACCCGATTTGTATTGCTACGAAGTCATTCGCCGTTCCATCTGCCCCCACCTGGTTTGTGATTTAACGTCCCCTCTTCTGTCTCGCACTGCTATTCGGGCCCTTAGGAGGCATGTCAAAGCGTTTCAGAGAGAAAGTTATCCCTATTATATCCCCCAATATCTCAGAACTATCCGTGACTCTGTCGACGAAGATCGAATCGCAACATGCCCTTGCGCTGTCTGATATACCATGGATTTTAGGGCTTTTAACCATGGTATATGTGTTATTTATCGAGTCTTTTACTATGTTTTAGAGTCTTTTCAGGTGTTTACTAGGTACAAGCACATTTGGAGCATATTTGGTGATTTTGGCACTTTCTGGAGCTAATTGGAGTATTTGGCCGAGAGATAAAGTTCACTGTTGATATTTCCGAGCTGCAACGATCGTCACACTTATAGCATCGATCGTTGCACCAGCGAGATGGGCCAAACGACGGTTTGATGAAGAATGATGACATTGCAATTCTGCCCAGAAGTTCCTGATATTTGCAAAGAAGCCCCAAAACGTGTTTTAGGTTATAAATAGAGTTTTTGAGCCATTGTTTAGGCTATGCTTCATAACGAAGTTTTATTCTCTTAGGAGATTTTAGGGGCTGGTTTTGTTCTCGAAAGAGACTTGATTTTGAACCCCAGTTTTTACTTTGTTATATGATATTTGGTTTTCTACTTATGATATCTTCTGTCTCGATGAATATGTCTGAGTAGATCACCTGTTAGGTTGAAGGATTCTCATTAGGGATTTCAGAGAATTATAGTTTAATTAATCTGTAGAGATTCATATCTGCTAGTTCTTTATCTAAGTTGTTCTTAATGCTAAATCTGAAGTAGCTAATCAGAATTATGATGTTAGGTTGATTAATTCAGCGGAAGTTGGTTAATTTAACTAGAAAGAACTTAGATAAGCAATTAAACTGTTCGCAAACGGAAGTTTGGTTCAGGTTAATTGTGAACATATCAAACTTGGAATTAATGCTAGTTTAATCTGTTAGTTCTCGCAAACGAAAGTTTGGTTTGCTGCACTTAGACTTAGAGAATTATCGCAAAGGAATTTGGTTAATTCTATATCAGTGTTTGAGTTCTAGAATAGTTATTGATTAGATCTAAATAGATTGATTGCTTGCGTTCCTGATTTCCTGAGAACTCCTGAAACCTAACGCTTCGCCTTCTTGCTTACAAACTCACTTGATTTACTTTGCTATTTCGTTTACTGTTTTCACATCCGCTTCGCTTAATTTAATCTGAACTACTAATAATATATTGTGTGACTGAGAGTCCTCGTGGGATTCGATACCTTATATACTACGATTGCATTAACTGTGCACTTGCAGTAGAATAGGGAAAACTATATACCTATCAAGTTTTTGGCGCCGTTGCCGGGGACTCTTTGAGTTCACCTATAGATTTAGTACTAGGAATTAGACTAAGCATTCTTTTTAATTTTCCTGTTTACTCACGTTTTTTGATTTTTGGATTCGCAGGGATTCGCACTGCATCGATCGTTGCCACCTCGCATCGATCGACACAAGGCGAGAACAGCGATGCTGAGATCTGAGACGTTCAATAGGTTCCGCGCCATGGAGCCTGTGATTTTGATTCGCGGTGAAAACGGCGTTTTACGAGACCAAGAGGGTCACATATGCAACGCAAAAGGTCAGAAAATAGATGGGGAAGGAAACCCCATCTTACCAGATTACCATGTATTGGTTGGGCAAGTAGCTGAGATGCAGAATAAGATAGATGACATCCACAACATCTTACTTAGGGAGAGACAGTTCCGAGCAGAGGCAAAAACTGATAAATTTGCAGAGGTACACTACATGGCTGGAGCCGACTCTTATGGACATACATTGGGACATCAGTAGAGACAAGGTTCTAGGCATGCTCAAGGATCAAGAGACCATAATTATACTTCCTATCTGGCACCTACTACACAAAGGAGCAAACTAGAGATGATGATAGAACAATCAATTGAAAAGCAACAGCAGAACACAGCTTCCATCAGCTCGAAGCTAGAGAACCTGTACACTAATTTGAATGAGAAATTTGAATCCTTGAACACTCGTATGAAGCAGCTGGACACACAGATGGATCAAGTTTCAAGTTCTACCCCAAGGAGGGATTCTCAAGAAGCTCATGCCAGCAACATTCCCATTCAGGATGAGACACATATGGATCATGGATAATGTCTAGCAGTTAAGGCTGTGGAATTTGTGGAAGACAGAGGGGGATTTGATGTTGATTTACCTGAGTTTGAATGCTTCGATGCACCTGACTCAACAGAGATTGACATGGATCTCTTGACTTGGATAGTTCAGATTGAAGTGGGACCAAGCCAAGAAGAGAAATTTGAGTCTGAGATGGCTGGAATGGACCAAGAAGCGGATAAACCAGAGACTGTAGTTGAAACACGAGCTGAGACGACAGCATCGATCGATGCATCACAAGCACCGATCGTTGCACCCCGAAAGGAACCAGTTTCGCTCATATCTCAAGGACCTGCTAAGGAAAGAACCTATAAACCTCCATTACCATTCCCGAAAGCTCCCGGTAAGTCTAAAGATGTGGTTCAGTGCACAGTGGTGGTTGACAAGAAGATGGTGGTTCCACAAGAGCCTACTCTAACATCTTCAAGGCCTAAAACTACTCATAAACAGAAGGCTCCGAACATCAAATCTTTGCCAAAGGTAAAGCATAAATCCTCTAAGTTTAAACCTCCTGACTCCACTGTTTTGAATGCAGGAAAGAGCGTTAAAACACCCAAGTGTCAATCTCACCCTACATTCCTCCCGACGTTCCTTGGACGACATCATGCTGCTACTGCTTACACACCACCGTGGATGATAAGGCATTCACAGAGACACTCAAAGTCTCTGTTGAAACCTCCATGATTGAGACCTCATTTCCAAAAGTCAAGCTAATGAATCAAAACAAGCGCTGAGTGGGAGGCAACCCACTGATAGGTTTAATTATTCTCCCTTTTTATTTTTGGTGTTTTTCTTAGGATTTCACGTTTTTATTTGTTTGTTAGTTTTTAGATATAGAACACAAGTCTGGAGATGTGTGACGATCGTTGCTCACATGTGCAACGGTCGTTGCAATTGGTTCAATTGCAAATTAAGGTACACGCTAAACCGGTTCAATCTGACTTGACCATCATCGATCGTTGCCTCTAAAGCAACGATCGTTGCACCCACGACCAGGTAAGTTACCTTAAACCCTATTTTCTCTCCTTCTTCTCCATTTCTTTTGGTCGACACACCGAGAACCCAAACCGAAAATCACCATCTCTTCATCGATTTCTTTGATTCTAAGCACTATTTCACTTATTTTTACATCCCCAATCTGTTTCTCCTACCCATTTCTCACGAAATCAAGGTAATGTACTTCTATTTTCGATTTTTCGGATTTCACTTTTAGGGTTTTAGAAATTGGAGATTTTAGATGGAATTGATGAATGCATGTTGACATGATTATGCTTTAGGTTGTTTAGTGATGGATTGTTGTTGATTTTGTGGTTGATAACACAATTTTGAACTGATTTTTGATGATTTGTTTGCGGCAAAATCGCCTAGCAACGGTCGTTGCTCTCAAGCAACAGTCGTTGCTTTGCGATTTTGGGAAATGTTCGATACAACGAAATCACCTTGCAACGATCGATGCCTTAGATGCAACGGTCGATGCTTCGCGATTTCACAGTGAGATTTTTGCCAAGACTTATAAATGTTTGAACTCTGTTTTTGCAGATGGCGTCTCAAAGGCAACCCCGCAAGAAGCGAGCCACAGCTTCCACAGCGACACGACACTACACCCCACCACCTCAATGGTTTAGCAGAGAGTCAGAGCCACCCGCACCATACAACAGATACGGGCCACCAGTTGCTTTACCTTGGCCCAGAGAGGACGCCACACCGATTCAGACGACCAGACAGTGGCCGGAGGACCTTATACGCTTCTTCAAGTCCGCTGAGTTCACCGAGCGGCCATTGCTCAGTCGATGGGACGAGTATGACTCGCTTCTCTACAGTGGTTGGTGTGGGATGATCATCAAGCCGACCAAGTTCGCTGACTACTCCACCTGCCGGATTCTGGGGATTGATGAGCAGGTACTAGCTGTGTGCAGAGGCATTGGTCTAGGGACAATGCCGATGCGACATTATGATCTCTATCCTGAGCTGGTCAGGCAGTTATTGGCCACTTGCAGAGTGGTTTACTCGGATCCCGACCACAGGAGTGCTACAGTGGGTGCATTCACCTTCATGAGTTGGGGAGTCAGGTATCGGATTCCTCTACTTGATCTCTGTAGGATCTACGGGTTCAGTACTGAGCCGAGGCGCATCGCCATGCCACTCGAGTGGGATCCGGTTGAGGCTCGCACATTCTGGGAGAGTATTGGCAGGGGTCGATACAACTCCAGGACCACACCAGTAGTGCAGATGAGACATCCGGTGCTGCGTTATGTCTCGCGTATCTTGTGCTGGAGCTTGCTTTGCAAGTTTGAGGCCAACAAGATGCGCAAACTTGAGATGGAGTTGCTGTTTATGGGGCTGAGAGATCAGTTTAGAGGTTCTGGCGTGAGAGATCCTACTGCGGGTCTCAACTTGGGAGCTATTTTCGCACAGCATTTAGTTGATCTGCAGCTGAAGCCGTTTGATGGAGCTGGTACTGAGACGGTAGGGAGTTTACTTACTCCCATTTTTGAGTATTGTGGGATTCCTCTTCATGGCACAGAGCGTGATACAGCTCGGGAGTTCCTGGATCTCAGCCATTTGCAGAGCGCTACCTGGCTCAAGGAGGGGCGCATTTGGGTTTACACTGATCCGACCACTGGGAGGACTGGTATAGAGCTTCCTGCTGCCAGATGGACACAGATTGACACATTGGAGGCACTGCGATTTCAGCCTCCTGAGTCTGCGCAGCGAGGGATTCCGACTATGGCTCATCCGCTGGGAGAGCCTTCCTCACGAGCTTCGACTTCTTCTGCCCCTACTCCTGCGCCAGCGCCTGCCCCAGTCGACATTGTGGGTCCCTTTCCAGAGCCTGCGATGGCTTACGGTGCATACTCTGAGGCAGAGTGGAGAGAGAGATCGGATGGTATGTTTCGAGTTCTTTGGAACTTCGTGCGTACTTGCAGCTGCAGGAGGCCACCACAGATCCATCAGCCCGTACCTGACCGACGTCGTCGACAACGATCTCCGACTGATACTGATCCCGCAGCCGAGGCAGCCGATGACGATGCACTGTATGGTGGGATAGATGATGTTAGCGAGTGAGAGTAGTCTCCATGTTCAGACTTTCGGTTCTGTATTCTGACTTTTTCTTTTCTTTTGCACTTTTCTTCTTTTGATTTTTAGGACTCTACTATGTTTGGATGATTTGTACTTTATTTGGTACATCTTTTGCTTCGGTTTTACTCTGTTTCTAGTGTTTTCAGCTTGCAGGGATCAAAATTGACAAAAACAGACGGACTAACCTGCTAACTTGCTGATTGTTCGTGAAAACGCAGTGCGTCGATCGACACACCATTGTGTCGATCGTCACAATACGAAAGAATCGCACAGCAACGGCCGGTGCACCTAGTGCAACGATCGGTGCTTGCGCGTCAGAGGTAAAACCCGAGAGAACTAAACATCCATTAACAATTTGTTTTCCTTATTTTTACCAATCCTTCGCATGACACTACTGGGGACAGTGTGTCTTAAGTGTGGGGGAGGTGCTACTGACTTATATCTTTCTGTTTTCTTAAGAGTCAGTCCGTATTTCAAAAATTTTTGTTTTATTGAGTCAAAACTGTCTAAGTAAGAAACTATGATTTTCTGAGAAGATTTACAAGACTTGCAGGAACTTAAGTAACCATTGGGATGAAGTTGCAGGATCTATCTCTGACTATTAGAAAACCTCATCACAGATCAACCTACTGGGAACACCCACATCACTTCAGGTATCAGAGGATCCTTTTACTGACTTCAACCTTAATACTAACTTAGATTTCTCACCTAAGGGCTTGGTATACTTTGTGTCGGATTCCCTGTTAGTTCTGACACAGCCTGTCAACCTATCCTATTTAGTTCCCCTCTCCCCTTCTATAAAAAAATAAAAAAAAATAATAATAAACTGAGGATGAGTTAGTAACTCCGAAGTGGTCATGAGAATGGTAGCAAACACTATTTTCTCTCATGTGATCCATGAAATGTGTCCAAAGTACACCCCATAACGGGAAGAACACTGATAAGAAAAATAAAATGATACCCAGTGGGGAAAAATCAGTTGTTAAAGAAGGGAAAGAGAAGAAAGGGACTAGAGAAAGATAGTATGGTGGTCTAGAGCTGATAAGGTAAGAATCCATGTGCCCTTTGATCGATACTCCTTAAGTGAGACCGCACTTAAATACTTGCAGAAGTCAGTAGGGAGAATTTGAATGCTTGAATGTAATTGTGGAGTTTACTTAGGACAGTTGCTAAGTGTGGGGGAAGTACATGTTGGTCTTGATATTTTGTGATTGATTCTTGCAGTGGTTTACTAAGGGGAATCTGAGTATTGTTGCTTCTATGACGAAAAGAGTTTCTGAAGAGTTTTCAAACCTCTTGACTACATTTAGTTCTATGTTTTGCTTGAGGGCAAGCAAAGGCTAAGTGTGGGGGAGTTGATATACCATGGATTTTAGGGCTTTTAACCATGGTATATGTGTTATTTATCGAGTCTTTTACTACGTTTTAGAGTCTTTTCAGGTGTTTACTAGGTACAAGCACATTTGGAGCATATTTGGTGATTTTGGCACTTTCTGGAGCTAATTGGAGTATTTGGCCGAGAGATAAAGTTCACTGTTGATATTTCCGAGCTGCAACGATCGTCACACTTATAGCATCGATCGTTGCACCAGCGAGATGGGCCAAACGACGGTTTGATGAAGAATGATGACATTGCAATTCTGCCCAGAAGTTCCTGATATTTGCAAAGAAGCCCCAAAACGTGTTTTAGGTTATAAATAGAGTTTTTGAGCCATTGTTTAGGCTATGCTTCATAACGAAGTTTTATTCTCTTAGGAGATTTTAGGGGCTGGTTTTGTTCTCGAAAGAGACTTGATTTTGAACCCCAGTTTTTACTTTGTTATATGATATTTGGTTTTCTACTTATGATATCTTCTGTCTCGATGAATATGTCTGAGTAGATCACCTGTTAGGTTGAAGGATTCTCATTAGGGATTTCAGAGAATTATAGTTTAATTAATCTGTAGAGATTCATATCTGCTAGTTCTTTATCTAAGTTGTTCTTAATGCTAAATCTGAAGTAGCTAATCAGAATTATGATGTTAGGTTGATTAATTCAGCGGAAGTTGGTTAATTTAACTAGAAAGAACTTAGATAAGCAATTAAACTGTTCGCAAACGGAAGTTTGGTTCAGGTTAATTGTGAACATATCAAACTTGGAATTAATGCTAGTTTAATCTGTTAGTTCTCGCAAACGAAAGTTTGGTTTGCTGCACTTAGACTTAGAGAATTATCGCAAAGGAATTTGGTTAATTCTATATCAGTGTTTGAGTTCTAGAATAGTTATTGATTAGATCTAGATAGATTGATTGCTTGCGTTCCTGATTTCCTGAGAACTCCTGAAACCTAACGCTTCGCCTTCTTGCTTACAAACTCACTTGATTTACTTTGCTATTTCGTTTACTGTTTTCACATCCGCTTCGCTTAATTTAATCTGAACTACTAATAATCTATTGTGTGACTGAGAGTCCTCGTGGGATTCGATACCTTATATACTACGATTGCATTAACTGTGCACTTGCAGTAGAATAGGAAAAACTATATACCTATCACTGTCCATCGTTACTGGCTTGATTTGAGGAACGAAAATGTAAAAGGTCTAGGTATGTGCGATATCTGTTTCTGGACTATCGAGACTTCTGTGTTATTTGATATGATCCCTAGGACTTTTTCTAGATGGGTTGAGTTAGATGATTGGGAATATCAGCCGGGAAACACATGCGCTGTGGCCGACGATAATATGCAGGGCGTTGATGTTTTAGTAGACGGCAATGCCCCCGATGGTGACGCTGACGCCGATGCCAATATACAGAACGAGATAGACGTCGAAGATGACAATGGGAAAGCAGCCGTTGGGTTGAACGGTGGAAATAACCCAAGCGACATACTTGCGGGTTAGGGTCCTTAAACGGTTTTTAGTGTTGTTATATATATTTTTTTCAATCCACCGTATTAAGGTGGATGGATATAACACTACTGCTATTGTAATTTTCTATCCACCGAATTATTATTATTTATATTACTCTTCTCTATCCCCCATCTCGGTTAAGTTTTTTTTTATTACTATCTATCTTACATCATCTGCTTTATAAAATAAAATTAATCCACCCACAACATAGTTTTGAAAATTGTGCAAGTCATCATTAAACTTAATAGTCCTTCGTTGACAAAAAAAAACTTCAAGCAAGTATCTATTTAATCTTTAAAATCATAGATTATAGTTCTAATGCGAGATATTAATACTTTTATATTTTATTCTACAACGGTTTATTAAATATCGCCATTATTGTCTAGTCATATTTAGGGTTATGATTTTCCTACTGCTACAGATCTCGGTTTCCACACTATCCAACTGATATATCATGGTTTTTACCGGTTTTAGACCATGATATAAGTGTGTTTTAGAGTCTTTTAGTCTTTCTTTAGAGTCTTTTACAGGTGTTATTAGATATATGCACGTTTGGAGCGGAATTGGAGTTTATGGAGCTTTTTGGAGCATTTTGGTGCTTTGACCCGAGAGATAGAGTTCACTGTCCAAAACAGAGTAATGCATCGATCGACACACATCGTGCATCGATCGACATACTAGCGAGATGGGCCTTCCTCGGCGGTTTGATGAAGAATGAAGAAATCACAGCTTTGCCCAGAAGTTCCTGATAATTACAAAGAAGCCCCAAGACGTGATTAGCTTATATAATTAGGTTTTTACATCAGTTTTTAGATACGCTTTCATACTTAGAGCTGAGAGTTTTTAGAGCTTGGGGCTGATCTAATCCTGTACTGCTTTCTGCTTTTTGGAGAAGATTTCGAACCCCTTTACTTCTTTATTCTCTTTTATGCAATCTATTATTTCATTGATTATGTTTTCATATTCTATGTCTGAGTAGATTCATAGTTAGGTTTAGGGATTCTCATTAAGGATTTCATGACTTGTTAGATTTAATTATTTCAGTTAAGGATTCATATCAATAATTGTTCTTCGATCTAAATTGTGCTTAATACTAGTTTCTAACCTGATCACTTAGAATCTAGATCTTAGGTTGTTAAATTGACACGAAAGTGTGGTTTAGAATCTAAACTATTTAGTTTGAGCAATTGAATTACTCGCAAAGAAATTTGGTTTAATTGAATTGTGAACATAGCGAACTTAATCTTAAAGCTAGTTTAATCTGTTAGGAATTACAAAGAAATTTGGATTTCTGCAATTAGGCTTAGAGAATTCTCTCAACGAAAGTTGGTTAATTCTACATCTGTGTTTGAGTTCTAGAACCGTACTTAATTTGTTCCTGACTGAATGATTTATCTGCATGTCTGATTTCCTGAGAACTCCCTAGACTTAGCGCTTTTAGTTAATTGCCTACAAACCGATCTTGCTACTGATTTACTTTCCTGCTTTGCTTTTAGTTTCTCATTACATTGCTTTCTCCTAGTTTTAACTTGACTGTTCTTAATCTATCGTTGCCTAGAGTCCTTGTGGATTCGATACCCTAAAGTACTACACTCACATCACTGTGCACTTGCAGTTACAATAGGGATAAAACTTACACCTATCAAGTTTTTGGCGCCGTTGCCG
Organism: Orychophragmus violaceus; assembly: GCA_030180135.1. Classification (NCBI taxonomy): domain Eukaryota; kingdom Viridiplantae; phylum Streptophyta; class Magnoliopsida; order Brassicales; family Brassicaceae; genus Orychophragmus; species Orychophragmus violaceus. The sequence goes on along the minus strand of CM058231.1, from coordinate 31,336,082 downwards.
GGGACTCTTTGTAGTCTTCGATAGATTTGAACTTAGGGTTTAGACTAGGATTTTTATTTTTTGTTTTTAGTTACTAAATTTCTCTGTTTTTCTCTGTCGCAGGTTTGACATTCGCCTAGAATCGATCGTTGCCTCTTTTGTGTCGATCGTTACTAAGCGACTGGAGTTGAGTCGATCGTTGCACACTTAGCATCGATCGTTGCACTGCGATTACAAACGGTTTATGCAGACGCGTGATACCAGAAGTAATCCGAATACTAATCTCGTTAATCTCCAAATTGAAGAGCTTGCTAGACTAGAGAGGACTAACAGTAAAGTTCAACGAGCAAGAATGGTTCGAGAACGTCTGATTCTGATACCCGATGCTCAAGGTACCCTGAGGGACCGACAAAACAAGCCGTACAATGCTGCTGGGCATAGGATTGATGCTGAAGGGAATGTGATTCCTGAGCTTGAATAAGAACAAGAGCAAGGACAAGGACAAGGCCAGGGACAAGGTGAGAGGCAGATGGTTAATCCTTATGTTGCTAATGAGAGAACCTTAGCTAACTATAACCGTCCGGATGAGTTTCATGCTAACCGGTCAGCTCTTGCGCCTCCTGGTTTTGAGAGGAATGAATTCGAGATCAAGACCATCTACTACTCCATTCTGAGGCAGAATGCCTTCCATGGTTTCCTTAATGAGCAGCCAATGGATCATATTGATGATTTTGAGGACATAGTCACTGGGATGAAGTATGATGGAGTGAACTATGACTATCTGTTTCTCAAACTCTTCCCCTACTCTCTCGCTGGAGATGCTGCTGCCTGGCTGAAACAACTTCCACCTGGGAAGTTTACTACTTGGGACGCTGTTAAGAGTGAGTTTCTGAGACACTTCTATGATGATGCTCGCTCTGATCAGTCGAGACAGGACATTCTCACTTTCTCCCAAGGTCCTATAGAGCCTCTTAAGACTGCCTGGATGAGATTTAAGAAGTACCAACGTGACTGCCCACATCATGGATTCACTGAGGTAACATTGCCGGGTATTTTCTTTAGAGGTATAGATCTCCCATACCAGACTGTGTTGGATAATTCCAGCAATGGAAATTTCAACACTAGGACTCCTGAGCAATCTAAGCAACTGATAGACAACTTAGTAAGCAGTAATAGCTGCAAGACTACTGATAGGAGAAGGAAGGAATCTGGTGGGAAGATAGATAACTTGGAGATAGCTGATATTAGGAGTAAGTTGGACACTGTCTGTAATTTGCTGGCTGGGAAGAAAGTTGTCCATTTTGCTCAAGATGTTGAAGTGATTAATGCTGAAGAAGATGGTCAGGAAGAGGATGTGAACTACATTGGAGGATCTGGTTTCCAAGGAAACAGGTTTGGAGGACAGCAAGGTAATAGATTCTACAATGGTGGACAGAAGAGTGCTTTCACAAGCAATCAAAACTCTTCTGGTTTGGACAGAATGCTGGTTTCCAGAAGCCCTTTCAACAAGGTAATCAGAGGACTTATGGATCTTACTCTTACCAAACACCTCCTGCTGCTAATGCTGATGAGAGAAAGATGGAGAGTATGATGGAGCAGCTGCTGAAAGGTCAGACTAAGAATGTTGTAGACTTCGACAAGAAGATAGGTGATGTGTATGAAGAGCTGAATGGGAAGTTTGAATCTTTGAGAACACATATGAAGGAGCATGATGCTAAGGTTGCAAGGACTGCTGGATATGTTCAGAGGCCAGATGGATCTCTTTCGGGACGAACTGATGCTAATCCTAAGTATCTGTGCAATGCAGTGACATTGAGAAGTGGTAAGGAGTTGTTTCCTGCCCAGAAAAAGCAGTTGAGTGTTGAAGAGATCGTGGAAATTGAAGAAATGGAAGATGAGATCTGTGGGATTCGCAATGCATCGATCGACGCACCTCAGCAACGGTCGATGCAAAGCGAAAACATAGAACCAGAGGTCGTAACACAGTCACCCAGCAACGATCGACGCAACACCAGCAACGATCGACGCAAGGCGACTGCAGAGAGTTCAGACACAGGAAAGCCAAAACAGTCAAACAAAAGGGTTTACAAGCCTAAAGTACCTTATCCTAAGAATCCCAGGAAGGCTAAGAACGATAAGCAGTATGCCAAATGCAAGGAGATCATCAAAAATGTGAAGATTGAAGTGCCTTTGATTGACTCTATGGAGACTACTCCTGTGATGAGGAGATGTCTTAAGGACTTACTTGCTGGTAAGTGGTCTGATGAGGAGAGTGTAATGATGATCACAGAGGTATGTAGTGCAGTGATTCAGGGCAGAATTCCTGAGAAGTTGAAAGATCCGGGAAGCTTTGTGTTGGATTGTGCCATCTACAGGGAAAGATTCGAAAAATCTCTATGTGATCTTGGTTCTAGTGTGAACCTTATGCCCTTCTCTGTTGCTAAGAGACTTGGGATGACTGATTTCCTGCCCACTAGGATCTCATTGGTTTTAGCAGACAGAACAATCAAAATTCCTGAAGGAATATTGGAGGATGTGCCTATAATGATTGGCCAATGTGTGATTCCTACTGATTTTGTGGTTCTGCAGTATGGAGAGGAACCAAAGGATCCACTGATTTTGGGTAGACCTTTCTTAGCCACTGCGGGTGCGATGATTGACTGCCAAAGAGGTAAAATAATTCTGAATGTGGGTGATCTGAAGATGAGCCTTGATATGGACAAATTGGTGAAGAGACCAACCATCGACGGACAAACCTTTTATGTGGACACACTCAGTGATTTGGCTGTAGAATACTTTCACAGGTCACATGCTGATGATCCACTGGAGAGAGCCTTACTGAGCTCTATAATGGAGCTGGAACACCTACAAGACGAGCCCGCATTCTGCTATGCGAGACTAATGGACTCTGCTGAGCAAGTGATGCAATTGGATGTGTCTGAGGCGACATTGCATCGATCTACACCTTCAGGGCATCGATCGTTGCATGTCGACAGAGACTGAGCAGAGGAAAAGGCTCCAAAAATTGAGCTGAAACAACTTCCATTCGGGCTAAGGTACGCATTTCTTGGACCTAATTCAACTTATCCAGTGATTGTTAATGCTAGTTTGAACAACGCAGAGCTCACCTTACTGCTAAGCAAGCTGCACAAGCATCGCAAAGCTCTTGGCTATTCTCTTGATGACATTTTAGGTATCTCTCCGAAGCTGTGCATGCATCGGATACATCTTGAGGACGAGTCCAAGACATCAGTTGAGCATCAGAGAAGGCTGAATCCTAACCTTAAGGATGTGGTAAAGAAGGAGATCATGAAGCTCCTGGATGCTGGGATCATCTATCCTATTTCAGACAGTGATTAGGTAAGTCCAGTCCATGTAGTGCCTAAGAAGGGCGGAGTTACAGTTGTGAAAAATGAGAAGAATGAGCTGATCCTTACAAGGACTGTGTCTGGATACCGGATGTGCATAGATTACAGGAAGCTCAATGCTGCGACAAGGAAGGATCATTTCCCTTTACCCTTCATTGATCAGACGCTGGAGAGGTTAGCAAATCACCCTTACTATTGCTTCCTCGATGGATATTCAGGTTTCTTCCAGATTCCCATCCATCCAGAGGATCAGGGAAAGACCACCTTTACTTGTCCATATGGCACATTTGCTTACCGTAGAATGCCTTTTGGACTCTGCAATGCACCTGCCACCTTCCAGAGATGCATGATGTCCATATTCACTGATATGATTGAGGACTTTATGGAGGTGTTTATGGATGACTTCTCAGTCTATGGGTCATCTTATAATGAGTGCTTAGATAATCTGTGCAAGGTACTGACTAGATGCGAGGAGAAGCACTTGGTTCTTAATTGGGAGAAGTGCCATTTCATGGTCAGAGATGGTATTGTACTTGGACATAAAGTGTCTGAAGCAGGGATTGAAGTAGACCGCGCTAAGATTGAGGTAATGACCAGCCTTCAGGCGCCTGATTCTGTGAAGTCTGTGAGGAGTTTTCTTGGACATGCTTGTTTCTATAGATAGTTCATCAAGGACTTCAGTAAGATTGCTAGACCACTAACTGCTTTGCTGTGTAAGGATACCAAATTTGAGTTCAATGCAGATTGTCAGACTGCATTTGAACAGATCAAGCAGGCATTAGTGAGTGCTCCTATAGTTCAGCCACCAGATTGGGATCTACCTTTTGAGATTATGTGTGATGCGAGTGACTATGCTGTAGGAGCTGTTCTGGGGCAGAATAAGGACAGAAAGCTTCATGCTATCTATTATGCCAGCAGAACACTGGATGATGCGCAGAGAAACTATGCCACTACAGAGAAGGAGTTGTTGGCTGTTGTCTTTGCATTTGAGAAATTCCGCCCCTATCTTGTTGGCTCCAAGGTGATTGTACACACTGATCATTCAGCCCTGAAGTATCTGATGAAGAAGAAAGATGCTAAGCCAAAATTGTTGAGATGGATTTTGTTGCTTCAGGAGTTTGACATTGAAGTGAGGGACAAGAAGGGAGTTGAGAATGGAGTTGCTGATCATCTTTCAAGGCTGCTGGTTGAGGAAGACGTGCCCATTAAAGATTTCTTGCCTGAGGAGAACGTCAATATGAATGGGACAATGTTTAAGATGGATTTGGATAGAAACTTGAAAAACTGTCGGATTAATTGCACTGCGTCGATCGATGCCACATCTGTGACGATCGATGCATGTGTCGAGAATGCGACGATCGATGCTACTCTATGCGACGATCGTTGCAGTGCGGATATGAACCCAGAACCTTTCACGGTACAAATTGGAGACTATGTTTTCGAAGTAGATGCTGTCGCTGTTGGAATTTCTAGCAGTTCTAATCGGATTAGCAACCCTAGGTATGAATTCCATTCTCTAAGATCTAGGGTTCATGTATTGAATCAAGAGATCTCAGGATTACCTGGAGATTGGCAGCGGAAGATTTGCAAGTAATCGAGATCTTGGAGCGCCTCAAGTGCTGCGCCTCTACTGGTATCCACACTCACACAAACTGGAACGAGCGGGATGCTAGTGCCGTCAGAGATCAGATCTCTCAAGAGGTTTTCTATTTCTTTTGTGGCTGTGAATTAGGTCAGATTTAGTGTAAAAGTCGACCATATATCTTATATATGTTGACTTATACCACGACCTGATTAACCAACGATTAAACCGAAGTTAATCGGGTCATTCGCGATCTGTGTCGATCGATGCACATGTTATGTTGATCGACACTGCCTCAGAAACTCGATATTGAATGAATATCAAATATGCATTCATCATATCATTACATTAATGATCAACCTCATATTCTATGTCCAGTTTGCTTAGGTGTGTGACCCTGTAGGATCATATAACACTAGCAATAAGTTCTAAACTCATTGATCATAAGTGGCTTCTAGCAAAGCATTATGATTGCCCAATATTATATGACTGTCTCATCTCGACAATACAACTCTCACTTAGAGCAAGTACAATAGATTTCAGGACATTCCCAACAATCTCCCACTTGTACTGGAATCATCTATTCCTATAATCTCTTCGTCTCTATATCTCGATCTGGCATAAGGCAAAATATGTGTCATCCTTATTAAGCCAAGATCATGTTCATCGAACTCCGATTTATACTGACAAGACAAACGACTGACAATCACCTCATTTGAGTGTGGCCACACATTTCTCAGTATCAAATCTTCAATGGGCCCTGAGACATTTATCTCTTGTTTTACAGGAGGGACAAATCCCATCTTGTTCCATCCCTGTTCCTTCACACACTTCATGATATGCCCAATCGATGCCTTTATAATCACCAGTTACGGCTGACGCTTGACAAAGTTAAAGCGGACCAATTCACATGTAAGAAAACATGATGAACTCAGGTCTAGGGACTATACTCTATAGTCGTAATGAAAACTCTCATGACACTTATTTAACTATCCTGTAGAGTTCTCATTAGTGGGTCATGTCCGATACTGTGTTGTTTAACACATATCTATGTGATTGACTTTAATATTCTTATTAATGACTCCATGGAACTTAGTCATGAGTCACCTCACATACTAGTCTCACGCGGTTGTTAGTGTCCTATCTTTAACAACCTTGACTAGGGACCAACATAATTTATGTCATTTATCATTTATAGGGTTTCATGATCAAGTCACATACTTGATGACCTATAAAATGTCAAAAATTACTATACGGGCATTATTTAATACCGAAATCCGATTTCATTAACATAATCAAATTATGTTTACATGAACATCATATTATAACTAAAATCAACAACAACTCCCACTAAAATTAAGATCACATCTTAAGACATCTAATGCCTTTAGCAGTAGTCTGTCCCTCATTCGCTCTCGCTCAGCGTGTGTCGAAGGACACTGCGTCTTGCTAAGAGCAATGCCAAGAGTCATTTTCATGAAGCCCTTCTTGGAATAATGCATACTTATCCTGTGCAAGACCTTATCAATATAAGTATCTTGACACAATCCAATTAGCTTGTCCAATCTATCTCTATAGATTCTTGTTCCAAGAATTTGTATGGCTTCTCCCATATTTTTCATCGAAAAACAACTCTCGAGTCACGTCTTAACAGACTGAAACAGTGGAACTTCACTTTCGAGAAGCAATATGTTATCTATAGATTCAACATGCAATACTAGAAATGCAACTGCGCTCCCACTAGTCATCTTGTAAACACACGGTTCTTCTTCGTTCTTGATGAAGTCAAACCTTTTTGACTGCTTCATCAAAACGAAGATTCCAACTCCGAGATGCTTGCTTCAATCCATAAATGGATCAATGAAGCTTGCACACCTTCCTAGCAGCATTAGGATTAATGAAAAACATTGAGGTTGTGTCATGTATACATCCTTTTCCATAATTCCATTAAGGAAAACTGTTTTCACATCCATCTGCCAGATCTCATAACCATTATGAGTGGCGGTTGCTAGGAGAATCCGAATGGACTTAAGTATGGTGACTGGGGAATAGGTTTCTTCATAGTCAATACCATGAATTTGCTTGAAACCTTTTGCCTCCAACCCAGCTTTGTATATCTGAATATTACCATCCATGTCAACTTTTCTTCTTGAAAATCCATTTACTCTTAATGGCTTTTACACCATCTGGTAAATCAACCCAAGTCATATTTGGTTCCGTGACATGGATCCCTTTTCGGATTCAGTGGCTTTCAGCCATTTTCGGAGTCAGGGCCCATTAATGCTTCTTCAAAATTCGCAGGCCCGTCACCTTCAATGATCAACAGATCATGGCAATTGGTCACGAGAAATCCACATTTCTCGGGGTTCGTGACGGATCCTTTCGGATCTGCGAGCTTCAGGTTTGTGTAAAAGTCGTGCACATATCTCATATATAGACTTTTACCACGACCTAATTAACCAAGATTTAAACTGTAGTTAATTAAGTCATAAACCAAAATCGCTATTTTGGTCCGCGATCTGTGTCGATCGATACACCTTTGTGTCGATCGACACTTCCTTAGAAACTCACCATTTGAATGTATATCGAATATACATTCATTAGATCCTTTGCAAACTTCAGGCACCACAGGTGCAGGTTCTACAACTCTTTGTAGATCCAACTGCTGCTCTTCCTCATCAGGTTGAGCAGTCTCCTGTGATTCTCGAATTTCTTCGAGTTGTACTTTACTCCCACTGTTCTTCCTGGAAAGAATATCTTTCTCAAGAGAAACATAGTTCCGACCAACAAGCAATTTTGTTCTCGGACCGGTTGTAAAAGTAATATGCCTTGGTTTCGTTAAGATAACCAACGAAGTAGCACTTATCGGATTTGAGTGTGAGCTTATCAGAGATTTAACGTTTAATATAAGCCTCACAACCCCAAATCTTCATGAAAGACAAATTAGGAACATTTCCATTCCACATCTCATGTGGTGTCTTTGTAACTGATTTTGATGGAACCCTATTCGGTGTAAACGCAGACATTTCTAGAGCGTATTCCTAGAAGGATAATGGAAGATCTGAGTGACCCATCATTGATCGAACCATATCTAATAAAGTCCGATTCAGGAGGAGTGAGTTGTGAAACAATTCCAAAATCTCTCGGATGATCACTGAATTCTTAGCTTAAGTGTTCACCTCCACGATCTTATCGTAGAGCTTTAAAACTTTTGCCAAGTTGATTATGTACTTCATTCTGGAACTCTTTGAGCTTTTCAAAAGATTCCGATTTATGTCTCATCAAATAGACATAACTATACCTACTGAAAATATCAGTAAAGGTAATGAAGTACTAAAAGTTTCCTCTAGCACTTGGGCTCATCGGGCCATACACATCCTTATGTATAAAGCCCAATAAGTCACTGGCCCTTTCATTTTGTTCGTTTGCGACCTGTGTCGATCGATGCACCTTTTGCGTCGATCGACACTACCTTTTGTTGAAAGGGGCCTTCGTCATTTTACCCAATAAACAAGATTCGAATATCTCACATGATTCATAATCAAATGAGCCCAAAATCCCATCACTATGGAGCTTCTGAATCTGTTTCTCATTTATGTGGTCCGAACGACAATGCCAGAGAAAAAGTTTGATTCGTATCATTTGACTTGAATCTCTTGGTACTTATGTTATAGTTAGGCACGTTTTGGTTTAGAACATAAAGTCCATTCTCTAATGGACTGCTACTAAAATATATCATAGTAATCAAATGAATAACACTTATTCTTAATTTGAAAACTGATATCCTTCCATACCCAAACAAGGAATAGAAATAATATTTCTGCTTAAAGCATATACATAGTAGCAGTTCTTAATTTCTAAAACATGCCATGAAGCAAAACAAATGAAATGTTCCTATGGCTAATGCAGCAACTCTTGCTCCATTTCCCACGGGCAGGTCCACTTGTCCTTTCTCCAAAATCCTACTTTTGCTTAGGCCCTGCACATTTTCATAAAATATGAGTACCACAGTTGGTATCCAATACCCAATAAGTAGAACCATAAGAAGTAACATTTACTTCTATAACATAATACCTGAAGAAGAAGTCTCGTACGTCTTCTTCAGCTTCTCATAATCTTCCGTGAATTTATTGCAATTTCTTTTCAAATGCCCATAACCATTACAATAATGGCACTTAACATCTTCAGAATGACCAGGTTTAACCTTAGGAGCATGACTAGACTTGCTTTGATTCATAATCGAGTTCGTCTTGCCATCACCTTTATTCTTACCAAGTTTCTTAAACCTTTTACCCTTTTGTACCATAAGGACATTTGGGGTGTCCTTCTTGATGTTAGGTTATGCAGTCTTGAGCATTCCATGCAACTCAGTCAAAGTCTTTGTCAAGTTGTTCATGTTATAGTTCATAACAAACTGATCATAGCTTGACGGGAGTAACTGCAAAATGATGTCAGTAGCCAACTCTTGGCTAATGGGACAATCCAGTTTCCCCAGGTTATCAATATAACCCATCATCTTAATGACATGGGGACTAACTGGTTCATCCTTTGGTAGCTTGCACTCAATCAGATACTTAACCGTCTGGTATCTCTGAGTTCGTGCCTGCTCCTGAAATATACTTTTCAGATTAGTGATCATCTCTATTGGCGACTCCACGTTCTCGAATTGCTTCTGCAAATCCGAGTTCATGGTAGCCAACATGAGACAACACACATCGACCACATCATTGGAATGCTTATCCCAAGCATCCTTTTCTGACTGCCAGGCATTGACTCGGTACTTCTTAGGGAGAACTTTCTCAAGGACCTTCTCCTGTTTGAGAACAATTCTCAAGTTCCGATACCATTCAAGAAAGTTGGATCCATTTAACTTGTCCTTCTCAAGGACGGATCGCAGGGAGAAATTGTTATGATGGTTTGTGCTAGACATAGCTGAAAACAATAGAGGTTTAGTTATGATGTTCAAGAAATGAGAAATCTTAACTATTAAGAAAACTCGCATTATATTCAAACAATGTTTCCTCAAATGAATATAATGATCCAAGATCCATACTTCACTAAACTTGAGTGAGCCACTGGCTATCACCCAAATTTTAGCAATCTAGGTAAGCAACAACTTTGCTAGTTATATCCAATATAACTCTTGGTTGTGGATTGACATCTCATGTCCAGTCCACCTGATGTCTCTGGGCCCAAAACGATTTTGATGGCCCATTCAAGTAAACCAATCTTTTGAGTCATGTAATTGTTGATGTCTTGCACTGCAAGTCCATCAACACGATTACCTCCTGTCTTACTCATGTAATTGTGGACACCTTGCACTGCAAGTCTATTGCACAATGAAACAAGTCTTGACAGTCGACAAGATTGGAAAAACATCTAAACATACTTGATATTTAGTTGAGGAACGAAACCTTTAAAACGTTCAGTTTTATTATGTTTTAATTCTTCTAATTAAAAATGATTTATCTTGGCTTGGTTCTGTGATTTCAGGTTCAATAACCCAAACCATCAGATCTTGTGTCGACCGACACTACTTTAGTGTTGATCGATGCAGATTAACCAAAACCAATTTGCGATGACCGATCAATCCAATTGATCCGGTTTTATGATAACCGGTCTGTGTCGATCGACACTACATTAGTGTCGGTCGATGCTAACCTTATCAACTCAATCGCAATAAACCGATTTAGCGGTTTAACCAAGCTAGATAACCGGTCCAATCCAATTGGACCGATTAACCTGACCGTGAGGTCTGTGTCGACCGACACAACTCTTGTGTTGATCGTCACAGTTAGGTTAAACTTAAGTTTTATTCGGGTTATCCTTGTGTGTCGATCGACACCGGATTGGCATCGATCGACACAGTGCGATAAACCCTAATCGTTTTTCAAGCAAAAGCCTAAGCTAGATTACTTTGATCAAAACGAGTTTTAGCATGCTTGTATCAACTATACATAGATTCAGATTCAACTAATCTAATCAACATGCTACTGATTCAATAGAACCCTAAGGCTCTGATACCACAGTTGGAATTTCTAGCAGTTCTAATCGGATTAGCAACCCTAGGTATGAATTCCATTCCCTAAGATCTAGGGTTCATGTATTGAATCAAGAGATCTCAAGATTACCTGGAGATTGGCAGCGGACGATTTGCAAGTAATCGAGATCTTGGAGCGCCTCAAGTGCTGCGCCTCTACTGGTATCCACACTCACACAAACTGGAACGAGCGGGATGCTAGTGCCGTCAGAGATCAGATCTCTCAAGAGGTTTTCTATTTCTTTTGTGGCTGTGAATTAGGTCAGATTTAGTGTAAAAGTCGACCATATATCTTATATATGTTGACTTATACCACGACCTGATTAACCAACGATTAAACCAAAGTTAATCGGGTCATTCGCGATCTGTGTCGATCGATGAACATGTTGTGTCGATCGACACTGCCTCAGAAACTCGATATTGAATGCATATCAAATATGCATTCATCATATCATTACATTAATGATCAACCTCATATTCTATGTCTAGTTTGCTTAGGTGTGTGACCCTGTAGGATCATATAACACTAGCAATAAGTTCTAAACTCATTGATCATAAGTGGCTTCTAGCAAAGCATTATGATTGCCTAGTATTATATGACTGTCTCATCTCGACAATACAACTCTCACTTAGAGCAAGTACAATAGATTTCAGGATTCCCAACAGTCGCAACCACCGATCAACCCTGGTACGCAGATATAGCTAATTACCTGGCTGCAGAGACTGAACCAGATGATCTGAAGGGGTATGCAAAGAAGAAGTTCTTCAGGGAGCTCAGACGATACTACTGGGATGAGCCTTACCTCTACAAGCATTGTTCGGATGGTCTTTATAGGAGATGCGTTGCTGAATCAGAGGTTCCAAATATCTTATTCCACTGTCATGGATCAAATTATACTGGACATTTTGCTACTTTCAAAACTGTGTCTAAGATTCTGCAAGCAGGTTTCTGGTGGCCTACAATATTTGCGGATGCTCATTCTTTTGTTTCTCAGTGTGATGTCTGTCAGAGGAGAGGGAAAATCAGCAAGAAGCATGAGATGCCTCAGAATTTCATTCTTGAGGTTAAGGTTTTCGATTGCTGGGGCATAGATTTCATGGGTCCTTTTCCCTCATCCTATGGGAATAAGTTTATCTTGGTTGCTGTGGACTATGTATCTAAGTGGGTAGAAGCAATAGCTAGTCCAACCAATGATTCTTCGGTGGTTATTAAGATGTTTAAGACCATCATATTCCCTAGATTTGGAGTACCTCGGATAGTGATTAGTGATGGAGGATCTCATTTCATTAATAAGGTCTTCGAGAAGTTACTACAGAAGCATGGAGTTCATCACCGAGTTGCTACTCCTTATCACCCTCAGACTAGTGGACAAGTTGAGGTTTCTAACAGACAGATCAAAGAGATCTTAGAGAAGACAGTTGGGAAGACAAGGAAGGATTGGGCAGCAAAGCTAGATGATGCACTATGGGCTTACCGGACTGCATTCAAGACACCACTTGGGACTATTCCATTTCATCTACTGTATGGAAAAGCATGTCATCTGCCAGTAGAGCTTGAACACAAAGCGGCATGGGCTGTAAAACAGATGAACTTCAATCTTAAGACTGCCACAGTGCCTTCGATTTCCCTAATTCTCTTTATCTTGGCTTGATTGTGTGTGTTTGGGTTCATCACGACGTGGTAGTGCGTGATCGACCGTTTATTCCTGCTGATTGTTATTTTGGGTTTTGGGGCGGGAATCTGTAGATCTAGATAGACTAGAAGCCATTAGTGGGGAGCCGATTCACTAAGTGATCTTAGATCGCTCATTAGACTCTTTTTGTGTTTTTCAGGTTTAGCAGCGACGGACGCGGGAGGTCCTCGGTGTAGCTTCGGGTTGCTTGTGACGGGTTTTGATTCGGGGTTTTGGATGTTTTTATTTCGGTTCAGCAGTTGCGCTATTTCGTGATTTTGATTGTTTATGTGTTTATATTGATGATTGTTTGTAAAACCCGTTAAACGTTGTATTCGACGTTTGATTACTCAAAAATGAAATTGTTTCCCTGATATGAGGTTTAAGTCCGAACCGACACAACTAATTGAAGTAGTGCAAGTAGTACTGCTTGTACTATGGATATGAGGATAGCGGAGTCGAAGATTGATTGGTGCGAGCCTTTTGTCTCAAACCGAACTATCTTTGGCTTCGTCCTGTGACGCACTTTTCCCGTTCAGTTTGCTCGGGTTCGATCGGTCATGTTCTTGTTTGATTGTTGACCGGTCGGCTCGACGGTCAGCGGAGAACGGGAAAGGGGCGTTACAGTCTAGGTGGTATCAGAGCATGGTTCTGCATAGGTTTCGAAACATTTCATTTTTGAGTGTTTTCCGTGTTTTATCGAGTCAAATGTGTCACACAAGCATCCATTAGGAAACCGAGCCGCGTCCGTTAAACCCGGGGTTGGGATGGGAAAGTAGAAATTTTCGAATTATTCGTGTGTGTGTGCGCGTTGAGCAGTTCAGCGGATCAGTATGAGTCAGGAGGGATCAGCCGGTTCAGAGCAGGGTCAGTTGGTTCAGTTCCAGGGAGGATACCCAGCTTCGCCAGGTCATTCGCGAGGATCTCGTACGGCAGATCAACCGCCAGTTCTGTTGCGACAGATGCATGGCGCTAGGGCAGCACATGTAGATTGGTCGCCTCTTCCAGAACCTTTACCTCCAGCGATGATTAGATGATGCAGGCAACCGAGACCCTTACGCAAACATGATGGGATTTCTGGGAGGAGCAGATGCAGAGTTACAGTTACCACCATAGTGGCCCGAGCCAGTTGGACCACAGATACTCGCAGCATCAGATGCACCACCGATGTATCAGGCACCGCTTCTTCCGGCACCCGAGTTTCCCCCGCCGCTTCGTGTGGAGGACTATCTGATGAGCCCGCTACCATTTGGTTTTGACTTGGATATGGAGCCTGTAGACCCGGAGCAGCGTCAGCAGTGGGAGCAGCAGGTGGATGAGCAGGTAGCGATACTTCAGGATGTGTTGGAGCAGCCGGTTGGGCCCCATCATCAGTTAGACCCACGACCCGGATCACCTCGTACGCCGTTGGATATGGCTATGTCGCCGGCATCTACTGAGTCAGAGTTCGAGTCAGTTTCGCCACCATCTGAGGCAATAGAGGCACCGCCAGCAGTACCAGAGAGGAGAGCATGCAGCGGATGTGGAGTATACGATTTCCATTTGCATTGGTGTCCCCGCGCAGTAGACCCGCATCTTCGAGAGCCATATCATCCCTTACCCGGACCAGACCACTGTCCGTTATGTGGTCAGGAGGACCATGGAGCGATGACTTGCCCGATCGCCAGAGCAGAATTGTGTATGCCCGATGGAGAGCCGTACCGAGCATCGGTACCCGAGGACTATGGAGCTGGACCTAGCCGCAGAGACCCCGAGCCCAGTCAGCCACCAGTTATTCCGATGCCAGCCGTTACGTCACCTCGACCCGAGCCAGTGAGGACTTGTCAGTTATGCAGAGGTCAGGGACATCTTGCACCGGATTGTTTCATGGATCCCCCGTCAGCGCCGACAGAGCCGACTTCTCCGTGTCAGTTGTGTGGAGGTTATAGTCACCAGGCATCCGCGTGTTACCAAGGACCGCACCCAGTAGCCACCTTTGTTTGTCAGGTTTGTGGCCGCGCAGGTCACGACGCTTATCTCTGTCCGATCGCCGAGCCCCAGCATGTCGGAGCACCATCTCGAGAGGCACACCCACCACACCCTCCCGGCGCACCTGCCAGCGGATACTTCAGTGAGCCGTTTTGCCAGTGGTGTTGGGAATTTCGGTCTTGCTGGAGGCGTTAGGTTAGGATATGTGTAGTTAGGCCAGGCAAGTTGGGGCACTAACTCTATTTTGGTCTTGTAGATAGATCGGCGGATAGGCGACTTTGCGGGTCGTCTTTGACTTTTCTGATGTACAGCGGCGTCGTATGGGTTTCTGGATATGATGACTGCTTTATAGTGTTCAGCTGATCGTTTATAGTAGCATAGTAACTATTTGCATGATTGAGATGGTTCGAAAAGCAAATGGTTTACTGTGTGAAACTAAATGATGAGCGGAACTGACGACCGTTCATCATGACCTGAACCCGGACAGACGACGCATCCGACCGATCATTAGATTGCGTGACTATATGTGTGGTAATTGCTTGTTTTATTTCTTGCTTGATTGATTGATTGATTGTTTTGTTGTGCGGTAGATTGCATAGTGTTAGCGTGCGTGGTTTTGATAGATTGATCGTTTTAGGTCTTAGCGACCGTTGGATTGTTAGTAGTTCGAAAGTTTGAGTAGTGATTGATCGCTTTTATTCGGTTTTATTAGACAGGTAAAGTGTTGATTTTGTTTTAATTTTATTTCAAGTTTTGAGCCGACTGAGAACGGTTATGTTCAACCGTCAATTCACTAGGTAACAGACTTATAGTGTATTGATATTTAATCACGAGTAACCGTCGGTTACGTGATTAAGTAACCATACTCATATGGGAAAGTGATATCGAGGATAGATCGGGATGAAACTAACTGTTTCAGTGAATTGTTGAGTTGAATGTAGAATGGAATGGCGACGTGATGTGAATCCAAGACCGAACCCGAACCCGAAAGCTAGATGAAGTGTCAAGACGTAATGAGATCAGTAGACCGGACCGTGAAGCAGTGGTAGATATCGTCAGTAGAAAGTGAATCAGTTTATCAAGCGACTGTCAGAAAGAGCCGAGAAGTATGATGAGTTAGCAAAGATATTTGGAGAACGAAGGATCCGTGAAGTTGTTGAAATCAGTCAAATGGAAGCAGATAATCAGATTCTTGAAGACTGACCCAGGAAGGAGAAAGGAAGTTGCAATTCAAGAGATGTGGAGGTCGAGGCAAAGTGGGGAAGACGGAAGTAGGAATCAGAACAGAGAAGTCAACCAGAGTTAAGTTAAGGATAGAGACCAATGGAGTCAGTTAAGAGTGGAGCGGATCAGGATACACCAGATTGAGACGTCAGATTGGAACAGTGTTGAGACCAGTAGTATGCAGCAGTGATCGAGTATAGAAGCGTCAGAATGAAGTGATGAAGCAACTTGCAGGATTCGGAACCGATTTGAAGTCTGTTAGTGACGGAGAATTTGGGGACTGAATTCCTGTAAGTGGGGAAGAATGTGATACCCCGTATCGAAAATACGGTCAACGGGCAGCAGAAAGTCAACCAGGGGTAAAATTGTCATTTTACCAATGCTGGGGGTAAAATGGTAATTTTACCAAAGTTCGAGACGGAAGTCGAGACGGACCAAATATTCTTATTTTTAACATATGGAATGTTTAGAAGATCAGAATTGGAGGAATCGGAGCGGAAATGTGTTTTTCGGCTTGTCGGGAATGGAAACCGACAAACATGAAGAAACTTCAAAAATCCATAACCGGAGCTACGTAAGTCCGAACGGAGTGATTCAAAATGATAAATTCATCTAATTTCATGTATAATCCGTTTATGAAGGTTTGAGGATTTATGGGATCATCTGGAGAGGTTATAAAATATTAAACCCAAAAACCGTCAAACCGAGCATTGGAGTAATTGGGGGATTAGATGTTGGTTAAGGAAGTTTAAGAAAGACTTTTGGGCAATAAGACATTCATATGGACAGGTGTGGTCTCTGTAATGGCGCCACCTCTCTTCTCTTGCATGCATTGCATGAGAAATGCAATGAATCTTGTACATGCAAAAACTATCTTTTCACATTCAATTAACCTAACCACCCTCTCTCTAATCTCTCTTACTCTCTCCAGTATCTCGATCTCTCCTCTCTCTTCCACTCAAGAACATGCAAGATTTTTTCCAGAAACTCTTGAAGATCCTTTGAATCTTCAAAGAAAACCCAAGAACCTTCTTCATGTTCTTCATTTCTTCTTTCACAAGAAAACCCATAACTCTTTCATCTCAAACCCAAATCGTGATCTACAAAGTGCTATAGCTTCATCTCAACCTCCTGTATCTTCTCCAGCCAACCGCCGCCGTTGTTTCCGCCGGAGTTCGCCGGAATCCGGCCAAGGAGCAACCACATCTTAGGGTTTGTGGAATCTTCTCTTTTCTTCATCAGATTTGGTTATTTTGAGGTGATGAGTGGGTAGATCTGGTGATTCTGAGCAGATTGGTAGGTGGTTCGCTGTCAGAAGTCGCCGGAAAAGTAGCCTCCGCCGCGGTCAACCCTCCTCCACCGCGGTCAACCCTCCTCCGCCGCCGGTCAACGCCGGAGCTCCGCCGCCGGTCAACGCCGGAGCTCCGCCGCCGGGAAGCTTCTCCGCCGCCAAAAGTCTGCCGGTTCTTCAAGGGGTATAGTGGTTTGATTTGATTGGAAATTGGAGTTGGTTTGAGGTTGATTAAACCGGGTCAAAGATGAGTTGAACCGGTCAACGGTTCAATCTCAAACCGGTTTAATCAAACCGGTTTAATCAAACCGGTTTATTGGGGTACATTGGTTCGGTTTGCTTCATTTGGTTCAGTGGTTCAGTGATTTAGGTGTGTTCGGGATTCGGAGTTCGAGGTTCGGAAGTTCAGGATTCGTATCGGGTATCTCGGGGATTCACACTCGCATCGAGCCACCATTTCGCGACTACTCCACTGTGAGTCGGCTCACAAACTCGTAGTTACATATAGACCGGGAATTACTAAATCGTAGTATTAGGTTGCATACCCGTTAATTAAAATGAATAGTAATTGATAAACAATCGGACGTTTAATGATAAACTGAATAGGACCGAGTTAATCATTCTAGGGTTTAAAGAATTAAATGAATAACCGATTGTGTACCGCTAGGTTGCTAGTAAAAGATTGATTGTTGCATTCATATAGACCATTGAATAGGACCGTATATGCAAATATATAAGTATAAGAACGATAATTAATGAACCTATATACGGGAATTAAGACAATAATAAAATATGAGTTAAACCTAAACAGTCTTATAGAATATTATAACGGGATTGGGTTTAGGTTAATAGCGGGTTTGGGTAATGAATCAAGTTAGATAATAATGAGACGTCGGGGAGTTAGTAGGTTTACTAAACTCTAAACCGACGGATCGGATTTAATAAAAGATATCTAGAATGGGTTAAATAAGGAAGTGGTGTGTGTTGGAAGCCGTCTACGGGTTAGCAAGCCGCTAACCCAAGGTAGCGAATAAGAAATGATTAAAAGACTTAGAAACCCTAATAGGTCTGCTTGTGGTGATTGTGTGATTGATTGTGATTGCGTGTTTGATTGTTATGATTGTGCTGTGTTGAGCTTTGCGTGCAGGCTTGTTAGACTGCTCGGTGTTGGGCCGAGCAGTTGTTGTGGACACTTACTCCGGTCTCGGGACCGGGTAAGTTAGTGGTGCTGACTAGGTATCTTACCTAGTCATACCGGTGATACGGGTAGTGTAGTGGCTTGCGGAATGGTTGGGATTATTAATGCTGATATTGATTGCGTGATCTGTGTTAGAGTCCCAGCGAGTCTGCGTGTTTACGTTTCTGCACTAGGACTCTAGGGTGCGTAAGATTCCGCAAGCCTAGGTTTTCTTTTACGTTCCGGTACTTCCGACCCGATTGGATCCTCGGGTTTTACCTAACCGGATCACGGTGATACTGGTTATGGTGTTAACCTATCGGGTGACGCCGGTAGGTGTGTGATTCGGAGAATACGGGGTCATGTCCTAGGGCCGAATCACATGGAAACTCTGGCTATCTAGGGGTAGTCCGAGTCACCGCGTATCGATGGACTGAGAACGGTGTCCTACTCATGGGGACCTCGTGTACACATGTAGGAGTCGTGGGTTAGTTACCATATAGGTGACGATGTAAACCCGTGGAAGTTACCGAGATCATAGGGCCCAGTGTTGTTTTGTTATTTCTTTTGTTGCGCGATAGATAGACCGAGTCTAATCGAGGACATGTGCTGCAGTGCCTTCGGTTTCCCTAATTCTCTTTATCTTGGCTTGATTGTGTGTGTTTGGGTTCATCACGACATGGTAGTGCGTGATCGACCGTTTATTCCTGCTGATTGTTATTTTGGGTTTTGGGGCGGGAATCTGTAGTTCTAGATAGACTAGAAGCCATTAGTGGGGAGCCGATTCACTGGGTGATCTTAGATCGCTCATTAGACTCTTTTTGTGTTTTTTAGGTTCAGCAGCGACGGACGCGGGAGGTCCTCGGTGTAGCTTCGGGTTGCTTGTGACGGGTTTTGATTCGGGGTTTCGGATGTTTTTATTTCGGTTCGGCAGCTGCGCTATTTCGTGATTTTGATTGTTTATGTGTTTATATTATTGATTGTTTGTAAAACCCGTTAAACGTTGTATTCGACGTTTGATTACTCAAAAATGAAATTGTTTCCCTGATATGAGGTTTAAGTCCGAACCGACACAACTCATTGAAGTAGTGTAAGTAGTACTGCTTGTACTATGGATATGAGGATAGCGGAGTCGAAGATAGATTGGTGCGAGCCTTTTGTCTCAAACCGAACTATCTTTGGCTTCGTCCTGTGACACACTTTTCCCGTTCGACTTGCTCGTGTTCGATCGGTCATGTTCTTGTTTGATTGTTGACCGGTCGGCTCGACGGTCAGCGGAG
Source organism: Orychophragmus violaceus (assembly GCA_030180135.1). Lineage (NCBI taxonomy): Eukaryota > Viridiplantae > Streptophyta > Magnoliopsida > Brassicales > Brassicaceae > Orychophragmus > Orychophragmus violaceus. The sequence goes on along the minus strand of CM058231.1, from coordinate 31,316,500 downwards.
AACGGGAAAGGGGCATTACACCTATACTGATCTCGAACGATTTTCAGACGATAATGGATTCTATCTGCAATGGAAGAATCGAGACTTGCCCTTGTGCAGTTCACCGATATTGGCTAGAGTTTCTCCATGAAAGAGTTAAGGGTCATGGTATGTGTGATTCCTGTTTTTGGTCTATCGAAACTGCGGTATTTTTTTTCATCATACCATCGACATTCTTATTGTGGACTGACCTCCGTGGGGTGCCGTGGCGCTGATATTATTCCGGTGTCTGATGGTTCGGTGCTAATGGGGGCAACATGTAACAATCTGTCAACAATACTTCTATGGAACATACTTCTATTCACAATTTTTGTTTTTGCGTTCCTTACTATCGTCTTTGCTCGTCAATTTTCTATCCATTAAAACACATGTTATAGGCTTCGATAAATAAACCAACTAAACAACAAAAGTCATAAGGATGACCATTCAGTTACTATCCATAGACATTTTTTTTTTAAAATTAACCACCTCTCCATGGCTCGAAACCACTCATGTCCATAGCTCCATTTATTTAGATGTTTATCCATTATCTGGATTGTAACATGTGGTCTGGATCATCTCCATAATCCGAATACCAGCAAGCCGGAATAGACGTCTACTTCTAGGATGTGGCCGACATTCAACACCGACGACGGGAGCTCTCGCGGACAACCGACTCCGGAGCACGAACCTATAAAAGCAAGCTTCTTCTTTTGGTGGCAATCTTCACACCCAAACGATTTATCATTCAACCAAAAACAGTTTAGGTGTTCCGCCGTAGATCTCGAGAAGGTGTAAACGCTTACACAATACTATTGTACTATCTATACCATGAGTACCTTTACATTATAGCTCGTTGTTCTAGTTAGTTAGTTGTTCTAGTTTTTGTTAGTTTTTCAGTTATATTATCGCCCTATTGGTCCTGTTGCACATTTATCAATGCACCTCTGCTTTCAAATACTCGGTTCCGTTAAAAAAACAATGTTATATCCGTTAACTCACATCACATGTCCCTACCACCAATTTTAAACATAATTAGTATAACACCCTACTTAACTGTCAGATTTTGCAGTCTTCTAGACTACTTTATCTGCACTTGTCAAATCATTTAAGACCCCTAAATTCAACTATCCATATGATTTACATCATCTTCTTACCATGTAGGGGGGGGGGGTACTCTTTGTTTATTTACATTTTTTTGTTTTTTCTTGTCCACTGAGGCGACGGGCTCCAATTTTATGATCATATTATCCACCTAAACACTACATTGTTCTACTCGTTTTCTACATGCCATTTTACTCCTACCATCCACAATAGTATACCATCGGTTGCTTCCTAACTATCTACATTATGCTGATCATTTATTAACTATCAAGCTTTTCCGATCCACACACCTTCATATCAAATGGATACAAACAGCCCAACTTCCCAATATTTTGTAGTTGTGCTTTTAGGCGGTTTGCTTTACACCGTTCGATGCAAACCATTTTCAATATACAGTGTTTCGACGGGGTCGTTCTTTATAAGTAAAATCTGGTTATTCGTTTCTCTGCTTCACCATCTAAAAAAACATAAACCTCGCTATTGATGAGCGACACAAATCCTGCAAACGTTTTTCCACCATCCCGCAATCTTCTCCACCTACCCCCTGCATTAAGGAGATTAATTTTGGCTAAAAACGCCAGCGAAAATATCCGTGAACACTATAAAATCAGAGCTGTCTGCAAAACGCTTCGTGATGACGCTAACCACACAGATACGCTCTTCCAAATTGATCTTATCAAGACTCACCACGATAGGCTAGGTATCATCAAACTGGAGAATGCGTGTTTCAATGCCAAAAACCCAACCGCAGCGTTTTTAAAGGCCATATCTGGTTTTATGTATTCAGATGAAAGAGAAGACGCCTTCCAACGCCTCAAAGAGTGTGCCGTTCGTGGTCTCAAGTCTGCCGCCTACTGCTACGAAATTATCTGGCGCTCCATCTTTCCTCAGTTCGACAACGACTCAACCATTCCTATTCTCTCTCGCAGCGCTGTCCGTGCTCTTCGAAGGCACGTCAGCGAGTTCCAGAGATTACGATGGCCTACACAGATATCCAAAGTCCTGCATGGGAAAAGAGACGCTGTTGACAAAGGAAGAATATCGACTTGCCCTTGCGCGGTACATCGCTATTGGCTAGACTTACTTCACGAACGAGTCAAAGGTCACGGCATGTGTGATTCTTGTTTTTGGTCTATTGAAACTGCTTCATTCTATAGGATCATCCCAAGGAATTTATTGGTTTGGACTGACGTCCGTGGACGGGGCGACGCTTCCGGGAACATACAACGTCGTCGTTTGCGCTGACTATTGATTTTTTAGTCATCAGTCCATTTTACATCTTCATTCTGTGTATGGCATCGTGCTTAATTCCATCCACACTATCATCGTCTTTTTGTTATATGCTGACTAATCTTGTTATCCACCGAACCACATGTGCTACGCTTTAATGAACTTTATCTCGCTGATCAATCAAATTATAAAAAAATTTTAGTTCACACGTAAAACAACTTCAGTTCCAAATTCCTCTTAACCATATGTATTCTGGGATATGTTCAAAACCACGCATTACTACTTCCTTACCTCCACTCTTTATACGCCCTTCCTGCAATTTCTCATACACTGAAAACCAAAACAACCTTTCCACAATACTTATATGGAACATTACTAAAATGAAAACCCGGACCATACAAACTTGTCTTGTCTAAAAAGTAAGCATATTGTCTTGCCTTTGCGCGGTTCATCGTTATTGGCTAGTCCTACTTCTATCCACAATTCCTTTTTTGCGTTTATTACAATCGTCTTTGCTGGTCAATTAGCTATCCATTTAAACACATGTTACAATCGTCTTTGCTGGTAATTAGCTATCCATTTGCTGGTCATAAGGATGACCATTAAATTACTATCCATAGACATTTTTTTCAAAATTAACCGCCTCTCTATGGCTTGAAACCACTAATGTCCATAGCTCCATTTATTTAGATGTTTATCCATTATCTGGATTGTAACATGTGGTCTGGATCATCTCCATCATCCTAATACCAACAAACCGGAATAGACATCTACTTCCAGGAGGTGGCCGACATTCAACACCGACGACGGGAGCTTTCGCGGACAACCGACTCCGGAGCACGATTTATCATTCAACCAAAAACAGTTTAGGTGTTCCGACGTAGATCTCGAGAAGGCTGACGAAATTAGAATCACCGAAATTATGATATTGGACTCAGCGAAACCATGATATTGGACTCAGCGAAACCATGATATTCAACTAAATCGACAATCTACACAGCTAAATCGATTCACGGTGGAAGAGGATCGTGAAGAACACAAACAGACCGTGAATTTCGGTGATCCGAGCAGACCGTGAATTTCGGTGATCCGAGCAGACCGTGAAGAACACAAACAAAAAAACAAAACCCAAAAACTAGGACAGGTAGAAGACAAAGAGAAGAGAGAGCTTAGTTGCAAGTTAACCAATAAAAACAATCTATGTCAATCTAGTTGGATGTTTTGTTTAGAGTTACTTAGGGCATTATGGTCTTTTCCCAGGCTCAAATCACTCAAAAAGATATATAAATGCAAACTCTTTTCAGAACATACCAGACTGCAATAAAAAATATAGAAAAGATATAGTAAGTGCAATGCAAGATTATGTATCCTCCGATACATCACTATTGCACTGTTTAGTTTCTGAGATCGAAGCTCCAAACTTCTAAAAAGTGATAATGTCATGGGCACGCTCGAGATGAAACACCGTACATTCAGAAGCCTGGAGTTACTCCTTAAGACATCTACTCCTCCACGTTTATAACGAAAGATTAGGTAACTAGGTAAGATTGTCGAATTCGGTTTTGGTTTGGTTTTTGTTTTTAGGTTTATTTTTTTAGTTATAGAATCTCAACCGAAGATTCAGCTACTATTCGGTTTGCTTTGATAACTCATTAGATTCTGCTAAACTAACCAGTCCGAAGCTAAACAAAAAGTGAACTTCACGCCTCTAGATTTAATAGGACGAGCCAAACTAAAGTAACTGGCCCTCACGTTACGGACCAGTTAGATGAATGTACGGTTTAGAAGGATTTTCTTTATAATCCCGACTTGCATCTTTTGTTGATTACTAATTGGTAAATAAAAGATTTTTTTTCCAAACAATTATGTAATGAATTTGAGTTCTAAGAGGGGATGATAAATGACTAATTAAACATGATTCCGCTAAACCATTCAGTTCAATTGCGTTTTTATTATCCGAATATAAAGAAAAACCCATATCATACATTTTCTACGATTTTGGTCCGAAGCTATGGAAAAACAAACCCAAATCAGACATTTCATACGATTTTTGTTCGGGTTAAAGAGATGCACGAATGTAAACGTAAGCAAACCGGTAACATGTGCCAGCTTATATTGTTCCCTTTTTATTTAATAATTTATTTTGAAAAATAAGCGGTTACAACGGATGGTTTAGGGAGGATTAACTCAAAAATAGAGAAAGGAGATTTACAGAGATAACTTTTTTGTTCTAGAGGAAGACGAAAGGTACAGAGAAGACGACGACGAGATAGAGGAGGGAGGGGGCTCGACGATGAAGCTGTGGAAATGAGCTGCTGCCGCAATAAAAGACCAGAAAAGCTTATTAGCCGTCGGATTCTCACGGCACCGGAACGCGGATCTCGAAGCAGCCATCATCAAAGCCACCTCCCACGATGACTCCTCCGTGGACTATTCAAACGCTCACCGCGTCTACAAACGGATCCGAGCTTCTCCTCTCAACCTCAAAAGTCTTATCCACGCGCTATCCTCCCGCGTCAACCACACGGGCAGCTGGATCGTCGCTCTCAAATCCCTGATGCTTCTCCATGGTGTACTCTGCTGCAAAGTCCCTTCCGTCGTCGGAGAAATCCGCCGTCTTCCTTTCAACCTCTCCGGTTTCTCTGACGGACATTCGTGTCTCAGCAAAAGCTGGGAATTCAACATCTTCGTCCGAGCTTATTTTGCTTTCCTCCATAACTACTCTTCTTTCTTATCCGATCAAATTCACCGCCACCGCGCGAATAGAAGAACTTCTGAGAAAATCGATTCGGTTAATCAAGAGCTCGATAGGATCCAGAAACTCCAGTCTCTTCTCGATTTGATTCTCCAGATACGTCCGATTGCTGATAACATGAAGAGAAGGTTGATCCTAGAAGCCATGGATTGTGTCGTGATCGAAAGCATCAACATTTACGGTAGAATATGTAGAGGCGTCATCAAAATCCTTCCGACTTCCGGGAAAACAGACGCCGCCACGACTCTGAAGATCATCAACAGAGCAACATCTCAGGGAGAAGATCTCGCTCTCTACTTCGACTTCTGCAAAGGCTTCGGTGTCTCAAACGCACGAGATACTCCTCAGTTCGTTAGTATACCAAAGGCGGAAGTAGAAGCAATCGAGAAAATGATCAAGAACGTCGAAGAAGAAGTAGTAGAGGAAACGAAAGCTATGGTAGTTTTGGAGAAACCGAGATTGCAGACGATCATCACAGACAAATGGGAGATTTTCAAAGACGAAGAGTATTGTTTCCATGAGAAGGCGATTCACGATCATCATAGGCCTCTTATAGTATCGAACCAACAACCAGTTTGTATCGAGTACACGATGCCAGATTTGATTACGTTCTAGTGAACATACAACAAACAATCTCGATGAGATTGAATATGTATTTTTTTTCCCCTGGTTCTGGTTCTGTACATAACACAATTTTTGTTAGAGCAAAAGACAAAAGAGCCGTTGAGTTTGGTTAGTGTTTGAATTGTTCAGTTTTAAGTTCTTGCTTAGTCAATAATGTCCGAGTCTTAAGGACAAAGTTTGTTTTAGTTTGTTGAACATCTTGCTGCGCAAGAATAGGAGTTGTTAGTTCGATTGTATAAGGCTATATAAGCCATTGATTTCTTTGAATAAAACACAGAACATTTTCAGCTCAAACACAGAGTACTCTGAGACTACAAATTGGTATCAGAGCTCGCTGAGAGAGAGAGAAGCCGTAGCTTCAAAAACACGAGAGAGAGAGATGGCTGATGACAATATGAAGTTACCTCAATTTGATGGACATTGGGACCATTGGAGTGAAGTTATGGAGAACTTCTTCCGAGCAAGAGGGCTGTGGAGCTTGATTGAAATCGGCTATGAGGAACATGCAACAACAACTGTGTTATCAGTTGAGCAGCGACAGCAGCTAGATGATGCAAAGATCAATGATCACAAGGTGAAGCATTACTTGTATCAGTCTATTGATAGGGAGACATTTGAGCAAATTTTGGACCGGAAAACTTCCAAAATCATATGGGATTCAATGAAGAGAAAGTATGGAGGGAATGCTCGAGTGAAGAGATCATTACTCCATAAGCTGAGAAGAGACTTTGAAGTACTAGAGATGAAGGAGTCCGAGAGCATTGAAGAGTATTTCAAAAGGGTGTTGGGAATTACAAACCAAATGAGAAGTAATGGAGAGACCATGGGAGATTCAAAGGTGGTTGAAAAGATTCTCAGAACTTTAAGTGAAAAGTTCATGTATGTTGTGGTTTCCATAGAAGAATCCAAGGACATTGAGAACCTAAGCCTTGATGAGTTGCAGAGTTCACTTTCTGTTCATGAGCAAAAGTTCAAGAAGCCATCAGGAGGAGATGATCAAGTGCTCAAGGTCACTCATGGAAGGGGAATGAACACAAGAGAAAGATGTTCATTCAACAGAGGAAGAGGACGTGGGAGAGGTCGCATTCCTTTCAACAAAAGCACAGTGGAGTGCTACAAATGTCACAAGCTAGGACATTTTCAAAACGAATGTCCTAAGTGGGAAGAAGAAGCAAATTATGCTGACTTTGATGAGCATGAAGAGATGCTACTTATGGCGTACATTGAAGAAGAAGAGGAGAGTAAAGAAGAAGTTTCAGAATCCTTGATGATGGCACAAACCGAAGAGACAGAGATCAAGAAGAAAGCATGGTTTCTAGACTCTGGCTGCTCTAATCACATGAGTGGAGACAAGGAAGTGTTTTCAACTCTTGATGAAAATTTCAGGCACTCGGTCAAGCTAGGAAACAACAAGAAGATCGATGTTGTACGAAAAGGAAGTGTGAAGCTTGTTCTAAATGGTGCAGTTTACCATATAAGCGAGGTCTACTATGTGCCAGAACTCAAGAATAATCTCTTGAGCCTTGGCCAGCTTCAAGAGAAGAAGCTAACTGTCATCATTCAGAAAAATTCATGCAAGATTTATCATGAAGAGAAGGGGCTAATTGCAGAGAGCAGGATGAGTGCAAACAGAATGTTTGCATTGATCAATCAGGGATGCAGTGAAGGAAAATCAAACACAGGACAGTGTCTGCAGACCACCACTGAAGACATACCAAAGCTCTGGCATGAAAGATATGGGCATCTCAGTCATGGAGGAATGAAAATACTCCAAACAAAGGAGATGGTGCGAGGACTTCCTGCCTTCAGTACACAAACTTTCACCTGTTCAGACTGCTTAATAGGCAAACAGCCTAGATGTTCCATTCCAAAGAAGAGTCAGTGGAGATCCAATGAAGTACTAGAGCTTCTGCACTCAGACATATGTGGTCCAATAAGCCCTATCTCTACCAGTGGAAAAAGGTACATTTTGTGCTTCATTGATGATCACAGCAGAAAGGCTTGGGTCTATCTATTGAAAGAGAAGTCAGAAGCTTTCAATTCCTTCAAGACATTCAAGAAAAAGGTTGAGACTGAATCAGGGAAGGTTATTAAATGCCTGAGAACTGATAGAGGTGGGGAATACACATCAAATGAGTTTGCAGCTTTATGCAAGGAGCAAGGGATTAGAAGACAATTGACCACTGCCTACACTCCTCAGCAGAATGGTGTAGCAGAGAGGAAGAATAGGACAGTCATGAATATGGTCAGGTCTATGCTCTCAACCAGGAAAGTTCCAAAAAATTTCTGGCCTGAAGCAGTTGTCTGGACCTTCTATGTTCTGAACCGTTGTCCAACTTTTGCTGTGAAAGACATGACTCCACAGGAAGCCTGGTGTGGTGTGAAACCAAACGTAGCTCACTTTAGAGTATGGGGAAGTCTTGGACATGTTCATGTCTCAGACCAACAAAGAGGGAAGCTGGACGATAAGAGCACTACGTGTATCTTAATTGGTTTCTCTGAGGAATCCAAGGGCTACAGACTTTATAATCCCAAGACTAAGAAGATTATCACAAGCAGGGATGTGATATTTGAAGAGAACAAAAGCTGGAATTGGGAAGGAGACCAAGAGCATCAGAATGAATCTGAATTAAGTTGGAATGAAGAAGATATGATCTGGGAAGAAAGTGAGGATGAACAAAATGGTGCTGCAGAGAATGCTGAAGAAGCTGCAGCAGAAGAACAGATACCAGAAGCTCAACCTGCGATTCAACCTGCAGCTCACCGTGAAGGAAGGACAGTGAGGCCTCCAAGATACTTGAATGACTATGTTCTTGGAGATGAAGCCGAAGAAGATGAGGATGAGGTTAACATGGCTGAGGTAATGTCATCTGATCCCATAACTTTTGAAGAAGCAGAGAGTAGTACAAAGTGGAAAGAAGCCATGAATGAAGAGTTAATCTCGACTGAAAGAAATCAGACATGGAAGCTTGCTGAGCTACCAAAGGGGGCAAAGTGTATTGGTGTAAAATGGATTTACAAAACCAAATACAATGAGCTTGGAGAAGTGAGCAAGTACAAAGCCCGCTTGGTCGCTAAAGGCTACTGTCAAGAACATGGGGTAGACTATACAGAAGTTTATGCACCGGTAGCTAGAATGGATACAATCAGAGCCATTTTAGCCACAGCTGCAAACAAAGAATGGGAGATTTATCAACTTGATGTGAAGTCTGCGTTTTTACATGGAGTACTTGCAGAAGATGTTTATGTGCAACAACCCAGAGGGTATGAGATCAAAGGAGAAGAAGACAAAGTATATAAGCTTCACAAAGCTTTATACGGATTGAAACAAGCCCCCAGGGCATGGTTCAGCAGAATTGAGGAATATTTCTTCAAGGAAGGCTTCACAAAATCTCAGAATGAAGAAACATTGTTTCTCAAGACAAACGAGCAAGGTAACACTCTGATCGTAAGTGTTTATGTAGATGATCTAATCTACACAGGTGGAGATGAGTTGATGATGAAAGGATTTAAGGAGTCCATGCAAAGGGAATTTGACATGACTGACTTGGGAAGAATGAGGTATTTTCTTGGAATAGAAGTACTGCAATCAACTCAAGGGATTCACATATCTCAAGCTAAGTATGCAAAGAAGATTCTGAAGCGATTCGAGATGGAAAATTGCAATAGTGTGTGCAATCCAATGGTGCCAGGAAGTAAAATACACATGGATGAGGGAGGGGAGCGAGTAGATGACACTCTCTATAAGCAGATCATCGGCAGTCTTATGTATATCACTACTACAAGGCCGGATCTTCAATTCTCAGTGAGTTTGCTAAGTCGTTTCATGGCAAAACCGACCAAGTTACACTTACAGGCAGCTAAGAGAGTCATGAGATACATCAAGGGAACAAAGGACTTTGGTATCTGGTATAAGAAAGGAGGAGATGGAGATCTGCAGGTATACACGGATAGTGATTTTGCAGGGGATCTAGAAAGCAGAAAGAGCACATCCGGCTACGTATTTCTCATTGATGGAGGAGCAGTAGCTTGGTGTTCTAAGAAGCAGCCCATCGTAACCCTATCCACTACGGAAGCAGAGTACGTGGCTGCATCAACATGTGCTTGTCAAGTCTTATGGTTCAGAAGAGTGCTAGAGGAGCTGGGACACAAAGCATAAGGAGGTACGGTGATATTATGTGACAATACATCTACAATAAAGCTCTCTAAGAATCCTGTCTTCCACGGTAGATGCAAGCATATTGGTGTGCGTTTTCACTTCTTACGCGACTTGGTCAATGAAGGAACAATAAGTCTTGAGCATTGTAGTTCATATGATCAAGTTGCAGATATATTCACCAAGGCATTAAGAAGGGAGGTGTTCGAGAACTTAAGAAATCAACTCGGAATTTGCTCAATCAAGGATAAGCTAAGCTATGAGAAGATAGCTTAGTTTAGGAAGGGTTTGTTAGAGCAAAAGACAAAAGAGCCGTTGAGTTTGGTTAGTGTTTGAATTGTTCAGTTTTAAGTTCTTGCTTAGTCAATAATGTCCGAGTCTTAAGGACAAAGTTTGTTTTAGTTTGTTGAACATCTTGCTGCGCAAGAATAGGAGCTGTTAGTTCGATTGTATAAGGCTATATAAGCCATTGATTTCTTTGAATAAAACACAGAACATTTTCAGCTCAAACACAGAGTACTCTGAGACTACAATTTTTACCAGTATCTTGAGTAAAATTCAAAATAAGAGGTACATTTTGAGATTTTTATCTGATCGTGACAAACTTATTGGTTCCATGTTTTGCCCAATGAGACTTCAAACCATCAGAAGAGAGTTTCTTAAGGCACCTTGGCTCATTTTCCTTCCGGGGATACGAGCACCACGCCTTTTGGTGTTCATTGGCAAAGGAAACATCGGTTGTGTCAATGCCATATCTTAATGAGTCAATTGCAAATCTTATCTGAAGCGAATCCTTTACTCATTTGACTCTTTTGTTGCTCAGCTCTGTCTCTTCGGCCCAATCGGGACATGAAATCTGACCATCAATGGTGGATATGTGCAGCTTGTCCATCTTGAAGTGCAAATTTTATCTCCAAGATGGAGATCTATCAGACCTAGCTTCACATCAATAACTTCTCCAGCTGTAGCAAAGAAGGATCTACCAAGTAGTAGAGGATCAACTAGTTTAGCTTCATACTTCAGCACCACAAATTCAATCAAACAATTTCCAACTCTAATAGGAACGATCTCAAGGACTCCTTCTGAAATCCCCGTAGATCAATCAGCTAGAATCAGAGAGATCCGAGTTGGTTGGAAATCCATCAATCCTAACCTCGCAACCACAAAGTATGGCATGAGATTTACATCAGATCCCAAATGACATAGAGAATGCTTGAAACTGTCCTTGAAGATGGAACAGTCTAGCACAAAGACTCCTGGGTCTGGAAGCTTCTCTGGGATCTTATTTTGAAGCACATCACTGACTTTTTTGGAGACTATCATTATCCCTTCTTTTAAAAATCCATCCTTAGAGATCATCTTTTCCGCATACATCCGCAAAGAAGGATTCATCTGTGAAATATCAATGATTGGAATCTCTGTCAACTTCTTTTCCATCCTTGCCTTGCATTTGGCTGCATACAGTTCATGGTTGGACTTGTCAGGAGGTCTAGGGAACGGGATTTTAGGCTTGTAGGCGCTCTCTTCTACACCAGTATGGGATTTCAGAGAATATGCGCATGTGCGACCATGGTGTCGATCGACACTGAAGTGGTGTCGGTCGACGTTGAATGTTGGCGATGGATCCTTGGCTTATTTTCTCCTAGTGTCGACCATTGGTCTCGGGTTTGGTCGATTTTGGTCCGTCATTAAAACTCAAAATCTCCTATGTAGTTGGGTGTCGGGCGACTCTGATTGGGTGTCGGGCGACACCAGTCTTGCTCGACACCACTTTTTCTCTTGTGTCGACCTAGGTCGACTTCCGTTCGTGCTCGAAATTCAAAAAAAATCCTTCTCTAACACGGGTTTTGACAGATACTCAATAGTGGTGTCGACCGACACAACTGCTGTGATTTCAAAACGCCCCTCACATCTTTGTGGCTCATGAATCCTGCCTCAATGGTACCTCCATTTCACTGTGGAACAACCTCTTTTTCATTATGAACAATGATAGCATTAACATACTTCTTTGGGTTCTCCTCAGTTCTTCCTAGGAGGAATCCATCTTGCCTTTTCACAGTTGTAGCAGTCTGAGCAACTTGGACATCAATCTGCTTCACATGAGTATTCAATGCGTCAAATTTTCCATTCAGATCTTCATACAAGGAATCAATCTTTTTGTTGAAGTCCACAGTAGTCTTCTGTTGACCCTCAAGAACCTGCTCCATCATAACTTCCAGTATGCTCTCATGAGGTTGGTGCAAGAGATGCTTGGTAAGAAGAAGCTCCATAAGTCATTGTGAATGAGCTGTTCTGCTTGTAAGGCTTCTGAAACACAAAATTTTGGCTGTAGCCAGAAGAGTTTTGATTGCCTGTGAAAGCACTCTTCTGACCATTACCAGTGTAGGTCTTGTTTCCCTGATGATTCTCATATTTCTGACCCTAAAAACCAGTTCCTCCGATGTAGTTGACATCTTCTTCCTTACACTCATCAAGTGGCACATAAGTGTCAAACTCTGCAGTAAACTGAACCTGCTTCTTGTTCATCAAAAGACTGTGAATAGAATCCAGCTTGTTCTTCATCTCAGCAAACTGAATTCCATCAATATTTACTGCCATTTGTTGTCTTTCAAAGTCAGCATTGCTGGACGCCAAGTTCTCAATCAGCTCACTTACTTTCTCAGGAGACCTCGTCTTGAAGTTTCCATTGCTAGCAGTTTCCAAGGCCATCTGGTACCTCCAATCCACACCACTAAAGAATATGCCCAGAAGCTGAACTTGTGAGAAACCATGGTGTGGAAAGTCACGTTGGTAAGCTCTAAAGTGAACCCAAGCAGCCTTAAAGGCTTCTGCAGGGGCTTGTTTGAACTGTAAAATCAAGGTCCAGAGAGCATCAGATCGTGCATCATCATAGAAGTTCCTCAGAAATGCCATCTTAGTGTCATCCCAGTTGGTAAGAGAACTTGTTGGCAACTGTTTTAACCAGTAAGCAGCATCCCCACCAAGAGTGTGGGAAAAGCTTGCAGAATAGATAGTCATAGCTGATTCCATCATGCTTCATGCTAGTCACCAAGTCCTAGAACCTCTCAATGTGTTCCATGAGACGTTCATGAGAAAGACCATGAAACTGATGATGTCCAACAAGAGTGTAGTAGCTCGTTTTCACCTAAAAGTCGTTTCTCTGGATGGCAAGAATTCTGATCGCAGACCTTTCGCGTAGAACTCATCAGGCCTGTTATAGTCTCCAAGTATCCTGCCAACTGCAGCAGCAGCCTCACCACCCTTGTTGATAAACCCATGCGCCCGCAGCGGCTTCAATGACAGGTGCATGGATGATGTTTCATGCAGCGTCCAACCTCTTTCCATGCTCGTTGTACGTTTGACCCTGATGGTCTCGAAGAACACCATTCTCATATGTAGTAATAATCACGGCTTGCATCATTTTCTCTGGTTTCTTCGCCTTCCGGTTCCTTCTTTCTAGCCTAGAAAGCTCCTGATTCTGAAGATACAAAACTCCTTGGTTGGGTTGCTCCTGGTTGCACGAATAGGCATGCACGAAGTCCAATATCGGGTATCGAACTTGGTGTCAAGCGAAGCTAGTAGGGTGTCAGTTGACGCTGAGCAGTTTTGGTCGTAGAAACTTGCAACAACAAAGACAAGTAAGGTAGAAAGATGTAAGTAACTAAAATAAAAAGCTTGTTAAACATTTAGAACTAGAATATATTGATAAAAACAGAGGCCAGAGCAATGGCACCAAAACATAATATGTCAAAGTTTAATTCCTAGTTATCAACTTCATGTGTACAATGTATTGTCATACTAATTAGGGTATCGAACAAAGGATCACATAATATCAATAGCTTTTTTCGTTTTAAATCAATGCTAAGTAGTGGAAATGGTGGAAAGCAGTAAACAATACGAGTAAATAAAAGTGTAGATTTGATATGAGAAGGCGCTAGACTTAGGGAAGTTCTCAGGAAATCATACAAAGTTAGGCACCGATTAATCATGATTCAGATTTAAGAACAAGTTCAAGAACTAGAAAAAAAAGTGTAAAACAATTCAACTCTCGTTGCAATTATTATATATGTCTAGAAACCTAATTATCCAAAAATCTTTGCAATCTTAGAGTTCTAGACATGCATTCAGTTCAAGTTCTTTCGTTTACAATTTCCCTAAACCAAATCTCTTTGCGATTAGTTAAATCATTCACTGTAAGTTCTTATCAGATTATTAATCACACTCTCATGCCAATCAATTAACCTAAGATATAAGTTCTAGGTGATCAATCCATAATTAGCTTTAATAACAACTTATGTGATGAACATATTGATGGTGAATAATAATTAACCAGAGATCCTAACAGAGCATGAAATCCCTAACGAGAACCCCTAAATCTAAAAAGGTAAACTACTCAAACGTATTGATATTGAAACAAAACATATTGAATAGAAAACCAAACATATTGAATAGATAAAGAAGGGGGTTCAAAATCTTCTCTCAAAGGTTACGGAGTAGCAGATCAGCCCCAAGCTCTCAATATCCCTCAATCCAAAAGCAAGAACAAAGATAAGAGATGAAACTCTCTAAAACCTAATTAATATCCTAAGACGTTCAAGGACTTAATTACAAATAGTGGAACTTTTGGGCTCTTTTGCATTTCTCCAAAATATGTCTTTAGCTTGCGCATAAGTCTTGGTCGGGGTTGGTGTCGACCGACACCAGTGTCTTCTTACGGCTCCAACTTCAACTTCTTGCAATTACTCTAGAAAAGCTCCAAAACTCCTAATTAAGCTCCATTCCCGTGCTGACCTGTAAAAGACTCGATAGACTCGAATTACCAGGTAAAACACTCTATATATACATACATATTATTGTTAAAAATCTGGAAAAACCATGGTATATCAATAAGTGCACTTTGGTGACATAGGTAGCCAAATCAATTCTTTTAAGTCTCACAGCATATACCACAAATCGAGATGTTACAATCACCCCTCTCACAAAGCACAACACACTCATTGTGCACCAAAGTCGTTATCCTTGATGGTGTGATCCCACATGACTCCACATGCGTTTTCGGATTCGGCTCTGATACCACTTGTTACTCCCCGACCGCCACTGTCAGTGGGCCCCACATCCGTTTTCTCAGCCCATGGGCCCACCCTCGTCTGGTGGATATATTATAAAAATGGATATATTATATTGAACATGGATAATATTGAACATGGATAATATTTATAAAAATGAAAATTTTGTAAATGAAATATAAAAATGAAAATTTTCAATATAATATATCCATTTTTATAATATATTATCCATGTTCAATATAATATATCCATTTTCATAAATTTTCATTTTCATTTTTATATTGTTAATATTATCCACTCAACAATTATTATATTGAACATGGATAATATTTTTATAATATATTTTTTATATGATGCAGACTTAATAATTGTTGTATTAGTTAAAAGTTATGATGCAGATACAATTTACACATATAGGTTATTCGTTTCGTTACTATTTAGATATTCTAAAAACATGTTAAAGTATATATGTAAATAATTTAATTAATAATTTAGTATATAGATAATTCATATAATAGTATATTGAGTTAAATAATATATAATTGGGTAAAAATGATAGAAAATTGATGTAAATAATAAAAGTAGTAAAATAGTCATAAAAATGTACACTTAAATCAACAATTACAAACTCAAGAGACTCTCCACTTATGTTCATCGCATATCTCCATGAATGTAACACCTTAACATAAATACACCATTTTATCTTATGTGGCTTAACTTCATTGAGAGAAGCAAGCGATATTGAGGAAGCCATGTGAAAAAACAAAATCGAAATGTAAAGTTTTTGAAGGTTTGTTTGGTGTTTTGAAAATGTGTATAATGATAATGTATATATAGTGTTTTGAATGTATAGGGCTATCTATTTAATTCAAAAATTTATTAAATAAAATATATTGTGATCAATGGAAATATATTTGATTCAAAAATATTGTTAAGTTTCTTAAAAAATGGAATACAATATTTTTTATATAAGTAGTTATATTTTTTGGAAATTATTGTGTAAAAAGTAAAATCATAAATAACATTAGTAAATAGTTATTAATGTGTTACCGGAAAAAGATATTTGTTGTTAGTAGTTATATTTGGTTTTTAGTGATCAAAATTACTATAAATATAACTTGTAGATAATAGAGTAAAGATATTTAAAATATTATAGTTTGTTAAAATGTAGATACAATATTTTGGTTCTGAAATAAATTGTATATTAAATAAATCATATTAACAAAAATTTGGATTTAAAATAGTATCTTAAAATAGTATCTTAAATAAATCATATTAACAAAATTTTGGATTTAAAATAGTATCTGAAATAAATAGTATCTTAACAAAATTTTGGATTTAAAATAATATATAAAATAACCATAAATTTTACAATATTTAAATATTAACTCAACGAATATTTCATTTGTGGTATCTAAACGAATATCCAATTTTCTGTTTTATTAATATTATCTAACCGAATATCTAATTTTAATGTTTTAGTAATATATTTAAATGAATATCCAACTTTTCTTTTAGTCGATTTTGTAATTTTTTAATACCCAACTATCATTAATAATTTTGATAATTGGTTATAAATATCAGTGACATTACATGTAATATAACATGATTAAATGTTTCTTTCTAGAATGTACTTTTAAATCAGTAGTATTTTCTTTCTTGACAAATTTTATTTCATTCATAAATTAATAGTATTTAGATGGTAGAAAGGATAAAATGATACTATTTTAATACCTTTTTTGTCTTACACGATATTAGGAAAAATATATATACAATTAATTTTATAATAAAATATCAAAATTTATAAAATTATAAAAATATTTTCTAATTAAGATACACTGCACAAATTAATTATGGTTGACATTTTTATCATTTAATATTATAATCTACTTAAACTTGGAAATTATGTTCATATTTATTATCTAAAAGTAATACATGATATGTTATTTAATTATATGAGCAATTTTAATTTTATATACATATATATAATATATATCCGACTGATTATTACATTAAATGTGAATATATAGAGAATATATATTATATCAAATGTTTTGATAATGCCGAGGAAACTAATAAAGTACTTATTTAGACTATTATTTAGATTTTTGTAATCCAGTTTTTTCTATGTATACTAATTTTTTAGAATTAATGTTAACACACTAAAATGTCGCTCGACCAAGCGAAGTCTAACTGAAGTATAAGAACAATCAGAACGCAAATGAAGAACAATCTAATATATAATGGGAAACCACTTTCTCCATCTAAGTGACACATGTCCTTTTTTATCTAGCAAATATTTGGGCCTCGACCAATTAACATTCCTAATCCCTTAAGCCCACTAAGACATGAAACATATCTGGCCAATCCAAAACATAACCTTCTTCCCGATGTTTGTTAATCAACACCCACCTCCGCCTCTCCGTATTCATATGGCTTCCTCCGTAACGTCTCCTCCTCAAATCCCCATTCTCTTTGATCTCTATTTAATTAGATTCGTTGTCATCATAAGCTGCTTAACTCTCAATAAATTCCCAAGAACTCTTCATCTTCCTGCCTTTTCGTACCAGTCCCGATGCAGTCCTATAAATCGTCCACCACTTGGCCAAAAACCACCAAGCCACCATCGCCCAGAAGTTTCCTAAACTCAGCCGCCAATTCCCCCCTCTCCAGCGATTTCAGTCATTCTTACGCACGACGTCATAGCTATTCTGGCATCCGCTTCATATGCGACTTCAGACGTCTTCATCTCGAACGATCTGCCAAAAGATTGTTAAAGGAGGCAAGAAGTAGAAATTCAGAGCCACTTTTGTCACTGGAGACAAACAAGGGAATGTCGGAGTTGGTTGTGCTAAGGTTAAGGAAGTTGTGGCTGCTGTTTAGAATCCGCCATTGATGGGAGACGAAACATCTTTCAGCTTCCCATGACTAAGTACCTTACTTTCCCACACAGGTAAAAGTTTTGATTTTGATGTTGTATTGTGACATGTTGCTTCAGAAGAAGGGTTTTGGTTGATAAAAATAGCCAAGTACCCATGGTTGTGTTGAATGAGACTGTTGGTTTATAAGCATAGGTGTTATGGTTAGTGTTACTCAGAATTATGGACTTACGATATTGATATCTGCGTTGTATAACATTTAGAAGAATATGAAAGATCAATAGGCAATGAGTTAAGCTCTTGGGGATGGTTTTTGTTTCTGTATGTATTATAGAGTTTGTTTGTTTGTTTGTTTTTTTTTTTAAACTAGATCAGAGGGAGATTACGGAGCAGCCAAGGTGATGCATAGACCGGCTTCACCAGGTACGGGTGTGATTGCTGGAGGAGCGGTTAGGATCGTGCTAGAGATGGCAGGAATTGTGAACGCTTTGGGAAATAGCTCGAAAGCAACAATGCTCTCAACAACGCCGGAGCCCCTCTTGCAGCAGTTCAACAAATGAGACAGTTTAAAGATGTTGCTCTTTAAAGATCTCCCAGCTGTAACAGGTACACAATACAACTAATTAAAATTATAAAAAACTAGAGACAGACAAATGAATCCGGATAGGGACGAAGGGGAAACAGACCGCTCTGAGAGGATTAGTTTGTTAATATACGTAATTATGTAGTCTCACAAAACAAGTAGGGTAATTAAAAGAAAAAAAACTCATATTGAAAATGAAAATATTGCTAACAAGGTTTCATGCGTTGGCAGGAAAATGGTAAGCAGAGATGGATGGGCATGGCTACACTGCCTCTTAAAGAAAGAAGCTGAGCTCCCTTTAGATACTCTTCCCAGCTCTTCTAATAAGAATATTATTACTAGGTTCTTATGTCTTATTACTTTGATATGTATTGGTGTCTTTTTTGGATTGTCTTGTGCTTGCCCTTTTCTGATATCTTGTGATTGCTCTTTTTGGATCATGTTGGACCAAAGGAACACTTAAAGTGCAGCAGTAAGCAGTCATTAGGAGAAAGGGCTGCGTTTGCCCATACAAAATAAATTAATTATAACAGTTTGATTTACAAATATTTGAAAGTGGTTATATCAAGTTATCAACACAAAACACTGATTTTCAGAAGAAAATAAAAACACAACACAATGACGCGTGATTGAATTTGCATTGGAAAAATAGTTAACATCACAGAGGTGCCATCTGGTCTACAAAGACTCATCGGTCCAAATTTGTATGCAAAAGACAATGGCATAACATTTTACATTTATCATTGGCCACATACGGCCCATAGGAAAAAATAATAATCTATGAACAAAGTGGTGGAGGAGAACGAGAGTTGAAAAAAAAGAAGTAGAGGGAATGAGAAATCAATAGACAACCACACCAATCGAATGATTATCTACTATGACGATGTACACCAAAAGAAGTAGATGGGTCCTCCATCTCAAAACTTTGAACCATGAAATCATGAAAGAAGCTATTCAGGAAAAGCAGTAGTCAAACCTGACAAGATTTGTTTGAAGGGAAGGCGTAGTGTTGAAACAAAAAAAGCTTTCTCGAAGTCGATCGTTTTGTCACTACAATGCAGGCGAAATGAGAATAAAGACATTTTCCACAATAACATAAAACGAAACTGATAACTACATGACCTAACCAATCTAAATAGAAATGAACATTTCCGAACATTAGAACATGGAAGAGGAAAATACGTATAGAGATAATAATACAGAGTGAACATCCGCGACACCATTGCCAAGAAAAAAAAAAAGAGAAGGTTAGCAAATACAATGAAAGGTCTAAAAAACATTTACAACGGTTTCAATTATTTCAAAAGGTCCAATAACAAACATAAGTATACACATGGGGAAATAACAAGTTAAAATAGACATTACAACATCTGAACCCCCGCGCGTGCGCGGGGGCTGAATACCAACTAGTAAGTATAAAGAGGAAAACAATTATCTCAAGAAGACATCTTATACACGAGTAGTTAAACAAGTCATTCTAAAAGCCGGATCTCTTTTGTATACATTCGACCTCATTTTATAAATCTAATTCGACGATCAATCTTAGTTACATCTTTGATACATAGAAAGTATATTCCATACTTACAAATCCATATCCATAAACATATAAATTGTAGTGTAAATTCATGGATTCCCATTTGGCGATGTTTGTGATGACACCTATAATTGTTTCTACTAGTTGATCTTCCAGCCTCCGCGCACGCGCGCAGGTTCACGTTCGTAGGTCTTTATGTACTATACGGTACATTATTTTTTTTCACCGCTTTTGGAATCCATATTTTCAGTATCCTCCCATTTTCATGCAGTTGGATGTATTTAACATTTCAGTATTTTCCTAGCATTAAAGTTATATTCGGGTGTTTATTTTTTTAATTTTTATTTATTAACTGAAATCGAATCGAAAATTACACTGTTGTCAATGAAACATACCTAAACAATCAATACATCCATAAAGAACAATTTGTTGCGAATAAGAACAATTACATGTTATTTATTAGCTGTTTTCCCCCCACTTCCGGGTTTGTTTCGGGTCTGTGGCATTTCGGTGCCACTACTTCTTGCGGTATTTTCCAGTCTCCGGTGGGTGTCTCTCTCGGATTTGCGGTTGTCTTCGTTGGGTCTGCTTCAACGCTTCTTTGCTCGCTAGAGGACGGTGGCAGTGGGCGGTGCGGCTCTCGCGGCGGTGGTGGTGGACCGACAATAGCCGGGGAAGCTCTCCAACATCCTAGGCATCGCATATGTGGTAGACCGACAATGGTGGAAGGCGGGTGGGCTCCTTTTCCTTCCCTTGCTTAGGCATCATCTCTTAGGCGACGTATTTTCTGTGGTTTTTCTCCTCAGTGTTTCTTGGCGGTTATGTTCTAGTCTTCCTGGAGGTCCGACGCTTCTCTCTCGGTGGCGGCTTCTCAAGGCATCTCGTCTCTCGGCTCCAGTAGGTTTTCTCGACGATGGCTGTTCAATTAGCCTAGAGTTTTTCTGTATTCGGACCTCTTTTGGGCTTTTGGGTGTGAAAGGCTTAGGGTTAGGAGGGTTCATGCCCATTATGAAATATGTTATTATTGGGTATGGGGTGTGTTTTCTTTTTTTTAATGTAATTTTCTTTTCTTCCTTCTTGCCTTCTGGTAACAAAAAAAAAAAAAAATTCAATACGAAAGTATTTTAAAAAAAAATGTCCAACTATAATTCTGTTACTAATTATAATTGAACATTACTTATCTATCAAATAATATCTAAACTTTTGATCTGAAATTTATATTATTTACCAACATATACCAATATATAAAAAGATAATATTTTATTTTTGCTTGATAAACATGTGTGTTGTTCTGATAAATGTATTTTTCATAGATTTATGGCCAAAATATGTGAAACATTGTCTCATATGCCCCTCTTTCTCAGAATCTAATCTCTTATACCCCCACTTAATCTACGTGCCCCTCATTTTTTAAATGAAATCCTGTGATGACGATTTTGCCCTTCTCATTTTGATTTAATTTATATGAATAATCGTTTACCTCCAGTAGTACTAGTATTACCAGAACCAGTATTACCTCCATTGTAGTATTACTTCCAGTGGTGTTGGTATTACCAGTGTTACCTCCAGTGGTACTGGTATTACCAGTGTTACCTGTATTACCAGTGTAGAAAAAATATCGTTACCTCCAGTAGTACGCATCGCGCACAGGTATGCGCGTAGAGCTCCTAACCACTGAGCTACCGTTGTTTTCAACAAATACTTACCGGTTTAATTATATTTAAGTCCTTACAACCATTCATTAAGGGTAAAATTGTCATTTCGACATTAAAAATAAAACAGGGGCATTTGAGATTTATGATGGAGATATAGGGGCATACCAGCTCATGTCTCAAAATATGTTATGGAACCTGTTAATCTTTGGAATTATTTGGAACAAAGAATATCTTTACCAATCAAATGTGCAATAAAGCGATCCCCAAATCTCTTGTATATGCTAATCTCATCCAACTATTTACCTAACTTATGGATTCTGCAAATCGTCGTTGATCTTAAGACTAATTTATGCTCAAGAGTACACAAAAATCTTCAGGAACGAGCTTTGAATGATCTTTGATCACAGCACAATACCTATAGCAATGAAGGCTCAAGCTTTCCTCGCCACTCGAACATTCGTTTCATCATCGACATGATGTTCGTACGTATGCTCTTGATTTCACAAAGTTATAACTTGCTTCTTCACTGACCTCAACTTTTCGGATATAAACCGGGAAAATCATTTTTTTGTCGGATGCTGAACTGGTAGACACTTGACCACATAGGTTTGATTTCATCTCTACGCAAGATTTGAGATCCTCTTCGGTTCTTGGTTTATTCAGTTTGTCGATTATTTCTTTGTAATCTGAAGTTTACACTTCCCATTTACGTCTTTTGATCCTTCTCTTGATTTTATCTTGATCATCTGATTTACCACCGTGAACAAAATAATAATGTTGATAAAAGCACAGTGAGCTGCCATGCAGCCAGTAATCGAGATAGAGTAAATACCTAAATTTTGTTTACAGGAGCCAAGGAGTTGTGGTGATACAAAGAAACGTGTCCCATATCTCTTCTCTGAGCAGTCATTCTGTGCAGTTAGGTTGAACTCTGACACTGGAATTTCATCATGAACCCTTAAACCATGTTTTTCGGGTGCACAACTCTCGAGTTCTATTTCTGAGGCTGCCATGGTGGATGAATCGTGGCGAGGAGATTTGATTCCATCCTTTTCTTGTGGCGTAGAGTGATCATCAGTGTCATGTAATGCTACTGATTCTAATGTGCTACTTACTTGTACCGGTGATTCACTTATCTCCAACTTTTGCAATATCCAACTTTAACACGGCCACCACAACAATGCAGCCATATCTTATCCTTAGAAGGAAGCAAAATTCCTTGAAGCACTGATTTAAGTGTTCTTGCAGCTATGGCTGCAATGCACGTAAGGAATCTGTATAGGTGAAAGCTTGGTTCACCCAGAAGACATCCAAAAACTAAGAAACATCAAAAATACAATAAAACACATATATAAATGACCAACAAATAACATTCAATTCAGAGAACGGAAAAACTTACCAACTTTCACCATTCTGCGTCTTGGCTCTCAAATCAAATAGAACAGAGTTTCCCAGAAGTTAAAATGACCGAATGGATCTCGTAAACCTGATTCTCCGAGAGACTTCAGTTTCCAGAAGTAAACTAAAGGAGAAGAGAGAGAGATGTAGACAGAGAAAACAAAAATCAAAGAGAGAGAGAGAGAGAGAGAGAGAGAGAGAGAGAGAGAGAGAGAGAGAGAGAGAGAGAGAGAGAGAGAGAGAGAGAGAGCGGGTAAATTCTTCTTCTCTTTTATCTTTTTGTTGCTTTCTATTCAATCGTAACCTGCAGAGAAATATATATTTCAAAGGAGATAAAAAGTGAATCGGTGTTCAAATTTTCCCCTTTCTCACACTCGAATTACGCATAATCGAAGCCAATCCCGCGAATGGAGACCCAAACGTAACAATGTTAATGGGAAAACACATGTTCACACTGAATCGAAAAAGAGGGAGATAGAATAAATTACATGGTCGAGGCAGCGGGAGTCAGAGTCGGGCGAGAAAGCGCCGTTGATTAGGTCATCAACTTCAGAAGGAATGCTCTGGGATGTTTTCTTCGCCGCGTTGACGGTGACCGGGGAATATCAAGGTGAAAGGTGGAGCGGCGGAGAATAAGAACATGGCGTGAAAGGGTGTAAAAAGGGGAGATGAAGGATATGATATATATTATTCAATTGACGGTGGAAGTTGGAAGATATGAGAAGGACATGAAAGAGTGTTTAATGTAGACGATTGATTGACTTCCCTTTACGTTTGATGTTACGACGATAATCCTTTCACCTTTTTTTTAATGAGTCGCCATTTTCACATTAAATGGAAACTGAAGTTTTGATCACCAAAAAAGTGGAATCTGAAGTGATGATTTAGGTTGACAAATGATAAAATGGGCTTGGAGTTGTTACTGGGTTTCAAATATTGTACGGCCATTTAGGAAAACTTTGGATTAGGTTTGTCATGTGAAGGCCCAATTTTTTTTAATAAAGTAGGACACGTGGCACAAGGAGGAGAGAAATGGTTTCTCATTATATATGAGATTACAAGAATGTGATATAGGATTCGATAGATCGAAATGGATCTAACTCCTCCGGAACCATCACTCTTCAGCTTCCAGTCAGCCTCATTGACGTCATCCAACAAGGAGCTGCTGGAGCAAACAACGTCACATGACAAACCAACAACGCCGGGACAAACCTTGTATTGATTATGACGATGTCATCATAAACCGGTTCGGTCGTTCAAACGAAGAAGGCAGACGTGTTACCGACGAACTCAATGTCAGGGATAAACGGACAAACTGGAAACCGGGTCTGAATCAGATTCAATAGTACATCGGCATCTGAAATGGATTCAGGACTAAACGAACTATCTTGCCACTAAACCCTAATGCACCAAGACATGCTCCGGATGATATGGCTGAAATTCGTCCAATGCTTAACTACCTAGTCCGCCAAACGCACAATACTTAGGTCACCATTAGGACCAATAAAATCGCTAACCGCGCTCGCTGAACAAGAACGACGCTTTAATGCTCATTTCGAGAAGCTCCATTGAAATTCAGGTGAGCGGAGACCTCATTTGAGTGTGCGTCAACGTACTTACCTAGATTTCTCCCAGGTTTCTTCTCCCCTAGAAATTCAATAGTCGTTACAACGTTGTGCACCCGATTCGTTCCCGCTCAGACCTATACAACGACCCCCATTCCTTTCAGCTCGAATTCGATTACAACAGATCTCACATGCAATCGGAGCCAAACATGTAACACCCCTTCATGTTTTTCTATTGACCGGCCAACAGTCAAACAAGAACATGACAGTTCGAACTCGTACGGTCAAACGAAAATGAGTCGTTACGTACAAAATTAGAGACATTTTGATATGAGGCAGAAAGATTTATGAAAAACCGAACCAATCCAGCCGTGACCCCGTTTACCTCGCTTTGGAGGCTAAGGCTTTTGAACTCGTACCATGTCTGCGAGTTGTGTTCGGTTCGACTAAACCGTATATCATGGAAATATCCCATTTTTAGTCTTTTAAATAACTCACAAAATGAAAATATCAAAACATAAGGGTTTTCTAAACAGCTTTATGGGATCCTAAATCTGAAACCGAAATCAATATTAAAAATTGTTTTTAAAAAAAAACAGTAGGAAATGGCAATCGAAATCTAATCCGAAGGGCCTACGCATCCGTAAAAACTTATGGATCATGAAAAATGTGAAAACTAGTTGAATGAGCAATATAAGACTATCTAATGAGCTAGCTCCCACTACAAAGGCTAAACCCAATCCTGACCACTCCCAAACTAACAATCAATAGTCAAAGCAACAATAAAATAAACACAAACATGTTACATGTTACCTCCCCGTGAGATAATATATAACGGCTAACAAACACAAGGAAGAGATTTGAAAACCGATGCCACTGTGGAACATGACGCCGACTTCCGCAATCTCGAATCGGTCTAAAGAATATGATGCACTCAACTCCATTGACCCCTATCATGAACTCGGTAACTTCTTCTGGAACACCTAGCATGTAGCTCTACAGACATACAAATAGAACATCCATCACTCTTACTTTTAAACACAAAGTCGTACAAATAATACACCGTTATCTGTCATTCGATATGAGGTGAGTCAGGCTGCCCCTTTTTCATGAAAACCAAAGTTTTCATCGTGCTCGGTCCTAGGCCATGATCTCGTCTCTCCAAGCCTCGACACCTACTGTTATCACCCGCATAGGTTAACACCACCAGGACCTGACTACGAGAGTACGTAAGTGAACTACACCGGGACTCCCAAGGATCCATCGGGAGAGAAAGTATCAGAAAGCCTCACACACGACTTTCTGGATCTATTGCACCCTAATTTTTTCTAACTTGTATGAACCCTATGTGGATCTATAAAGAAACTATCACAAGCAAACTCCATTGGGACTCTAACAAGCAAGACTTGACTCAACCCTACGAAACTATTCTTAGCAAGTCTATCAAAACACTTCTACTAGACACTACCAGAACCACAACCCAACCTATCTAGCACCATTGCCAAGATTAGGTTATTACACAAAAGTAATTCCTTTATTAATTTCCACCATTTGTTACACTATTATATGATTAATTATCTCAATTCAATTAATTAATTTCTTGATTAAATTTATTATTAATATGATTTATATGATTACTTAATTTCCAATTCAGTTAATTAATTAAATAGTTTCACGGTCATATTCATCATTATTCCTAAATTAGAATTTATATGTGCCATGCAATATCACCGGTTATTACATTCTTAGTTTCATTATTACATATTCCATTCTAAGTTCATTTTATTTTAACGGGAACATTCCTATAGACTTCTAGGGTTTATAGGTTTTATGGTTATATATACAGATTCTATCTACTCTAATGCAATAATCAACAAACAACCCCAACTCACAGCGGTTTTTGGATAGCAAACGGACGTGACCTCAAGTATCGATGACCAAACCCTCGAAATTCATGAACCCATAAAAGCTGATGTGGAAAAAGCGGATGAACAAATGTTGACCTCTGACCTGGTGTTTGACTTTCACTTTTACCTTAACTCGAGCGTTGACTCCGGTGTCTATTTACGCGCGGCGGCTTCGGTGGTTTCCGGTGGCCGGTGAGACGTGGATGTGATGGTGATGTGGTGGTCCGGTAGTGTAGGTGCTTAATGATAGTTATTAAGGCCAGTGGTGTGTTTAGGGATTTAGTAGGGTAATTGGGATGGATTTATTTGTTTCTTGGCAAGGAAGAAAGATGGGGAATAGCGGTGAGTGGCTTACGATGGGGAAGAGATAATAACTGATGGTGAATTTTTCTGTGAATCAAATATCCTTTTATAGCTGAGGTTCCATCCTTATGCATAAGAAAGTGGTGACACCTAGCTTGTGAGGTGTCACTTTGTGAGCTTAAAAGCTCATGCAAGTGGACAGCACATGGCTATGCGTCCACATGAGGAAAATTCAGTAATGATGCATTTCCAAGTGTTCTCTCTTCCAATCATAATCCGCCTTCTCATCTCTGGTAATTTTATGTTTTGTCATTCCTCGTTAATTTCAGTCAATTCTTAGAATTTCTTAAATACCATTTAATCTCTTTTTCGTCTTGATTTTCATGTTGACTAAAAATCAATAAATATGTTTTAGTATTTTTATTTGATTTAAAAATTATACGGTTTATCAATTACTTTCTTGGAAAACACATATTTTAGATCACTTAAAATTATGTCTTCAACTTTCTTGTCTTTTAAATAATTTTCGGATAATTTTTGAGAATTATTTTGTCCCAGATTGCTTTTCCAGTCTTAGTATAATGAAATTCATTATTTCGCTGGAAAATAATTGAACTCCGATTTCCACCATTTCTTCCGAACAAGTAATATCCTGTCAACTATGTTTTGAGATTGATTATTATATTATTCCCTTCTTAAAGGAATTCTTCCTCAAATTATAAAATCGACTTAACCCTGAATCCATAATTATGCTGCTCCATTATGATGTGTCCACAAAAATCTCGGTAAACATCTCATGTCAATCATCGATCCCCGAATGTATCTTCAAAATCTATATTGTCCATTCGATAGATTTTCTGTTGCCGTTACCCAATCTTTTATTTGTCTTCTGAATTCTCCCTTACCAAATCTGCGAAGAAGTTTTACTTTTCCCATATTTCCTGCCTTAAACTCTAATCCTTGTACCAATTCATTTTAGTCTTTCATGTCTTTTTGTTTTCTAGGGTTCTGATATAACCGAGATTTTACCTGTTTTACCACTTATTTTAGGACACTTTAATAATTGATTCACGTGTTTTTAAATTGTTTTAGTATGTTTTGCATATTTTCAATATCAAAACTCCTTTCAGAAAACCCAAGCTTAATGCAAGTTCAATGGAGAAAAATTCAACTTTTCGATACCGAGTCATTTCGTCAGAAGTTCAACATCAAATGAAGCATTTCTCACAGGTTGATCATACTCAAATTTGGACTAGAGATAGAGAGATCTACCACCTTTAATCTCCACTAAACATGGCAAAGATCTAACAGTTCAAACTCAATAAAACGGAAGCATAAGACATGACCACGAGCAGCCAAAGCACAACTAAGAAGCTCATGGCCGCGACCCAGCTAGCTCTGGACGAGACCTGGGAAGTCGCGGCCCATCCCTGCCAGGTCGCTCCCGATATGGGTCATTCTTCAAATTTTAGCCCATTTTCCATATTTTAACTTGTCCCACATCGAAAGTTTGAGATTTCTTAGATTTTATTGTCACTATAAAGGGGTATTCCCCCTCTCCTTGTATTCACCACGAAATTTATAATCCAAAATATTTATTTAGAGTTTTAGTCCTTTTAGTCTTTTGTTTCTTAGTTTTAGGGTTTAGAAGTTTTAGGGTGCTTGAGAGAGATCATAAGCCTCTAACCCTAGACCTAATTTATCCTAGTCAGTCTAAGCAGATAGCATGTAGCCGTAATCTGCTACTCCATGGCTGAATAGTTCGTTTATAGGGTTTTACAAGGTAGTTACCTAAGAGAAATGATATCAGTTTTATTATGATTACTTGTACTGAACTTATTTTTGATTTCTAGGGTTCTTTTTTAAAAAGTTTGTTCTTAATGCATGAAACTAGAGTCATGAAATAGACTGATAAGGCCACAAAAGGCTGAATTTGTTAACGTGGCCTAGCTTAGGATTGAATTTGTGTTGCAAGGTACGAGAGTTCACTTGTAGGGCACTATGAACGCTTTAATGAACTTGATATTTATGCATGATCTTCCTCGTGGCCAGCTGCGAGAGTTTACTAGTATAGTTGAAGAGATTAGGTGTGTAGTCTACGACAGTAGGCTAGGCATATTATCGTGTTCGGGTTTGTGGAACTAGATAGAAACAACTAGAAGCAAAGTTAAATTTGTTTGGATCATTTTGAACCTCTTAATATACTCTTTGGACGCCCAATTCTTTCCCATTTAAGTGCATTTTCATTTGAAATTCTCTTTTACTTGATACTTTGATTACTTGAGACACACTATCTCATATTGTCTTAGCTCTCCTCTAATCTTTCTTGACTTTGTAGATAGGCATAGCTTCTCTGTGGATCGATACTCTAAGTACTATAGCACACATTTGTGCACTTGTACACGTGGGGTTTTATAAATTTAAAACTTGAAAGTTCTGAAAAAGGGGCGCATCGAGGTTTTGGTGCCGTTTTCGGTGAAGTTATATGTTCTCATCTGCTTAGTCTCAAAGGTTAGTGATCTGACTCTAAGAACACTCCTTTCTACTCATTTTTTTTTCTTTTTGGTTTCAAGTCTCTGAAACAATGGATCAGCCTCTAGAGCTTAATCACGACTCGAACCATGAGCCTTTAGACCCATCTCAGGTTCATAACTCATTCAACTCTCATAGCTCGCAGCTCTTAGTTTGGAAACCAGACTCGATCAACACACTTCAGGGACTCTCCCGGCTACCTCGTTTTCGTGTAATATCATTTGCTCCTATGTGGACCAGGAAGTTCTCACAAAATCTTCTGCCTCATCAGATTCTGAGAAATCAGTACCGCATTGGGCCACTTTATCTACATGTACACCAACTTGAAGGAATTATTAACCAATACTTAGACTTCCAAGCCATGTTTGACTCTATTTTGCATGACAAGTTAGAAGCTCTCTCTACTACTTTTCCCAGAAAACTAGAGGATATTGCAGTTCTTGTCCGACTTCTTGAGAAGCAAGCTCAAAAACATTAAGAAATGATCAATGAAAGGCTATCATTGATTATACAGGAGTAGGAGAAGCTGAAAAACAACATAAATCACGACTTTCATGGATTCCGCAACATGAAAGTGCAATGGAAGAAGCCAACTATACCAACGAATGGTACAAAGAGAGAACTAACACTGAACTCCAACAACTTGAGCTCGTCTGAGCCAGCTTGAAAACAAAACAGAAGAAATCAACCAAGTAGTGGAAAAAATAGTTGATACTCAAAAATAAGTTGAGAAGAACTTAGAGCATGTTTCACTATGTTCTCAAGCCAAGAAAATAAGAATCAAAGTGTAGTTACGGAGAAACCTTCGAAGGAAATGGAGAGTTTCAAAACTTTTTTGAATTAGGAGAAGTTCTGGAGGTTGAAAAAGATCTTAAAGAACGTGCTTACATTGGTCATGATCCTAATTTTCGAGCTAGATGTCATTGCAATCTCACACCAAGATCTCCTCACAACTCATGGGAAACAGCTCGATCACCACTACCTCAAGACTCTGAACAATGGCCAAACACCTCTTCTCCTCGGCCACGCAGCTCTGAACTGCAGCCAGTCTCACTTCACCTCGACCACGCATTCAAAAGTCGCGTCCAGCCCCTCATTCACTGCAGCCAAGCTCTCAACGCATGTGGCCAAGCTTCATCACACCTCAACCATCAACTCCATACCCGCGGCCAAACACCATTTTGCCTCAACCTCGTGCCCTGAAACCACAGCCGAGCCTTCTCCCTTCACAACAATTCAATCAAGGTGATAGATCACATTTCGGTTACTCCCAAAAACTGATACGTGATCCTGGATGTAAATATGATGATCAGGATGGCCAAAACAATGAAGAAAAATTTTCAGCTTGCAATTTTGTTTTTTTTTTTCATTTCTACCTCAACTCAACATTCCATCAATAAATGATGAGATGAAGAATCCAATCCAGAAGAGCACTACAGCTCAGATGATGAGGAAAACATCATTCCATCACAACCACACTGATATGCTCGAGTTTCACTATCCCTAGAGCTACACCGCAAATGCACAGATATGCAATTGTAGTATATAGGGTTTGAATCCACATAGACTCAAGAATTTTACGATAAATTATAAAGCATCAATTAAGCTAAGAAGAACAATGGATAAGCAATAAACAAGGCATGAAAGTAAATAAAACGGTTTGTGGAAGTTCTCAGGAAATCAGGAATATAGACTAATCAATCAATCGGGATCAAATTAAGAACGACTCTAGAACTAAAATCACCAGAATATAATAGACCAGCTTTCGTTGAGAATATTAAATATGTCTAACAACCTAGCAAACCAACTTTCGTTGCGAGTTCTAGAGTTCTAAACATGCATTAATCTCAAATTTGTTTGTTCACAATTTCCTTAAACCAAATTTCTCTGCGAATAGACAAATTTCTCATCTAGGTTCTTTCTAGCTAATCAACCAAATTTCGTTGAGAGAATGAACCTAATATCAGTAATCTAAGTGGCCAATTCAGATTAAGCATTAAGATCAACCTAGACAAAGAACTAGAAAGTATGAATTCCTATAGATCAATTAACCTAATATTTTGATATATCATGATTTTTAGGACTTTTAACCATGGTATATGTCTTATTTATCGAGTCTTTTAGAGTCTTTTGGAGTCCTTTTATGTATGTTTTCAGGTCTAGGCATGTTTGGAGCGGATTTGGACATTATAGCGCATTCTGGAGCTATTTGGAGAATTAACCCGAGAGGATGAGTTCACTGTCGAAAACAGAGTATTGTGTCTATCGACACAACCTGTGCATCGATCGACACACATGCAGAAAAAGCAATTCTCGGCGGTTTAATGAAGAGTTTGGAATTTGCAACAAAGCCCAGAAGTTTCTCATAATTACAAAGAAGCCCCAGCCGAGTTTAGATCATTATATTAGGGTTTTTAGCCAATTGTTTAGGCGATGCTTTCAGACTTAAGTTTTATTTTATTCAGAGAGAGAGGTTTGGAACTCATATTCTTTGTTTCTTTTTATGATATTTGGTTTTCTATTCATCATGTCTTTTGCTTCAATTGCCATGTCTGAGTAGTTTACCAGTTAGGTTTAGGGATTCTCACAGGGGATTTCATGGAGTTGTAGGTTGATCAATCTGTAGGGATTCATATCTTTCTAGTTCTTCATCTAGGGTTGTTCTTACCGCTTGATCTGAATTGCCCACTTATATTATTGACGTTAGGTTGATTTCTGCAATGGAAGTTGATTAATTAACTAGAAAGAACTTAGATGAGCAATTTGACTATTCGCAAAGAAATTTGGCTTAGGAGAATTGTGAACGAAAGAACCTGAGATTAATGCTTGTTTAGAACTCTAGGATTCGCAACGAAAGTTGGCTTGCTAGGTTGTTAGACATAGATAGTATTCGCAACGAAAGTTGGTCTGTTATAATTCAGTGATTCTAGTTCTAGAACAGTTCTTAATTAGATCCCGATTGATTGATTAGCCTGTGTTCCTGATTTCCTGAGAACTTCCTGAAACCTGACGCCTTCGTTAATTGTTTACATTCACCTCACTTCATTCGTTTACTTGCTATTCTGTTTACTGCTTTATAATCTGATTCGCTTAGCTTAATTCGATTAATCATAATCAATCGCGTGAAACTAGAGTCTCTGTGGGATTCGATACCTTTTAAACTACAATCACATAACTGTGCACTTGCAGTAGAATATGATTAAAACTTTACACGTACCAAGTTTTTGGCGCCGTTGCCGGAGACTCTTTGAGTTCGCCGATAGATTCAGTATTAGGATTTAGACTAAGCATTTTTATTATTTTTCTAGTTTACTTACGTTTTTGTTTCTTTGTTGTTGCAGGAATCGCATTGTGTCGACCGACACCCTATAGGCATCGATCGACACAAGCCGCGACCAGTGATACCGAGAGCTTAAGCATTTAGCAGGATTCTCTCTATAGAACCTGTGATTCTGATTCGCGGTGAGGACGGCATTTTACGAGACCAAGAGGGTCACATACGCAACGCGAAGGTTCAGAAACTAGATGGGGAAGGAAACCCCATCATACCAGATGTTGTCGTGGGCGCGGAACATCCACGAGAGGAAGATGATCGCGAGAAGACACTTGCTGACTATAACAGACCGGATCTATTCTATGCTAATCGGTCTGCGATTCGACCACCTCTGTTTTCCAGAGCTGAGTTTAGGCTGAAACAAGAGTACTACACATTGGTTGGGCAGCATCAGTTCCATGGTCTTTCTAGCGAGCATCCTATGGATCATATAGACACATTTGAGGAATTGGCTAGCAGTATCAAGTCTGAGGAAGTCTCTTCAGATTATCTTTTCTGTAAGCTCTTCCCATTCTCTCTTAAAGGAGAAGCAGCTCACTGGTTGAAACAGCTACCACCAGGATCTTTGACCACTTGGGATGCAGTCAAGAGTGGGTTCCTTAGACACTTTTATGACGATGCTAGATCCGAACAGCTTAGACATGAACTCATGACATTCGAGCAGGGACCTACAGAGGCCCTGAAAGCAGCTTGGGCGCGTTTCAAGATGCACCAGAGAGATTGTTCGCATCATGGTTTCTCTGAGGTTCAGCTGCTGAGCGCATTTTTCAGAGGTTTAGACTTTTGGTATCAGAGAGCTATGGACACAGCAAGCAATGGGAACTTCTATACCAAGACTCCAGAGGAAGCTAAAGAGCTTATTGAGAACTTGATAACTATCAATAGTGTCAAGAATGCTGACTAGGAGAGGCAGAGATCTAGTAGCAGAGATGATAGCTTGCAGATAGCCGATATGAGGGACAAGATTGATTCTGTCCACAGCATCCTAGTTAGGAAGAGGCAAATTCGATCTGATGCAGTAGCCGAAGAGTTTGCAGAGGTGAATTATATAGATGAAGATGATTATCATGGACAGACATATAGAAATCAACAGAGACAAGCTCTGAGATCGAATGATTATGGCTATTCATCTCACCAAGCCTCCCCATCCAATGAGCAAACAAAGATTGAGTCCATGCTTGAGCAGCTACTTCTTGGACAGAATAAGATGACACAAGATCTGAATGGAAAGATGGACTTCATGTATCAAGATCTGAATGGGAAATTGGAGACTCTGACAAGCAGAGTTGATAATCTGGATGCTAGGATGATGCAAGTGGAAGCCGATATACAGACAGAACATATTAAGGCAGCTTTGGCAGCAGAAGAAGCTGAGCAGAATCATGATACTAAGGTTTTGGAGCTGCAAAACCCGAGAGAAATTCGAAATAAAGATACTGTGTCGATCGACACACATCCGTGTCGGTCGACACCACTCTCGAGTTTTCGTGACGGACCGAAATCGACCCACCTCGACATCAAGGTCGACTCGAATCGAGTCAATGTCGATCGACATCACTTTAGTGTCGATCGACACCATGAGCATGAGCAGCCAGTTTGTCCAGAGAAGCAGAATGCAGCTGAAGAAAGAGCCTACAAACCAAAGATTCCTTTCCCTAGGAAGTCCAAGCAAGAGATTCAGTTAGAAAAGTACATGAAGATGATGAGAGATAAGCTAACTGAAGCCCAATTGATTGATGTTATCAAGAACATTCCTATGGCGAGGAGCTGTGTTACAAACATAATTTCTAGTGACATGACTGAAGAAGAAGGTGTTTTGATGGTCTCTGAAGTGTGCGATGCCGTTATTCATGGCAGGATTCCTGAGAAACTAAAGGATCCATGGGGTTTTATGTTAGACTGTTCTATCTACAAAGACAGATTCAAGAGATCTTTGTGTGATCTTGGCTCAAGTGTGAATCTCATGCCATACATTGTGGCTGTGAGATTGGGACTGTTGAACTTCCAGCCCACTTGGATCTCTCTTGTCCTAGCTGATCGATCAAGGAGATATCTAGAAGGAGTTCCTGAAAACATCCCTCTCAGAGTTGGAAACCACTTTATTCCAACGGACTTTGTGGTGCTGAAGTATGAGATTGAGCCTGATGATCCTCTACTGCTTGGTAGATCCTTCTTAGCTACTGCTGGAGTTGTGATTGATGTGAGACATGGACTGATTGATCTCCACCTGGGAGATGATCCATTGCGGTTCAAGATGGATATGCTGCAGAAACCCACCATTGATGGACAGAGCTTCAGTGTGGAAGTGGAACCAGAGATTCCTGTTGGAGAAGAGAAGATGGCAGTTCATTCTGAACTTGCTCTAACATCTTCTGATCCTGCAACTGCTCTTAAGAAGAAAGCTCCAAATCTCTTCCATCCCCCAAAGCACAGGTATGACTCTTCTAAACTCAAACCTCCTAACCACAAAGTTGTGAATGCAGGCAAAACCAGTATCCCACCCTCGCTTCGCTCCCACCCTGGTTCTCTTCGCTCTTATCTTGGGAAATCTCATGATCCGAAAGCTTATACGCCACCTTGGCTGAAGAGACATTCACAGAGACACTCAAAGTCTCTGTTGAATCCCCCATAAGTCCGATCTCCTATCCATAGTCAAGCTATTGACTTTAAACAAGCGCTGAGTGGGAGGCAACCCACTAGTAGGTTCGTTTTTCTTTTCATTTTTCGTTTTGATTTGGTGTTATTGATTTTTCTATTTTAGTGTGTTCAAAAGCGTGAGAACCTGGCAGAATCGCTCAGCATCGATCGACACACCTTTTGTGTCGGTCAACACAGATGCGATTTACGGTTTGCCGATTCAATTGCGGTCCAGACACCGGTTATCTACATAACCACGCGCATATTCGCCTTGCATCGATCGACACCCTTGTGGCATCGATCGACACAGGCCGACGACAGGTAAGTGTTCTGACCCTTTTTTGGATTCTCTTAATTCCGATTTTTCTTCTCACCAATCCTAGCTTGACACCACTGGGGACAGTGTGTTTCAAGTGTGGGGGAGGTAGCTACTGACACATCGGTTTTTGTTTTCTTAGAGTCAGTCCAAATTTGTTTTATTGAGTCAAAATTGAGTAGGAAACAAGGACTTTTCGAGGAGATTACCACACTTGTAGGAACTTAAGTAACCATTGGATGATTTGCAGATGATCTATGACTATTAGAAAACCCAACACAGACCAGCCTACTGAGGACACCCATATCACTTCAGGTATTCAGAGAATCCATTACTTGACTTCACCTTTACCTTGACTTAATTTTCTCGCCTATGGGATTGGTATACTTTGAGTCGGATTCCTCTGTTAGTTCTGACACAGATTGTAAACATGTCTGATTATGGTTCCCTTCTCCCCTGCCTTGAAAGTAAAAAAAAAAAAAAGAGATAAACTGATGATAAGCTAGTTACTTCGAAGTGGTCGCGGGAGTAGTAGAGACCCCTATTACCTCCTGTGCATCCATGGAAACATGTCCAAAGTTATACCCCGAATAAAAAGGGAAGAACACTGATAGAAAATATAAAATGATACCCAGTGGGGAAAAATCAGTACTAAGGAAGGGAAAAGAGAAGAAAGGAACCAGAAACAACAGTTGAGTGGTCAGGTGCTAATAGAGTAAGAATCCATGTGTTCTTTGATCGATACCCCATAGGTGAGACCGCACTTAATAGCTTATAGAAGTCAGTATGGTGAATTTGGATGCTCTGAATGTGATTGTGGAGTTTACTCAGGATAGTTGCTAAGTGTGGGGGAAGTACATGTTGGTCTTGATGTTTGCAGGTTCATTTTCATGTGGCTTACTAAGGGGAATCTGAGTGTGGTGCTCCTACGATGAAACGAGTTTCTGAAGTTTTCAAACTTCTTCTCCTGATATTGGTCTTCTGTTTGCTTGAGGGCAAGCAAAAGCTAAGTGTGGGGGAGTTGATATATCATTGTTTTTAGGACTTTTAACCATGGTATATGTCTTAGTTATCGAGTCTTTTAGAGTCTTTTGGAGTCCTTTTATGTATGTTTTCAGGTCTAGGCACGTTTGGAGCGGATTTGGACATTATGGCGCATTCTGGAGCTATTTGGAGAATTAACCCGAAAGGATGAGTTCACTGTCGAAAACAGAGTATTGTGTCGATCGACACAACTTGTGCATCGATTGACACACATGCGGAAAAGGAAATTCTCGGCAGTTTAATAAAGAGTTTGGAATTTGCAACAAAGCCCAGAAGTTTCTCATAATTACAAAGAAGCCCCAGCCGAGTTTAGATCATTATATTAGGGTTTTTAGCCACTTGTTTAGGCGACGCTTTCAGACTTAAGTTTTATTTTATTCAGAGAGAGATTTGGAACTCATATTCTTTGTTTCTCTTTTATGATATTTGGTTTTCTATTCATCATGTCTTTTGCTTCAATTGCCATTTCTGAGTAGTTTACCAGTTAGGTTTAGGGATTCTCACATGGGATTTCATGGAGTTATAGGTTGATCAATCTGTAGGGATTCATATCTTTCTAGTTCTTCGTCTAGGGTTGTTCTTACCGCTTGATCTGAATTGGCCACTTAGATTATTGATGTTAGTTTGATTTCTGCAATGAAAGTTGATTAATTAACTAGAAAGAACTTAGATGAGCAATTTGACTATTCGCAAAGAAATTTGGCTTAGGAGAATTGTGAACGAAAGAACCTGAGATTAATGCTTGTTTAGAACTCTAGGATTCGCAACGAAAGGTGGCTTGCTAGGTTGTTAGACATAGATAATATTCGCAACGAAAGTTGGTCTGTTATAATTCAGTGATTCTAGTTCTAGAATAGTTCTTAATTAGATCCCGATTGATTGATTAGCCTGTGTTCCTGATTTCCTGAGAACTTCCTGAAACCTGACGCCTTCGTTAATTGTTTACATTCACCTCACTTCATTCGTTTACTTGCTATTCTGTTTACTGCTTTATAATCTGATTCGCTTAGCTTAATTCGATTACTCATAATCTATCGCGTGAAACTAGAGTCTCTGTGGGATTCGATACATTTTATACTACAATCACATAATTGTGCACTTGCAGTAGAATAGGATTAAAACTTTACACCAATCATATTCCATGAAATTCCTAATGAGAATCCCTAAACCCAACTAGTAAACTAATCAGACATGATCAATGAAACACATATCATAATGAATAGAATATTCCATAACATAAAAGATATAAAGAAACATGGGTTCGAAATCTTCTCTCTGTCGAGTATCGGATCAGCCCCTCAAATCTCTCTCTCTGAATGTAAAATAAAACTTAACCTAAAAAATGGCTTAAAACCCTAATATAAAGTCTAAATACGTTTTGGGGCTTCTTTGTAATTATGTGAAAATTCTGGGCTAAGCTGCAAATATCCAAGAATCTTCATTAATCGCCGAAATCACTTTTGTAGGAGGTATGTGTCGATCGACGCCATAGAGGTGCATCACTCGACACACTGATGATATGTGAGCATCGGGCTTCAGCGATTGATATCTTAGGCCGATAATGTTACGGTAAACTCCACAGCTTTTGCATCGATAATGCATCGACCGACACAGGAGGTGTGTCGATCGATGCTCAACTCTTCTGGCCATAGTGACTTTTGTCATCTAGATGTTTAGCTCCAAAATGCGCCATAATCTCCAAATATGCTCCAAACGTACTTAAACCTGTAAAATACTCTAAAAGACTCCAAACACACATAAAAGACCCAATAACAAAGACCTATATCATGGTTAAAAACCCATAAAAACCATGATATATCACACACTCAACTGAAAGCAACTCAAACACTCATGGAGATCAACATGCACATACACATATTAGTAAGGAAGAACTTATGGAATTCAATAACTTTGTTAGAACAATCCCTATGTGTATCTCATTTGACAGAGCATGGAAGAGTGGTTATCTTCACCCATTCTTTAGAAAAACCGATGAAAGTGAGACAGAGATTTGTATCTACTTCATGAGAGCCAGAAATACTTACACTTTCTAAACCATTCCAAAGTCCGGAATACCAAAAGAACACCTCAACATGATCCATCAAAAGAAACTTGAAGAATTCAACAAAGAAGTCCATAGCCTTCCTCTTGGAACCTCATTTGATAGAGAATGTCTAGAAAATTCCATAGGTCACTTATTTCACGGAAGTAGGGAGTCTCGCTCGTAAATTCAAATGTACTTTGACCTTGTCCAGATTGGCAGACTTGTTAGCATCCTCCACAAGATTGAAGAAATGGGCCAGTTTCTCATCTCTTGTCGCATTAATGGATTTGATTTCAAAGATATAATATGTGATTCAGGTTCATGCATGAGCATTATGCCACTATCAACTTCAAACAAACTTGGAATCAAAGACTTTTAGCCCACATACATTTAATTGGACTTGGTGACCAATCTTAGACAACTCCAAAAGGAGTTGTTTATGACATACCTATTCTGGTAGGAGAAGCCATTGCCCATGTCGATTTCTACATCATAGAACGCCCAAAGAAGATCCAGGAACCTCATTCTAGGATGGTCGTTCCTTGCTACTGTTGGAGCTATCATGGATTGGTCGAACCGAAGAGTCTCATTTGCCAACATTGACAAAAGGAAGTATTACCCAGCAAAACCATTCCAAATGACTTCTCAAACCAAAAAATAAAGTTCAAGCAAGAAATTCATGAAGAAAATTTTGTAGGCCATGAACAATCAATAAAAACCAGTTGAAGGATGAGTCTTTTCCATCACTAAACTCATATTCTTTGAAAATTCAAGCTAAAAGACTTAAAACAAGAACAATCCTCCATAATCCTAGCCAATCAGGTCGACTGGTAAAATGGGTATCGAACAAATCGAGTACGACATAGAGTGCCGCACCTGGACATGTGCCAAGTCACAAGTCCTAGACGACTTCATAATCAAGATCCCCGCCCCAACTATCGACTAATATCCATATGCGTCTAAAAATGAACTCTGCCTGTCGATGGCGCATTTTCGAAACAAGGATTTGAGGTAGGAGTTAAACTAGTTTCTCAAACGAGAGAATTACTAGAACAATATATCAGGCTCGGCTTCGTCGCTTCTAACTAGAAGCGGAGTACAAGGCTTTAGTTGCCGAACTCAAACTCGCAGTTGCGATCGGAGGTTGAGAGGTATATGTACTTAGTGATTCCCAAATAATCATGAGTTTCATAGCGACTACAAAGCCAAGGAAGAACGAATGGAGGAGTATTTCCGAATAGTTCAAAGCCTCGTAGAGAAACTCGATGCATTTGACCTAATCTGCATCCTCTATGGAAAAAAACACAGTGGCATATGCTCTCCCAGCATTAGCCTCGACCTAAGATCCCAATCTAAAGAGGATCATATTAGTTAAGGGAATCGAGAATCCTAGCATCGAGATCGCCCTAAAATCATTATCCTTAAAGGATGATAGCACAAAATGAGAACTAAAATTGATGCCGAACAATTTGCTAAATACAAACCATCGACCTCCAAGGCCGATCAGATTATTGCATATGTCGACGATGATATCGACCCTTGAATAGCTATCTGTGTGGCCAACGTCCGAGACGGTCCATTCATGCCACATTCTGTGAACCAAGTTCTAGATGTTGAAACTGAAAATGATTAGAGAATTCATGTTATTCAGTACATCTTTGACAGTATATCTCCCTCAAGTGGGCTGCTAGAAAATTCAAAGTGATATTGCAAAGAAATTATATTAACAAAAAAATCATGATAATTGATAAGTAAAAGTGTAGAGAGTCCAACAAAAATAGTATCCATTGTAAGATTTGTACTCATGTAATCTGATTATCAAAATCTGTGAGATGAATACACATCAACTTATAAATCTACTCATGAATATTTGTTAGAACATCCAATACTTAACTTAATTATATGTACTACAATTCAATTAATTGCAAAACTGAATGTCAATAACGTGTCAAATAAATCCGAGTATGAACATTAAACATTGTTGTTGCATATTATAGGGATGAATTAAGGTATATAGAATCTAACAAATAGGTTAAGCATAAATCATTTTATTATTTGGATTATACATAATCTGAAAACTAGTCCGGTGACTATGTAGCAACCGATTTTTATATACGTGGATTATGAAATTTTTAGATCTTTAAACTATATGTTATCAATTTCATAATATAATTTTATGGTAAGTTGGATATATAACAAAAATCAGACAATTTCTCATTTGAATACATCATATTATCCAATTTTAACACACATGGTTAATATGAACATTAACCGCTCATAAACCATGATGATGCATATAATATGGATTAGTTAACATGTAGAGAATTCATCGAGTAAGTTTATATATCATATTTTATTATTGAAATGCATGCATATCAAGAATGTATACTTTATGTCATACTCATCAATCAAGACGCATTAGGATTTAATCTACAAAAATTAAATTCACCAAAATTTACTACATGTAACTTACTTAAATTGTTAAAACGAATTACAATGAAATTTGTATCATGTGAGTGGAACATTTGTTATAAACTAATTTACACTTTGAAAATAATTTACAAAAAAATATTATGTGCAACTAGAGGTTTGGTAGGGAGAAAACACTTAAACTACCTAATTGAGGCCTAGGCAAAACATAGTTATTTATTATTTAGTTATATTCTTAGATATTTATATATTTATATAATAAAATGTAATATCTATAATATAAAAATACTAAAAATTTAACTATTGTATATTGAGAGGAAGATTATATGAGAACTAAAGAAATCCAAAAAACATAAATATTAAAAACCATATTTTATAACTTGAATAACTAAACATTTTTATTATATGTTTTGTTAATTATTCTAAAAGATGTCATATAAAAGACTATGCATCTGTTTTTCAATGCCTATATTGATAAAATGATTTATGGTTTCATTAGAACATGATGTGTAAACATTGTATTTGCAATAATATCAATTCTGATAGCCCAACAAAACTTAATTTAAAAAAAAAAAATTAGCAATACTATCCCTAGTTACAATTGCAATTTGTCTGCTAATGATCAACAAATGAATGAAATGAGAAATTGTTTCGTGAATAAAGAAAGTAAGAAAATGCA
Organism: Orychophragmus violaceus; assembly: GCA_030180135.1. Lineage (NCBI taxonomy): Eukaryota > Viridiplantae > Streptophyta > Magnoliopsida > Brassicales > Brassicaceae > Orychophragmus > Orychophragmus violaceus. Next base: position 31,274,707 of record CM058231.1, on the reverse strand, counting down.
AATATTCAATTATTTACATAAATGGGATAGACATGATTATTTTGAACAATTTAATAGTGAAACTTACAAATAAATTTGAAGAATAATTGAGTTTAATATGATTATAGTTATAAAAATATACTCCAGGTATTTTGCTAAAACATCATTTTTGAGTTAATAATTGTTTCAATAATTTGCTTTATATTTTAATGCCATTTTCAAAACTAATTTCAAATTTATATTTTTAATTCTAACAACATTGGATTTTTTGTACAACTCACATTCATTTAAAAATAAATCTTTAATTGGTTGTCTAAATAGGAGGAGAATAATTCATAAAAGACGTAACTGAAGATAAAATCTTAGAAATGCGAATTAAATAGTCTCTTTGTACATTTAAAGAATCTCTTATTTAAGTGATTTTGAATTAATCATATGTATACTAAACACAAACATATAAGTATATTTTAATATGAAGTAAAACAAACTTCATATATGTGATACATAAATATTTTTCAATATGTTGACAAAAAAATATTTTCCTATAATATTTTGTATAATATATCTATTTGATTAGGTAAAAACAATAAATATATATGATATTTATGTTTACGCTATATGCTAATAACAATAATGTTAATTAGGTTCCGTAAAGAAATACATAATATGCAATATAAGTTCTATAATCTTTGATATTTTTATACAAATCAATAACAAATATTTAGTTGTTTTCGCAAATTTTGTTTTCATTAAAAAATTTAATCCACATATTCTACAACATAAAATTAATAATATTTCTTTAATAAATGATTATGGACTAATATCAGTATATTAACTGGATATTTGCCAACACAAATTTTCACCAACTTAGCGAAACACATAATATGATGAAGTTACTAGGTTGTAAATACATGTATTTAGAATCGACACATGATGATTCAAATATGATACAATTGTTTTATAGAAAATGATTGGATAACATGGTCAAACTTGTGCTTAAACAAACGGCTATAAGTTTATATTATATTAATATTAAATAAATATGTAATTAATTTTGGTATATTTTATTATATATATAATTTTATCTAGACATTATAATTATTAAGATAGGATAAAGATTAAAAATAAAATAAAAAACTAAAAACAATAAGAAAAATAAAAGTAAAATATGAGCCAAAAAACATTAGCAATATAAAATAAAATACAAAAAAAAAGTAGAATTTTTTCTTTGTCAACTAGAGCAATGTAGCCAAAAAATAAATAAATGAAAAAACAAAAAGTGTGAGAATTCAATAACCAAAAAGTTGAAATACAAACTGAAACTAAGAAAACATAAACAAGATTATTACCTGAAAAATGGTTTAACTTCTCAAAAACAAAATGAATCGATAATGTAGTATGCTAAAATAAGACGCATTAAAAAAATATGCAGATAAAAAGACAATGTCACTACCCTTACAAGGAACATATACAAAAGTAAACCAGAGATAGATTGTTTCATTGATAAAGAACTCCAAAATAAATATCAATCATGTTTTAAATTCAATGGCTATGAATTAAAGATGTTCTAAATTCAATTTGAAACCAAAGCTCGTGTGTGGTCAAACTATTGTTATGTCTGTCAGACTCGTGAAAATCTAACAAAGTAAAAAAGATTATAAGCTATAATGACGTTATTTTTGCTTAACGAGGAAAAAATGAATAGAATGTTTATTTACTTGTATTGTAATCCGTTAAATTAGAATATCAAAACGAGTCAATACAATTTATCGCATGTTATTAAAGGACAAGACAAAGCCTGTGAAGTAAGTATTTTAGGTGTATATTTATAAAACATTTAGGGGTATCAATCGTAATTATATATATTTTGGTATAGTGGTTTGAAAATTTGTAAACATGTCCTGTAAATGACGGGTTTGAACCATACATTTATTCCTTTTTACCTTTTTGATAATAATTTAACGGGTTTGGTTGATTCAGAAAGATTTGATCGATTTTGATTCAATTTTTAACAACCTTAATTTTCTTTTATTATATATAAATAATTTAATTAAATTTAATTATTTTGTGTTCTTTATCGATAGGCGATTCATTTTTTCAGGAATGTATATTCGTCTTTAGTTATTTTTGCGTTGACCACGATTTCCGAGTGAAATAACTGTTTCTTCCATTGTTGATCGATCTCTGTTGTTTTGAATTCCTCCCATGTACATATTATTCTCCTTCATCTCTACGTTTTCTTTTTATTTTTGTAAGTTTTCAGATTTTTATTGAAAACTTCTTATTTCTGATGAAATGTGGAATTATTATCAGTTGGGTTCTAATGCTCTATGAAACTCTCACATATTTGTAAACTTAAAAATTCATTGAAAGTGTATAAGATGAAATTGATTTTAATGTAATTAGATTAAATTATTGTTGTTTTTATCATATGCAACTTATGTTTTTTCTTTTCTATTTTTATTTGTAGAGTATTATCGGAAAATAGAATAAATAATATACTAAGCAGATATGAAAACTAAAAGACAAATAATATACATGACGAACTAATAAAATCTCAAACCAGTGATATGTTCAAGTATGTCATGAGAACTAAAACTTTTTAAACAGTTGAAACTATTGGAGTTGTGATGAACCATGAATATTAAAAGATTGTTAATCAAGAAGATACATATAAAAAAGTGATGAAGAAATTGTTCGGGATAATGCATGTTGTATGAACAAGAACGAAGAATAGTTTAAGAATCAAAATAAGGAAGACTATGAAAAATTTAATGATATTAGGAGTCTTCAAGATATGTGGATATGGATGATATTAAAATTGTGGAAAAACTGAACAGAGAATGAAATATTATTTTGTTGAGAAATGTCCACTCTCAAGACCTGCGACTGATTATCTATTTTCAAAATATGATATTAATAGTTGTTTTACTTACTCATATCATACCAAAAATGAGTAAGTATAGAAACAAGAGATAATATGGTTGGCTGGTCCAAAGCTAAAGATAAAATATTTTGTTTTTTTGTAAATGATTTACTCAGGATACAAATCTTCATGTTTTGGTAACTACTGGATATGATGAATGGAGAAATGTTTTGAATAGACTTAAAATATATGAAACTATTTTAATAATATTCCTTTTTTGAGTCATTGGATTGAGTTATAAAAGAGATAGAAAAGAGTGAAACAATTGATAAACATTTGCTTGAGGCAGTTAACAAGGAGATAACATTTGAGTGAAGTGATGTTGAGGATAATTTCAGTGGTAAATTTTTAGAAGAGAAACTAAGCATTTCGTAAAACAAAATGAGAATACTAGTGATCAAAGTAGTTGAAATTTTTTTGTATTTCGTATGATGATATAAGGCTTTAATGAAGAAATGAATAACACTTTAGAAGAACTGAAAATGATGAAGCTCACTACCATTAGTTTAGTCAAAAGATTTGTAATGAGTTGATAGAATTGATTACTAATGAAAATAAGATGGTAATCTTGAAGAAGAGTCAAGATGCGAAGTTTTTTCAATCATTTTGGATTATATTCAAGCTGTTAGTCGTAAAGATCATATAACTCTTCTAATTTTTTTGTGTAGAGGTTTCTATAAATTCATCGAAGTTTGACGAGTTCTGTGAAAATTCTTGGAAATCAAAGACAAGAGAAGAAGAATTTTTTAACATCTTCAAGAGTCATTGGCTGATCTTGATTAAATTGATCATTGCATGTTAGAATAAAAGGTTATGACTATATGCAAAATATGAAAAGAAACATGAAAGTGTTCAAAAACGATTTATTGATTAAAACTCAACTGAATTTACATTATATCATGGTCTCAATATTTCTCTTTGTAACATGGCTTCTTCATCCAAGAAAGCTATTTCATTTTTGGCATTGTGGAACATATATACTGTTTATTTTCATTTTCAACCAACAATTGGAAAGTCTAGAGAATAATGATATGTAATACACTTAAATCATTATCACAACTCATTCGAAAATTTGCATTGATAGTGTTAATCCAATAAGATTTCAATTTAAAAGATACAAGATGTTATATCTTACTTAGCAGAAAACTATGGTAATTATAAAAATTATAGTGATGTTGAGACTTTGCAGTAAGTAAAACACATGAAATTAAAGGATACCAAAAAATGATAATTTTGTAGGATTTATAATACAGTAAGCATTACTTCCAGAGTATATGGATGTTGATGCTACTATTTTTAATAAGGAGAGCTTGTTGATTATTTGAAAAGTTATAGAGTAACATATTTTAAGAAATTAAAAGTTGAAGTAATGCAAATTTTCAGTGATATAAAAATTGAACTAACATTTTCTACAAAACTATAACACTTGATAAAAAGCACTATGGTAAAGATGCTGAGAAAACTGATGAAAGTAACACTTTAAATGTAGATGTAAAATTTAAGATTGTTATTTCATCAACCCAATGGATCAAGTTATAATGTCTCTTGAGGTTAGATTCAAGTTATTTCAGCATTATAAGAAAAATAGATTTTTTTGGTTTGAAAAAAAAAACTTAACTCAATAAAAGATAATGAGTTGATGACATCTTGTATCAAGTTTAAAACTTCTCTAAAGCATGGTGGGTATTAAGATATAGATGGAAAACATATATTTATGAAAATTCAATATCTAAGAGAAATTTTGCCAATATAAATTATAAATTCGGTAGAGATGTTGGAATTTCTGGGGGGGGGGGGGGGAACAAAAGGTTGTTATCTAAACACATATATTATTTATCGTATTTTCCTCACAATTCTAATTTTAGCTAATTTCACAGAAATAAAATTTCCAAAGTTGAAGTTTAAAAAAAAATATTTATATATGTTTGATTATGCCTCATGAAAAATTAAATAGATTGTCAATGATATCTATATAATACAATAAGACTGGAACACTTTGATTATTTGAAATTCATGAATGATTTTGTATGAAATAAAATAAGAATGGCTATTTTCATGAATAATGTATTTACATTGATGTTTTCTAATTTTTGTTTTTTGATAAAATAAGTTTCATTTTACATTATGATTATATAATTCAAAGTGTTACAGTAAAAAAAAATTTACATCATAAATAACAATTTTAGTATTTTTTAAATTCCTTATATATTTGGACCGACACAATTTTTATTAAATTGTAATTTTATTAATATAAAAAATTATTTTAGACAATCAACAATATTGAATAGATTACATGATATATTTTAGACATTGGATCTCTTTAGATATGCGGATGTAAACTCGATTTAAAAATTCATTCTTATTATGCATGCATATCAATTTCCTATATTTTAACTAAATTATCATAATTAAGGGGTTTCACCTCCGTGCACGCACCGAGTTCATTGTTGTTTTGGTTTTCTTATTTTAGGCAAATATTTAGTTATGTTTCATTAACTAAAGTACATTTGCATATTTTAAATGTTTTCTGTTGGACATTTTTTCTTTATGGCTTAAACAATTTAATGTATTTTTATTTTATGGGCCAAGATTTGGTGTTTTTGTTTGATTCCAATTTTATCGTAATGTTCTCTCTCATTCTTCTTTGTTATCCAATTTATGTGTTATTCATTGTTCAGTTTTTCAAAATCGTAAGACATTTTCTATTCCAAGTTTTTATTGCTTCTTTTTGTCTGATTATTTCTCCTTCTCATTCTTCATGTTTCGTATTTGATTAAATCCTCATGATCCCTATAATCTTGAAGTTCATTTTTTTAAACAATCAAACAGTTAAATCTCGTCATAGTTGAAAGGTGAAAATCATTGTTTTGATTCTATGAAATAATAATTGGTCATTAAAGATCTTGTGTAATTGACACACATGCATAATTGACTTGTCTTATGCCCACAAATATCCCTCATTCTTTCTTCTGTAGATATTGCCTATACAAAAACATACAAAATTTATGTTGTCAAAATTTTATTCGTGTCTTTTTATCTTTTGCCACCGGCAAGTTTTTTGGGAGTTAATTTGTGATTTTCGTTTGTGCTTTCTAGTTCAAATTGGAAATTAGGTTCTTTGTGAGAAATGGTGTTGGCGTGTTGTGAAACTCATGTGTGTTGAAGTGTCATGTTTGTGTTTTCATATTCAATTTTGTAATTTTTAAAACGACTGGAGTGGGAATTTGGTGTAGTAGGTAGTAGAATTCAAGTATAATAATTAGAACTGAAACATAATATGTGGAATCAGTACCTTAGAGGATTGAAACATATGATTTAACAGTAGCTAGCGCGTGGAATGAAGAGGGCGGAAGAATAAATGTTTTAGTGGGTGTGGCCCAATGTTGATTGAAAATTATGGAGAATTGAAACTTAAAGTTTAATGTTGGTTGGTGATAGAAATGAAGAGGGAGGAAGAAGAAAATGGTTGTTGCGTATACTGTTGTGTTGATGTATCTTTATTTTTTGCAGTTTAGTTAGATGGTTAATAATGTGGATTTAAACCAAAATTGGCGTGGAAAAATTGATTAGCTAAGCAGGTACAGTTTTTTGTCTGGGCTACGAGAAAATAGAAGGTGTCCCAAAATCATTAGCAGATGTAAAGATGTTGAAAGTCAACATTGTCTCCGACAACACTTCAATTGAGTGGCACAATATCTTATTAGATGTGGACCACTAATACATTTTGGTCTGATTTGGTACAATTTTGTAATAATATTATAAGTTAGTTAAAATGTATTTATATAGGAGCGTGTTTGATTACGGTGGGGCTGCGATATTTTTTGATTTTACGAGAAACAAACCATGAATATGTTTACGTGTATATCCTCTAATAGATTAATTTTCAATATTTCTACAGAAATTTATGTCATTTTAGTCAAGTTAAAAGTTACTATATAGTATTTTTACTTCATATCTCTATATACAAAACGTTTTATAAGTTTTTTTGTTCCATTTTATTTGATTGTTTCCAATTTTTTATACAAATTTATATGTATTAAGATGTAAAATCCCCCGCTAGTCAAGAGTATCGCAGAAGCTCCCATGCAAAATTTTTGAAGCCGCATCAGAAGCTCAGATCCGCCGTAATGCTGCCTCCCCGGTTGATCGGCGCTCCTCGCCGGTGCCGGGGAGGGGTCACCTCCGTCTTTTTCTGTGCGGCGTCCTGTCTCCGCCTCTCCTTTCCCTTGTCTCGGGTTTGGTGCTCCTCCGCTTCTCCTCTGGCTTTGATGGTGAAAAGGTTCGATATAACCACGGCGTAGGTTCTGTGTTTGCCGCCATTTACTTGCTTGCCTCAGCCGCTGATGGTGATTTTCAGATGAGGATGGTTTTTGGCAGATCTATCTCCTCCGTTGTCTCGATCTGAGATTTCTGGGGTTTGGGTTGGTGGTTTAGACTGGTTTATGAATAGTTTGGTTTGTTATCGGCTTTTGTTGTTGGCCCTTGGCTGTTCGTTAGTTGTTGTGGAACTGATCGAGATCTTGTTCTCTTGCCTCTGTGATTTGGTCCGTGTTCCTTGTCTCGTCGGTTTCTTCGACGGGTTGTTCTGCCCGGGTTGTCTGATTTATTTGGTTGCGGTCCTTTGGGTCTCTTTTAGCTAGATGAGGTTCTCCTTGGTTGTTGTTCGAGTCCAAAGCTCTGGTGTGCAGGTATGTGTCCGATTTAGTTTGCTTCAGGTGGTGTTGAAGCTATGATTTGAGTGAGCACTTATCATATTTTCTGGTTGCTTCGGTTTAGTTCATGCGTTTTGTCTTCGGTATCTTCTGCCTCTTTGCAAGGGTTCTCCGGCTCTAGCAGTAGGATTTGGAGTTGCGGCTCTTCTCGCATCTGGTCGTCGGTTGTCGGATGGTAAAAGTTCTTCCTTTGTCTGCCTCGAGTGGTCTGCATTCTGTCTCTCGTGAATCCTAGAATTGGAGCACTCTCCTGTGAGCCGGTAGTCTGATACAAATAAAGTTCGGCCTTGATGTTACTCTTCTATCTCCCTCGCTTCATGGTGTGGATGCTACTCGGGTGTCTTGTATGTTTGATCTCATTAGGGTTCTACGATCTCTAATTCTAGCCATAGGGCTTCTTATTTGTTTTTCAGTTAATAGCTTTCAAGGATTTCTTTTAATCCGCCGACTCTTGTCTCTGGGGACTTTCTATTAGTCTGCCGGCTTTAGTCTCTGGGAGTTAGTTTTTTTAACTCGCCGGCTTTTGTTTCAAGCTTTGTATTGTACTTGTTTCTACCCTGTGAATGAAATGAATCCTTCAGTGTTAAAAAAAAAAATATGTATTAAGATGTTGTGACTGTAAATATTCTACAGTGTTTTTGTTATTAATTAAAATGCATTTAATTAAATGTTAAATAAAAATTATTTAAAAATAAAAACATTTAAATTTTCTTAATATCATGGTTTACTAAAAACATTATATAAAATAGGGAAAATATCGTATAAAAGAGACACAGGAAGTAGTTAGTTTCTCTAGCTCGATATCGTTACTGACTTATATACGATAGATGTTTATCTTACTTATTTTGAGGTCTTATTATTGACATCTTATATCTCTACAATGCAAAATTAAATTCATATACCAAAGATGTGGTAGCCTAATGGTAACATAAGGGAGATCGTTTTCTTGTGTCCTGGGTTCAAACTCTCTTTTGTAAGAAGAGATATTTATTAAACCGGAATATCTAAAAGTTGACATTGGATTTGTGGAAAATTATGGGTATAATGCTCAGAAATTATACGGTATTCACAAAAAAGGAATTTAGTGATAAAAACCATCAACTAAAGATGGTCCGGATAAAATCTCCTTAATTAAAAATCTAATATAAAAATATCTCAATTAATTATCCATTAACTTTTTAATTCCTCCATTTAAAATACCGTTAAATCAAAACGGTGTGTTTTAGAAATAGGAAAAAGACATGTAGTTTTTTTTTTAACATAATTTTTTATTTAAGATAGATATTTTTCATGAAAATACCCCTCAACTAAAGATGGTTTGAATAAAACCCTCTCAACTAAAAAGCTAATGTAAAACCTCCTCAAGTAATTGTATGTAATGTTTTAACCTCTCGTTTTACAATGTCGTTAACTTAAATGATCATTATTAAATCAAAATTACGCGTTTACGGATATCAGAAAACAAATTTTTAATTTGAACCAAGACCCAAAAAAATCTATGAATTAAAAGTTAGAGTTCTTTTATATCAAACAAAAAGCAACGATAATATTCTATAACAAATCAATGGTAAATAGCGAGAGATTTAAACGAAATTAGAACCAAAAGACATTTCTGAATATATACTAAAATCAGAAGATGAATTGTTGAGCATATGCGACTTTTCTTAGAACTTTTTGTAATAAATTAAGTGTAACTAGTGAAAGATAAGAATCCAAATTAGAATCAAAAGGCATGTCTAAATAAATACTAAAACCAAAATTAAATTGTTGAGTAGTTAAGATATGAGTTTTCTTGTAAAAAAAATTAAAAGGAGAACTATAACTTTCAATCTAGATGAAAAGTGTTTGGAGTCTAGATTCAAATTGTATATTTTATTTGAACAAGAGGTTAAAACATTAAAAATAACTAATTGATGAGATTTTACATTAGATTTTTTAGTTGAAGTGATTTTATCCAAATCTTTTAGTTGGAGGTTATTTCTATTAAAAATAGTAGGTGGACTGTCTGCACCCTGTGCGGGCATAGTATTTTGTTAGAGTAAACAAAATTGGAAGTTTATTTTCATTATAAAATATTTTAGATTCATGATATTTAGATCCGTTGATTGACTTTTTAGAGTGATTTATGTTTTTCGTAGACCATCATAATTCCAAAACTCCGATCATTATATCGCGCAAGCATTATAATTAGCTAGCGATTTATTTCTTCTTCTTTTTCTTCTTCCGCTGCTTCTTCGTCTTTGTCTCCTGCTTCTTATCCTCTTCCATATTAAATTGATAAGTGGAGTGATCCATATACCTTAAGTTGCTTCTTCTTCATCTTCTTCTTCCACTGCTTCTTCTTCAACATCATCATCTTCTTCTTCTTCTCTTCTTCTTCCTCTTCTTCTTCTTCTTCTTCGTCTTCGTCTTCCTCTTCCCTATTAATTTGATAAGTGGTGTGATCCATATACCTTATATATTGATAAGGATCTCTTCCAACTACCGATGTGGGATATTATGTCCCTAATACAACGATTTTTTTAAAGGGAAAATTAACATAACCTAGAGGACTCGATTTTAGGAAAATTAACATAACCTAGAAGGCTCAATTTTTAGGGAATTTAACATAATTAAGAGGAAAAATTTTCATTAAAATTTTATCAAAGGTAGATTTGTCTTAAGAAAATTGTATCGCTTAAAAAAAATGTGTCGTTTTCTTTCTGATATTCAATTTAAATTTAAAAAGCATAGGAATAAAAAACCTTACAAGCCCAATGATAGTTTTGCACTAAACCCAAAAGAGAAAGAACCCTTTTATAAACCCATTAAACAAAAACCAAGCCTAAGCCCAGTCCGGTAATTAACTAACGTTTCTACAGACCATGACATGTATGTAGTCTTATGGCTTCTGCTAATAGTCCTTCAAATTCAAAATTTGTGAACAATGTGGAGTTTGTTGAATATTATATAATATATGTAAATATCTAATTATTATATTATTATCTTTTATTAACCGACGTTAAGAGTCGGTTAAATGTGACTATAAATAAGTCACCTTGGCAAAGCTCGATATCATTGCCCTTGATGCTGCTGGAAAAAATTATATGACATGGGCATCAGATGCAAAATGGCGTCTGAAATCAAATGGTCTTCTGGAGACCATTGATCCATCGAAAACGACGGCTGATGAGGCTAAGGCTAAGGCCATGGTGTTCTTACGCCATCACCTCCATGATAATCTGAAAAATGAATACATCACGAAGGAGGACCCATCGGATCTCTGGCAATCACTCAAGGAAAGGTTCGATCATCAAAAATATGTGATCTTACCAAAAGCCAGATACGATTGGTTGAACCTCTGATTCATGGATTACAAAAATGTTGAAGATTATAATTCCGCCTTGTTCGGAATTACAGCCAGGATGGCATTATGTGGTGTAAAGATGAGTGATTATGATATGATTGAGAAAACACTCACCACATTCCATTCTTGAAATGTAAACCTGCAACAACAGTACCGGGCAAAAGATTACACCCAGTACTCGGAGTTGATGCAAGTCCTCCTCGTAGCAGAACAAAATAATGAACTCGTGATGTTAAACCATCAGACTCGTCCAGCTGGATCAGCTCCATTCCCAGAAGCGAATGTTGTAGCATCCAGAAATAATGATAACTCTCGCGGACGAAGATATGGACGTGGCAAAGGCCGCGGTCGAGGTCGTGGACGATATCATGGACCTGGGCAAAGAAGAGGTTTCAACACTGGAAGAAATAATAATCTTCAGATAAATGAAGGTGGACGTGCCATAAAGAAACCGACCGATAATGCTTGTTACAGATGTGGCATGAAAGGGCATTGGGGACATATATGCCGCACGCCAAAGCACTTTGTCGATCTGTATCAAGCATCACAAAAGGCCGCGGTTAATAATGTTGAAACCAACTTCATCGATGATGAGGCCGGCCCTTCCTCTAGCGGCATAAATGAGGATACTCATATGGATGTCGCAGATTTCCTCATCGATGAACCATAAATGAGTTGCCAAGGATACTATATATATAATAAATCTTAATGTTTTCATATTTTCTAATATGTTTTTGTAGCAAAACATATTCACAGTTTTAATAAGCTTGTGTAATATGCTTTTGTTATATTATAAAAGATATTTTAATATATCTTTGTTTATGACACAGAAGATGTCGCATATTAAGAATCATGATGGAGATATATGTCTACCAGACAGTGCTACGACACACACTATCCTTAAAGATAGACGATATTTCTCATGTCTCAAAATCAAAGACTCCGCCGAAAGCGTGAGCACCATTTCTGGTAATGCAAAGATAATACTAGGCTCTAGAGAAGCCAGTTTTTCAATGCCAAGGGGAACTAAATTTGAGATAAATAATGTATTATATTCCCCTAAATCTCACAGAAACTTGATAAGTTTCCGAGATATCCATAGAAATGGATATCACATAGAGACTATGGATAAAAATGGCATTGAATATTTATGCATTACGTCTGAGACAAAATATGTATTGGAAGAGTTACCGATGTTAGCCTCCTGATTATATTGCACAAAGATAAACATTACTGAATCCTATGCTATAATAAATCAAGAGGTTTCCAATACCTTTCGAGTCTAGCATGAAAGGTTAGGACATCCAGGATCAGTAATGATGAGAAGAATTGTGCAAAATTCTAGTGGTCACCCATTGAAAAACGAAAAGATTTTTCAATCAGGAGAGTTTCCATGTAATGCTTATTCTCAAGTTAAGGGAAACTCATCACTCGGCCATCACCAGCCAAAGTTGGGAATGAATCCCCATTATTCTTAGAAAGAATACATGGAGATATATGTGGACCTATCCATCCACTATGCGGGCCGTTTCGATATTATATGGTATTAGTTGACGCATCTAGTAGATGGTCACATGTGTGTCTGTTGACCACAAGAAATACGGCTTTCGCAAGATTTATTGCCCAAATAATCAGGTTGAGAGCACAATTCCCTGATGATCCCATTAAGAAAATAAGGCTTGATAACGCTGGTGAATTCACTTCACAAGCCTTCGATAATTATTGTATGTCAATGGGAATCGATGTTGAGCATCCAGTACCCCATGTGCATACACAAAATGGCATGGCCGAAAGTTTAATAAAACGGTTGCAATGGATTGCAAGACCACTGTTATTGAGAACAAAACTCCCAACTTATGTATGGGGACATGCTATATTGCATGCGGCCTGGTCAGGATAAGACCAAGTGCATATAATCAATATTCCCCATTACAATTGACATCTGGTCAAGAACCTAATATATCCCATCTCCGAGCTTTTGGGTGTGCAGTTTATGTTCCTATATCGCCACCACAAAGAACAAAAATGGGGCCGCAACGGAGATTGGGGATATATGTCGGGTATACATCACCAAGTATAATAAGGTATCTGGGACCACAAACCGGTGATATGTTTACAGCACGGTTTGCTGTTGCCATTTTCATGAAGATGAATTCCCCGCGTTAGGGGAGGATTGAGAGAATCACCAAAAGATATCACATGGTGTACAAAAACTTTGGTTTATCTTGATCCCCCTACTAATCAACGCGAGTTGGAAGTTCAGAAAATTATACATTTACAAAGTTTGGCAAATCAATTACCAGATGCATTTACAGATACAAAGAAGGTGATCAAATCATATATACCCGCTGCAAATGCTCCATCTAGAATTGAAATTCCAAAAGAACGAGGTGATGGAAGCATTGCTAATGAATCCAAGGTTCAGTTGAAAAGGGGGAGGCCATTGGGCTCTAAAGATAAAAATCCCCGTAAGAAAAAGAAGTTGGGAGAACAAAATGAAAAGGTTCTAGAGGAACCGAATGATGAAAAATGTCCAGAAGACATTTGTGAAAAGGTTCATGAAGAACTTGATGATGAGAGAAACCTCGAAGTCGAGCATGATGAAGAAAAGTGTGAGATTTCCATTAATTACGTCTATGACGGAAAAGTATGGACTAGATATGAAATTGATGATGTAGATGGAACATTCTCCTTTTCTATCTCCAAAGACATTGATAATGATAATGATGATCCGGATCCAAGATCCATATCAGAGTGCCAGAAAAGGCCCGATTGGGAGAAATGGCAAGAAGCCATGAGAAATGAATTACTCTCCCTTAATAAAAGAAACGTTTTCGGACCAGTTGGTATTACAGCTGCAGATGTAATACCAGTGGGATGTAAATGGGTCTTTGTGAGAAAAAGAAATGAAAATAATGAAGTCACCAGATATAAAGCTCGACTTGTAGCACAAGGGTTTTCTCAAAGACCGGGAATTGATTATGATGAAACATATTCCCCGGTAATGGATGCAATCACATTCAGGTACATAATCAGCCTAACGGCATCGGAAAATCTAGAAATGTACCTCATGGATGTTGTGACTGCATATTTATATGGTTCACTCGATAGTGACATATATATGAAAATCCCAGAAGGATTTAAGATCCCAGAAGGGTCAAAGATTCCAAAGGAATCTTAGAAGATATTTCGGTCAAATTACAACGATCACTTTACGGATTGAAACAATCCGGACGCATGTGGTATAATCGCTTAAGCGAATTTTTGTTGAAGAAAGGATTTATCAACAATGCGATATGCCCTTGCGTATTTATAAGGAAATCCACATCTGGATTTGTGATCATTGCTGTTTATGTTGATGACCTGAACATCATTGGAACTCAAAAGGAAGTTGATGATGCAAGAACTCATATGAAAGGAGAGTTTGAGATGAAAGATCTTGGAAAGACAAAATTTTGTCTTGGGCTCCAAATAGAGCATTTCCAAGATGGTATATTTGTGCATCAATCAAATTGCACCACAAGGGTGTTAAAACGTTTTAATATGGATAAAGAAAATCTTTTGAGTACTCCAATGGTCAATAGATCGCTTAATGTTGACAAGGATCCATTTCGACCTTGTGAAGATAACGAGAAAATATTGGGTCCAGAAATACCTTATATGAGCGCTATAGGTGCACTCATGTGTCTTGCAAACTGTACCAGACCAGATATAGCATTCGCTACTAATCTACTTGCAAGATACAGTTCATCTCCTGCGCAGAGACATTGGACCGGGATAAAACATATCCTTCGCTATCTCCGAGGTACGATTGACTTAGGATTATATTATCCTCAGAATTCTGCGCTTGGTCTAGTTGGTTTTGCAGATGCAGGATATTTATCTGACCCGCATAAAGCTCGATCGCAAACCGGATACGTTTTCACAATGGGAGGAACTGCGATCTCGTGGCGTTCACAAAAGCAAACTCTAGTCGCCACTTCTTCAAATTATGCTGAGACAATTGCGCTTCATGAGGCATGTCGAGAATGTATATGGTTGAGATCTATGACTCATCATATACAAGAAGCTAGCGGAATAGTTACGAACAAAGAGCCAACGATGGTATTTGAAGACAATTCTGCATGTGTTGCTCAACTCAAGGAAGGCTATATCAAGAGCGACAGAACAAAACATATTCCCCCAAGATTTTTCTCATACATTCAAGAGCTTGAGAAAAATCAAGAAGTAGACATCCAGTATATCCGCTCAAGCGATAATGCTGCAGATCTCTTTACAAAGGCGCTTCCCACTACAACATTCAAGAAACATATTCGAAGTATTGGAATGCGCCATTTGCGAGACTTGTGAAGAAAAGATCAATTCTATCTATCAGGGGGAGTTAACGTCACTGTATTCTTTTCTTTGTCATGGTTTTTATCCCACTGGGTTTTTCCATGATAAAGTTTTTAACGAGACATTACGTAATATAAATAGATATTTAAGGGGAAGTGTTGAATATTATATAATATATGTAAATATCTAATTATTATATTATTATCTTTTAGTAACCGACGTTAAGAGTCGGTTAAATGTGACTATAAATAAGTCACCTTGTATCAGATTTGTTGATACACAAGAACATCCTATATATAAAAGATGAAGAGGGGGCTCTCGTGCGTTGACACGTCAGCCCCCCTTAATTAGTCCACGTCATGCAAACTCGCCACGTGAGCCGTTATTTAATTTAAAATTATTTAATTTCAATTTAATTACTTAAAAATACTAAAATATAAATATACAATAAATAAAATCGAAATTTAATTTTAAAATATTTAAAATATATAAATTTAATATGATGTAAGATTTAAATTAATTATTTCATATTTGTTTTTTATGACTTAATCATCTCCCAAATAACAAAATAATTAAATTTAAATACAACTGAAAAGAATAAATTATGAGATCAAAATTAGAATATTATATTAAAAAGTTTAAAATAATTTAAAAAACTTATAACTAAAAAACTATTAAATACAAAATATATTCAATAAATAATTGAAATGATAATTAGCAAAAGCAAAATATGATAAAATAGAGAAAAAAGAAGAAAAAATAAAATAAATATAAAAATTTGAAAATATAAAATAAATAAATTAATGAAATATATGTAAAAATTAACAATATGATAATACAAGTAAATATTTATAAAATGATGTGTAAAAAATATTAGAAGGATGATCCACAAAAAAATCATACAAAATAATAATTTGTTAAAAATGAAAAAATGATTGATAATAAATCAAAAATACAAAATCATATTATTTAAAACATAAATTAAAATAAAATGTGCATATTAGTGCATTTTCTTTCCTGCAAATTATTAAAATAACAAAAAGAGAATTTTATAAAAAAACATAAGAAAGCATTAAATTGAAATCGAAAATATATCAAATATTTGAAAATTAAAACAATCTGCGCATTGGTGCGGGTTCTCTCCTAATAATAATAACAAGAGACACTCACCTTCTATCCTTCACTCTCTCGCTCAAGGCTCTGACTCTCTTAGTTTCTTTTTCTTTAATCAACTTTTTCTTTTCTTTTACAACAGAGTTGAATTTGTTGATTCGAATCAATATCTCGACATAGGGCACGAGGCAGATCTTGTGCCACGCATAATACATATTGTTGACCGAACAAAACATTGAACGTTTCTGAATTAGACTTTTAAAAATTATTTTAATATAGCCACTTGAAATTTTGTTTTGATTAAGGAAGCCTAATGATGTTTCTTTACATGGATATGTGTGTGTTGATTTCGTTTGATATGAAATGTATGTAAAGAAAGCAATAAGGCCGATATGAAATCGCTATCAATCATAAAATGGTATGGCCAAAGCAAAGACTTTAGAACTTTTTAGAGACTAGTACTTTCTCATAATACGTCCTCCGACTATATATTATTATTAAGTAAAACATATTAACAATTTGTAATAAGTTGCCAAAAACAAAGTATTCTAAAACATATTCGACAATGTTGTACAAACATCGATCTAATATTCACACTAATGAGTAATTAATAACTTACTAAATGCTTTAAATAAGAACTAGATTTTGATTTTGAAAAAAAAAACAAAAGAAAAACTAGATTTTGACAGTACTTCTTTTTCCTAAAAAATAATAATTTTTTAATTAATATTTTATTTTTATAATAAGTTTGTTAATTATTTAACACAATTTTTAATAACTTAATATTACGATGATTATGTTCTTAGTGCGAAAATGCACTATATAAATATTTTTGTTTAAAAATAGTCATTATAAAAATTATGTGATATAAGTTTAAAACATGCTTATATCATTCAACAACAAAAATTTGTATTTTGATAATTACAGACTACATAACATGTTTACATCAGTTTTTTCTCCAATCAAGTTTAAAAATGGTGAATGGGTTGCACCTTAATTGTATGAAAATTTAAGAAAGCTTTAAAGGATATCCTAAGACTTATGAATGGATAATTTTAATATTTTTCTTAAGATAACATAAAAATAGCATTTGGAGTATTAATTATTTCATCCTATGCAATAAATTCCAAATTTAAATGCAGACAAAGCGTCGTCGTCCCTGGCCAAGCCACTTAACTGGAAACTCGTCCTTTTGGCACCAATTGATTGTCGTAACCAGTTGCAACTTAACATCACAAAGCATTTATAATTTATCTAAAAAGGAAGAATAAAAGTAGGGTTCTTGTTCATGAATGTATAGATCCGTGAGCATTAATAGGCTCAGCCTATTTTATGAACAAACCCATAATGATGACAATTTATACAAAAGCTACACATAAGAGATGTAATAATGAAGAAAATGTCAAGGCAATAGATGAGAATAGCGAGTAGGGTAAAGGCTTACACCGTCCATGTGGCCATAAGATTTTGACAATGCTTTCTATGAAGATTATGACATAGAGACAAAGTCACTTTTTCTATCTATAAATTATCATACAAAAAAAAAAAATTCTTTTATTTTTAATTAAGTCTTTTTATGCGTTGTCAATAGAAGTTTTCACTTCTTTCTTCATCATTACTGCTTGGAAAGCAAAAAGCCAAAGGGTCCAACTCCCATGTTGTCATCACTATTCTCTCCTTCGTAATTAAACCTAATTAATTATTACTCCTTTGTACTCCTCTCCTTTATTCGAACTTCTCTTTTTCTAAAACGAATCTCGCATCTAATCTTACCCCCTAAATCTTGCTTTTGTATTATCACATCAATATCACGAGATCTCGTGGAATACCTCAACTTCGATCATATTGAGTTATCTAATACAATGACATCTTTTGCATTGTCCCTTCATGAATATCCAATAAAACTGGAATGATACGAAGAAGACTAGTATGGTCCATGTACAAAAATGGCATCTACAAATCGAAACATCTTTCGCATTAGTGTAGGATCCGTTAAATTACAAATATTGATTTGGAAAATTATCATTTGGTTACTTTTGATTTGCTGGTAAAACTTATGCAGATTTAGTTATAGTTTAGACTATCAAATATTTTGGGTGGCTTAAAGAATTAAGAATATCACTGAAATTAGTTAATTTTTTGTGTGTGCTAGTATTATTTAAAAGCATTCATAGAGCCACGCTTAACATGAACACACACTACAGTTACATTACATGAATGTTTGTTCTGTATTAAAAAGCGACGTTTAGTCATTGCTCTCCGTTTTGGGTTTCAGTGAGATCTAAAAATGTCAACTAACTTTTCAAGTTGCAACTTTTAGATGGCAACAAGAGCGAACGAGACAAATGCCTCAGGTTTCAGTGCACAGCTCCACTAAAGGGTGTTCGGGCATTATTATATATATATATATATATATATATATATGCTATTTTGTGGAGTATAGTTATATTACTCGTTTAACAAATAAGAACAAAAATATAGATGAATGATGCTATCTAAAGACCGGTGTTAAATCAAGGTGCTAAAATGGTACTAGTCAACAAAGTAAAAACAAGTAATCACGAATCACGGGAGTGAAGACTTATTACAGTCAAATAAAGTAGTAAACTAATTAGTTAAATGAGAGTGAATTTGCTAGATGGCTATATGAGAAACTTTTATAGTTGCAAAAATGTGGGGTGACAAAATTTTAAATAAGTGATGTGTTTAGGACTGGCTCTAAGGATCTAATCTCGTGTCTCTCCGTATCAAAATAATTAAAGGCCGAATTTTTATATATTTTTTTATATAAAAATTTTGATTGAAAAGAGCCAAAAAAATTATATATATATATATATATATATTCGTTTTCATTATAATATATAAAAAATATAACTCATAATTATAAAAATAATTGGTAGAAAACGAATTTATTGCACTGGATGTATCTTTTTTGAAAAGTAATTACAATTTTGTATCTTTTTTTGTAAGACCCAGCGTCAAAAACACAAAATTAATCTCACAGGAGAGAGAAATGCATAAAAAGTCATAGATAGATACTATCCTTCTCTCTTTTCTTGGATGGATACAACTAGGTCTCATACACCACACTTCACATAAATCATGGATAGATACTATCATTCTCTCTTTTAATATTGGTCTTATTTCGAATATACATCTATGGATAAACATACTATGATCTATTAATGGATAACCATTTTAGTTTTGAAAAAATAAACATGACTTGGTGGTTATACAAAGTAATTTTAAGGTAAAGAACTAGTTATATATGATCTTTAAGGATGGATAATTGGCAAATTTGGTTTCGGGAGTGAGCTAAATTACCTAAATGATGGATAATTTTGTTTTTTGAAGATAATACTCCAATGAATTATATGTAAAGATAGATACTAAGTATGTAACAAACCATGGATACATGTATGTCCGTTCATATTAGCATTGTCAAGTTTGAATATCCATGAGAAGCGTCCAACATGATATAACTAGTTATATGTGATCTTTAATATTGGTCTTATTTCGAATATACATCAATGGATAATCATACTATGATCTATTAATGAATAATCATTTTAGTTTTGAAAAATAAACATGACTTGGTTAGGCAAAGTAATTTTAAGGAAAGAAACTAGTTATATGTGATCTTTAAAGATGAATAATTGGCAAATTTAGTTTCGGGAGTGAGCTAAATTGCCTAAACAATGGATAGTTTTGTTTTTGAAGATAATACTCCAATAAATTATATGTGAAGATAGATACTAAGTATGTAACAAACAATAGATACATGTAGGTCCGTCCATATTAGCATTGTCAAGCTTGGTTATCCATGAGAAACGTCCAACATGATATTATTGGTCTTATGTCGAATATACATCTATGGATAACATACTATAATCTATTAATGGATATGTAACAAACCATGGATACATGTATGTCCGTCCATATGTGGAAGATATTAGATTAGTCAAGTTTGGCTATCTATGAAAAGCGTCCAGCACGTGATATGATCGTGGTAGTATCCACGAATAGATGAGATTGTAGACACCTACTCTCTTTTTTTTATCAGCCGTAGACACCTACTCTAAACTATCCATTCGAAAATTTTGTAATAAGTCCGATTTTGATTATTTTTTTTTTTGAATTTCGGTACATCGGCCTGTTTTATCTCTATTCAGCCGGTCTATATTGCTGGAAACCTCCCCTCCGCCAATCTATCAACCTTAAAAAAATATGGGGTGAAATTAATATAAAGTAGGAAAGAGAGAGAGAGGGGGAGAAAACAAAAGAAAAGAAAAAAATAAAAAAAGATGAATAGTTATGAAAAAGTGGAAAATTATCCGTCGAAATGCCATGTACAGGATACGCAGCGATAAAATTTTCTTTCTTCCGATGCGACCTACAAAAAAAAGATACAACTTTTGCAATATGTTTTAAAAATATACAAAAATGTAATGAAAAAGTTAAAAAGATATACTACATGCAATAAACCCGGTAGAAAACCTTTAAAAGTAAATTTTAACATTTTTTTTTTTAAATCCCTAGAGGCCGTAGAAACGTTGAGCTGACTCTAAGTTTGTTTTTCGCATAGTTTAAACAAATAGCATGATATAAAAACTAATGTCTTATTTATTTATTTTCTAAAAAATATATGCATGAAATCTAATAATCTATGTTATTAAAAATGCTAGGTGTAATAAATAATCAAACAGACCTATTTAATTATTTAGTGATATATTCTTTGAATAGTGGAAAGAGGTGATTATTATAATATTAATATGTATCTCAAGCAAGAATGTGATTGTGTGAAGGATTGATATATCCAACTTTCAAAAAGGCATTGCATGTGATGAGAATCCATTTCCCCATCCTCCCACCCATTCTTTCCAACTCAACCCTCTCTTTTCTCTTCTTATTAAAGTATCATCTTCTTTTTGTTCCTCTTTTTGTTTTTAAAATGACCAAAAAAAAGCTTTAAAGTTTTGTATTTACTTCGATTTTTTTACAGTTCCACTAGGTTAGACAAATGCCCTTTAATGAGATGGTGGACTTTAATCTATATGTTATTTTATACGTACAACCACAGTCCAGACACTTAACACTTTATGTATAGTCTATAGACATGTTTTGTTTTTATAAAGAAAAGAATTCGAACATATTCTTGATATAAAATTTTCCTTTTGTCTGTAATATTAGATAGAATTGGTCTCTATTACGAAGAAGGAGAGTTTATGGAAAATATATGTATATTGATTCAAGTGAGAAAGAACACTGTACAATTGTTTAAATACTCATATCTGTACAAACCAAGAATAAACCGACTAATACAATTGTTAATAACCGGTACAACTATATACACTCTCCAATAGGCCCCCTTAAGATGAGCTGTATATGTTAATGAGGCTCATCTTGGACTTGAGATGCTCAAATTGATGCGGAAACAATGGTTTAGTGAGCAAGTCAGCCACTTGATCTTCAGTTCGTACATGGAAGAGTTTAATGAGACCCTTATCTAAGCGTTCACGAACAGAGTGACAATCCACTTCAATGTGTTTTGTCCTCTCGTGAAAAACAGGATTGGTGGCAATGTATATAGCAGCTGTGCTATCAGAAAAGAGAACCGGAGGTGCAGGAAGATGAATCTGCAAATCTGTCAACAAAGTTCTCAGCCAAACCAATTCACAAGAAGCAAGAGCGAGAGCTCTATACTCTGCTTCAGCAGAAGAGCGAGAAACCTTAGGCTGCTTCTTAGAACGCCAGGAAATAAGAGAATTTCCTAAGAACATGCTAAAACCTGTAGTAGACCTTCTGCTATCTTGACATGAGGCCCAATCAGAGTCAGCAGAACCAGCTAGTGTGAGATCAGAATCAGAAGAATAAAACAAACCCTGTCCAATGGTTCCTTTAACGTATTGAAGAACCTTAGACACTGCTTGTAGATGAGTAGTCCGTGGAGCAGAAGAGTATTGACAGAGCTTATTAACGGCGAAAGTGATATCTGGTCTTGTTATGGTAAGATACATCAACCTTCCCACCAAGCTTCTATACATTTCTGGATTGGACAATAAAACTCCATCAGACTTAGACATCTTCAAGTTAGGAACCATAGGTATGGAAGATGGTTTACACCCCAACATTCCATATGAAGTGAGGAGTTCCAATGCATATTTACTTTGACATATGGAAATACCAGAGGTAGAACGAGCTATCTTCAGACCCAAAAAATATTTAGGTGCTCCAAGATCTCGTAACTTGAACTGTCTCTGCAAATCAGCAACAAGTGAGGCAGCAAGAGATGAATCAGTACTGGCTATGATGATATCATCTACATAGACCAAAATCGCAAGAAACCTTGATCCAGATTTCTTAACAAACAATGTATGATCTCCATGAGCTTTAGAAAACCCCATCTGAACCAAAGAAGTGGAAAACTTCAAGAACCATTGCCTTGACGCCTGCTTAAGACCATAAATTGATTTCTTTAAACGGCAAACAGACTTAGGAGGCAAAGTAATTCCTTTCCTGTCTTCATATCCTTCAGGTAAGCGCATGTAAATCTCTTCTGTAAGATCTCCATTGAGGAAAGCATTGGAAATATCAAGCTGAGTTAAATGCCATTTCATAGAAGCAGCAACTTTAAAAAGCAACTTGACTGTGGCAAGTTTAGCAACCGAAGAAAAGGTGTCATTGTAATCTAACCCTTCCTTTTGAGTATACCCCTTTGCTACTAAACGAGCCTTATACCTCTCCAATGATCGATCTGCCAAAAACTTCAAGGTAAACACCCATTTACAACTAACTGCTTTCTTACCAGGAGGAAGAGTAGCTATTTCCCAAGTATGAGTTGACTCCATTGCGTCAATCTCTTTATCAACTGTTTCACACCAATCTTTAGAACTCTTAGCTTCAAAATATGATTGTGGAATGGGAATTTTTGTGATATTATTTATGTATAAAAGATAAGAAGCAGAGAGTTTAGAATAAGAAAGTGAAGCTGAAATGGGATAAGCTATCTCAGAATTGAGAGAATAGCAGTGATAATCCTGAAGATGAGCAGTAATTTTATGAGGTCTCTTTGAAGGAAGAAATACTAATGGAGAAATTTCTGGTGAAGGGATAGAAGATGGAGAAATTTGTGATGGAATCATACCTGAAGAAGAGTCTATTGGTGTGAAGAAATCTGCAGAACTGGCTGAAGAAGACTCCTTGACAAAAGGAAATATATCTTCATGAAACATCACATGTCTGGATATAAACACCTGATTACTCTCTAAATCCAGAAGCTTGAATCCTTTATATCCAGAAGGATATCCCAAGAACACACAAGCACGAGAACGAGGTTGAAACTTATGCCTCTGTTTAGGAGATGTAGAACCATAGCACAAACATCCAAAGGTTTTCAACTGATCATAAAGAGGAGCTTACCAGTGAGAACTTCATGAGGTGTTTTGTTCTCAAGAATCTGAGAAGGTGTCCGATTGATCAAGAATGTTGCTGTCAAAATGCAGTCTCCCCAAAATGACAATGGAACCTGAGATTGAATCATAAGAGCCCTAGCCACATTCAACAAATGTTGATGCTTGCGTTCCACGACTGAATTCTGCTCAGGTGTCTCTGGACAAGAATGAAATGCCACTATCCCTTTCTGTTGAAATAACTCTGTAAAACGCAATTCAGGAGCGTTATCTGAGCGTACTGATTTCACTTTCATATTGTATTGTGTTTCAATCTGTTGCAGAAAAGCTGGGAAGATCGTTAACACATCTGACTTGGCCTTTAAAAGATGAATCCAAGTAGCTCTAGAGTGATCATCAACAACTGTTAAAAAATATTTATAACCTTCACGAGTCTCAACAGAAAAGGGTCCCCAAATGTCAATATGTAATAGCTCAAAGTTGGAATTACATATGTGATTAAAAGAGGGAAACGATAGTTTTCTTTGCTTGGCCAGATGAAAAACATGGCAATACTTCAAGCCTTTATTCTTATGTCGAGTTGTTCTCAAAGCATCTGATATTGCATCCAATCTTGAAAAAGAAGGATGTCCGAGCCTCATGTGCCATAAGCTGATATCAACCACCAATCCGGATGGAGTTTCTGGTTCTAGCACATAGAGGTTACCAAGTCTCCTACCCTGACCAATCTTCCAGCCCCTGATAGGATCCTGAATGGTACAAGAAGATGGATCAAACAACACATGGAAACCAAGATCAGAAGTCAAAGAGCTGATGCTTAGGAGATTCAGACGAAACTCAGGAATAAACAAAACATTATGCAGAAGAATATTATCATTCAATCTCAGAGAACCAACTCCACTAATCTTAACAGATGAGCCATTTGGAAGATTCACAGAGCTGCATACAAAAGTGTCTAAAGAGAGAAAACTTCTTCTGTTATGAGCAACATGGTGCGTAGCACCAGAGTCAATAACCCAAGTAGTAGGGTTCAGGACATTCTGTGAAACGTTTAAAAGGCCAACAAAACAAAAAGTGGAGGGGGAAAATGTGATACCAGATGAATCACCTCCAGAGTTGGAAGAACCAGCATCACTTGTCTGAGTAATAGACTGATTTTGAAGCTGAGAGCTGAACAAAGCAATGAACTGTTGGATTTGCTCCTTGCTAAGGTTTCCAGTCAACCCACCAAGATGATTAGATTTAGTCTCAGCAGAAGGTAGAACCACTTGAGCAGCAACATTAGAAGAAGTAGCTTGAACATTAGCTGACTTCCCTTTTGGAGTAAAACCAGGTGGAAACCCATGTTTCTTATAACATCTGTCAGCAATGTGTCCCACTTTCTTGCAATGAGAACACACTGGTTTTCCCTTGTTTGGACCATTTTGGACATATGAGATGGAAGGAGAAACCTGATTAGGAATGGTTCCAATCTCAGCCACTTGGAAAGCTACTGGAGGAGGAAGAGTAGAGGAGAAGCTCTTTTGGCTTTCATCCTGATCCAACATCTTATAAACATCAGTAAGTGTGGGAAGAGCTTTCTTCATAATGATTTGACGGCGGATAACTGCATAAGATTCATTTAAACCAGCAAGGAATTTGATAATCTTTCCTTTCTCGGCTCTCTTATGCAGCTGAGTTGCCTGTCCACACGTACAAGAAAATGGTTCTTCAGCAGCTTCCAAGTTGTCCCATAAGGTCTTCAAGGTTGTATAGTACTCAGAGAGAGACATAGCTCCCTGGCGAAGTTCCTGGATCTGTTGAGTAAGCAAGAAGGTGCGTGGTAGATTGGTCATATGAAAGCGTTCATATAGATCACGCCAAACCGCAGAAGCATCAACGAAGCGTGGAACACTGCGATATATCTGAGGTGAAACCGCATTCAACAACCATGACTTAACCATACTGTTGCATTGTGACCATATTCGAAATTTTGAATCACATACAACAGGCCTAAGCAAGCTACCATCAACGAAGCCTACTTTATTCTTAGCATCCAGTGAACATAACATAGCAATACTCCAGTCATCGTAATTAGTTTCATCAAGGTGAATCGAAACGATATGTAAACCTGGATGATCACCACTGTGAAGGAAGTACGGCGAATGTTTGTCATCGATCGATTCTGGAGGTTCCTGAGCTCGCGATCTTCCTCTTCGAGTATTCATGGGAGAGATCGGAGGCGATTTCGAAACACCAGTGGATCGAGACTTCTTCAGAGCAGATCGAGCTTTCACGCGAGCCGATCGGCGAGGAAATTGAACAGATACCATCGATTAAGAAGATAAGAGCTCAAAATAGGATCGAAAATGGTGGAATCAAAGAATTTCTGAGCTTATTGGCTCTGATACCATATTACGAAGAAGGAGAGTTTATGGAAAATATCTGTATATTGATTCAAGTGAGAAAGAACACTGTACAATTGTTTAAATACTCCTCTCTGTACAAATCAAGAATAAACCGACTAATACAATTGTTAATAACCGGTACAACTATATACACTCTCCAATAGTCTCATTACATTCGAAAACCAGATCTGACTCTCGGGTTTGAGTTAGTGTAACAACGAGAATGTTTTTTTATTTTGCTAAATATAATA
The DNA here is from genome assembly GCA_030180135.1 of Orychophragmus violaceus. Lineage (NCBI taxonomy): Eukaryota > Viridiplantae > Streptophyta > Magnoliopsida > Brassicales > Brassicaceae > Orychophragmus > Orychophragmus violaceus. Next base: position 31,248,249 of record CM058231.1, on the reverse strand, counting down.
AAAGAGTTTCTTACAAGAAAAACTCTAGCCAGCTGCTCCAATGTTGCTGATCATTTCGAATCTCACTTATACAGAGACACAATATTCATTTTTAATTAAAATATATATATCTTATATATAAAGGCATATGAAATATGTGAGATGATGGCACCACATTGTATATTTGTATATATACGGAAACATGAGTTGGGTATATGCATGTGTCTTATTTTCCAAACAAATATTCTCATGATCATGTCCCTCTTTTATATATAAACCAGCCCTAAAGGCTACACATACATTTGTCACCATTAAAAAACATGTACTCTGACATCAAATTTCCAAGATCCCCATTTAAATTTTCACCAATCCTTTCCTTATCTATATTGAAAAAAGAAAAACTTAACTCAGTCTGATCGAATATTGTATGATATGAAATAATAATTTGTAAATGTTTTGTAGTGAAGGGGGATGTTTTTTTGTTTCTTGTCCAGATGCTGATGTGGGCTCCAAACTCCTTGTCACACTCTCTTTATATGTATACAACATTTCTCTGCATATATGGTTTGTGAATAAACAGTGTACAGATAGAGAGGAGAGAGAGGTTCATAACTACTCTGAAGAAGCACCATAGACCATACATTGCATTTCTCCATCTAAGGTGAGAGGTCAATGACACAATTAAACAAAAAGTTGAAAGTTTTCATCTTTTTATTTTCCAGAAAATTATAAAAAGATATGGAGAGTAAAGGGAATAGAAAAGCTTTTCCCTTTATGTGGTTAAAAAGATGATTTCAGAGAAACTAAAGCCCTTTGTTTCTCTCTCTTAACTCATCTTACTTTTCTTCCACTATTAGCAAAGATATGTACTATATAACACAATACTCTCTCCACCAAATAAATAAGGAAACAGAAAAATAAAACAATCTCTCCTTTTTTTCTCCTACATGAAAATCAAAAGATTCCTCAATTTTGTTCTTATTTTTCGTTAGTCACAGTACCCTTCTCTATACACTAGCTAACACTATAAACCAACACTGTCTTCAGATAAAAAAAACAAAAAACAAAAAGAGAGATTTAAAGAACCTCACCCGATGATAGATTACGAGAGAAGCAATAACACCAAGAACATCAACCATCATCGGAATCCGTCTTCATCTTCCTCTGATCTTCTTCCCGACGGTAATGGAGCCGCCGTGACCCAAAAGAGGAAACGACGACCCGCCGGGACGCCAGGTATAGTTAGCAATTATGTTCTTTTTTTTTTTTTTTCTAATTTAGCACCAGGTATCCTAGTTTCCATGTTTTTGTTCTTTCAGTAAATTCTTGAAAATAATGAGTTTATCTGTTGAAAAAGATTGACTTTGGTCATAATTCGGTTCAAGTTTTGATTTTTCCAAATGGTTTTTTTTTTTTGATCAATATCCGAAAGTAATCATATTTTTCTGGCGGGGGGCAGATCCGGAGGCTGAGGTGGTATCGTTATCCCCAAGAACGCTACTTGAATCGGATCGGTACGTATGTGAGATCTGTAATCAAGGGTTTCAGAGAGACCAGAATCTACAGATGCACAGGAGAAGGCATAAAGTTCCATGGAAGCTTTTAAAGAGAGAGACCAACGAGGAAGTGAAGAAGAGAGTCTACGTTTGTCCAGAGCCAACGTGTCTCCACCACAACCCTTGTCACGCCCTTGGAGATCTCGTGGGAATCAAGAAACACTTTCGAAGGAAACACAGTAACCACAAGCAATGGATCTGCGAGAGATGCTCAAAAGGCTACGCTGTTCAATCTGATTACAAAGCTCATCTCAAAACCTGTGGCACTCGCGGCCATTCCTGCGATTGCGGCCGCGTTTTCTCCAGGTTCCATTTCCAAGAAACCCTAGCTAGTCGCAATACTAATATATTTAGTTTTATTAATATATAGGAGAGATAAATATATCTGAATCCTTAAAGTAAATCAAAGAATGTTTTTTCTAGTATGGCGTGTACATGTTTTGATTATAGATAATGCACACAGATCTTGAAACAAGCTTACTAATGGAAGCTGAGGTTTGTTAAAATATATACCATACCAAAACTCAAAATATGTATCTCAGACTCATGATATATATAATCCAAAAGATACCTAACTCCACTAACTTAGTTAATTAATTTTATATTTTATTTGTTTGTTTGATACTTATTACTTTGTGCTTTCTATTTTTAGTTAACTATATATATACACTTTTCTTGATTCAGAGTGGAGAGTTTCATAGAGCATCAAGACAGTTGCACTATGCGCCGATCTCAACCCTCCAGCCACCGTTTACAACAACAGCAGCAACATACCGCAAACGCTACACAAACTGCTTCAACCGCCAAAAACGTTGACCTCTCCGTTGGTCATGTATTACCAGGACATCCTTTGCTAAGACAATCTCCACCGTCCGATCAACAGCTTTATCCTTTCGTTGGCTCATGCGCTACTACTGGTAGTAGCATCGAGCTTCAGCTACTTCCGTCACGGGCTAGTGCTGATGAGACCAGCCTTAGTTTGTCGATAGGGATGGAGACGACAATGTCAAGCTACGAGAAAGGAGAGACGAGCTTACTATTGGGACAAAGAGAGGAAGCGAAAAGGCAAATAGAGATTGCGGAATTGGAGTTTGCTGAAGCCAAGAGAATAAGGCAACATGCAAAAGCTGAGCTTCATAAAGCTCAGCTTTATAGAGAAGAAGCAAGTAGGAGGATTAGTGCAACGATGATGCAAATCACTTGCCATAGTTGCAAGAAACACTTTCAAGCTGTTGCTCCTCCTCTTCCACAGCCGCCTTGTACCGATGAGAGTACATCACTTGCTGTGAGCTATGTGTCTTCGGCGACTACCGAAGGTGAAAAAGCGAGTGATAGAGCATCGTCATAGACCTTGAAAAGAGACACAAAAAACAAATATTCGTCCTTTTTTTGTTCTTTGATTGAAATTGAAGATGATCTTTTGATATTTTTTGGGTTTGTCTTATAAATTTGGTTTTTTTTTTTCTCAAACAAAAACCGAAGAAGAGAAGAGTTTTGTATGAGTATCAAATATGTTGTTGGGTCTTGTTTCTGGTTGCTGGATATTGTAACTTTGGTTAGTGTAATAAATTATCGGGGAATGTGGATACTAAAATCCACACTCAAGGATTTAGAGTGTTTTTGTGTTTAAGGAAAGATGAGCTAGAATCTCAATGAACCAACAATGTAAATAAAGACTTGAATCGACGAATTGGATTTGTCTTGAATGAATAATGAGTTTACAAGAAGAGAGTAGCTAAAATACAGGTGTAGCTAGGTAAAAATCGGATGGATTGATGAATGAAGAAAGAGATCCTTTTATAGCTCTGTTTCCGCAGCTAACTTCCGCAACTCCCGGCCGCGTGCTCAACGTTCTCCACGATTTGCGGGATCTTGGTGACTCGATCCACTCCGCGCACGTGCTAACAGATTCCGGAGATTGCGGGATCCGTTATGACTTAGTCTTGCCTTTGGTCTTCGGCTTGGAGCTTGATGTCACCAAGATCGAGCTACGGAACCATAGAGCTCGTTAACCAGAGCTGTAGAGCCGGAGTGTAGAGCTCGTTAACCGGAGCTATAGAGCCGTAGTGTAGAGCTCGTTATCCGGAGCTGTAGAGCCAGAGCGTAGAACTCATTATCCGGAGTTGTAGAGCCGGAATGTAGAGCTCGATGTGTGCAGCTCAATGTTAGCTACAGGTGCAGAGCTTGATGTTACAGAAACAGATAGAAAACCTTTCTTTCGGGCGATTAACGTTGGACAACATTTTGACTTTCGTTGACTGGATTTAAGTGTTAAATCCGACCCAAACAATTGACCCCAGTCCTTTAGACGAGCTGGCGAGCTCTGAAGGATGAGGAATGATCGAGAAGAACGAAAATCTTTGTTGTTATGCCTCAAGCTTGTGTTGAGCTTTCGTTGGCGAAATGTCTAGCTTGGATGCTCATGTTGTAGAGTCGAGCTATGTTATGAGTATTCGAGAGTTTGAATACTAAGATCGCGAGATTGAGCTATTGTGTTTTGTTTGTTTAGTTATATCTCTTTCGAGATGATCCAAGCGAGCTAGAACAGTTCATTGGGATGCTTCCTGGTTTTGAGATCTGTCTACCAGGATTGCTAGCAACCTACGGAGTTCCGCCATGTTGCCGTCGACAAGTATTGTCGGACATGGTGATGCTGTTCGGGTCGGATCGGTTTGGGAAGCTGGAGCTTCACCGGTGGGTCGTTCTTCAGATCGGATCCAAACCAGAGAAATGTTTCTCTCATTTGTCAGCATGCTAGAGCTTGGAGGTGTGGCTCCGGGATTCTGCAGCTGAGGCGGGAGGTCGTGAACCGTTAGAACATGTCTGGTCTGGATCGGGGATGAGCCCAATCCGATGTGTTCGTTTTGAGCATTAAAGCTCTGTTGATCGTGATTTGACGCGTTCGACAATCTGTATGAGTCTGATGAATTTGGATCCATCTTCGTGCTTACGAGCCTTAGATCGGGTTCTGGTGTAAGAGAAATCTATGAATCTTCCCCACAGACGGCACCAAAATGTGGATGCTAAAATCCACACTCAAGGATTTAGAGTGTTTTTGTGTTTAAGGAAATATGGGCTAGAATCTCAATGAACCAACAATGTAAATAAAGACTTGAATCGATGAATTGGATTTGTATTGAATGAATAATGAGTTTACAAGAAGAGAGTAGCTAAAATACAGGTGTAGTGATATGATCCTGACTAGCTCATCTCATGATTCAAGCAAATGGACAGAACCGGTTATGAAGTCAAAGAAAGAGCCACCTGATTTCAACTTCAAAACAAAAAATGAAGGTCTTTCCATTCGAACGAACAACACTTGGACTACATTCTCATCTCATCAACAGCACCCCTCAAAGTTGAATAAGTCCAATCAGAATTTTGGTGAAGAAGTTATGCAACTTTCAATCTAGGTGAACTCAAACATACGCGATTCCGACATGCGAGCGTTCAAAGGAGGTTCCAGAACGAACCAGAAGGAATCAAGCTATGAACCAAATTTTCCTGGAATCCTGATTCATCAAGGAAGCTTCGACAATTGGATCCATCTCAAAATAGGTCTAGACGTAAAAGATATGGATTTTACAAACCAATGGTTCTTCCTCAGCACCTGTTCCGCGACTGAGCCAAAGATTGAATCACACAGCCCAACTCAGGTAAAATCTCGACATTAAACCAATTGGAGCATCTTCCTTGATCTCTTATCTTTCCAACAAGCCCAAGAACAGAGGAAAAGTCTAACGGATCAGAAAGATACAGCTCAGTTTCCAAAATGGGTCAACCTGGTGCATTACTTGAAGATTGCTAGGCCCAATTGGATTGGAAGCTTGCAAACTTATGTTTGGCATCCAGGATACATTTCCACAAGCCTATGAAGACAAATTTAGTCCATGAAGTGTGCATGAGAGCCAAGTTTCGAATTTCAACTTGTATTAAGTGTTTTGTTGAGTTCCTAGGTCATTTAATGCTTGCTCTTCATGCAAGCCATCTTCTGAACTCTACTTAATTCTCTTGTACTCTTCCATTTCGAATTTATCCAATCTTTTTATCAAAAATCTTTCTGAGCTTGGATCAAACAAATCTGTTGGTGTTTCATATCAACAAATCCTTGATTTCTTTTAGTGTGATTATGAAAGAGATTAAGCTGTGGTGTTTAGAGATTCATTCCGCAAATCTCTGATCTAACCAATCGATCATATTATTCCTTCCATCATCACGGCTTCACAGCCACTATCTATCTAAGTCTCAAACTCACAAGTGCCGATCTAGGGAAGATCTCATCATGTAGCTAGGTAAAAATCGGATGGATTGATGAATGAAGAAAGAGATCCTTTTATAGCTATGTTTCCGCAGCTAACTTCCGCAACTCCCAGCCGCGTGCTCAACGTTCTCCACGATTTGCGGGATCTTGGTGACTCGATCCAATCCGCGCACGTGCTAACAGATTCCGGAGATTGCGGGATCCGTTATGACTTAGGCTTGCTTTCTTGAGACGACAAACATGATTAGGCTTGTCTTTGTCTATCATTCTTGGCGGTTGAAGCATATAGACCTCTTCAGTTAGAGGGTCCTGAAGAAACGCATTATTAACGTCAAGCTGCATGAGCGGCCACTTGCGAGCGACCGCTGTTCCAAGTGTGAGACGAATGGTAGCATGCTTTATGACAGGACTGAATGTCTCATGAAAGTCAATCCCCGGTCTTAAACCCTTTTGCCACCAAGCGTGCTTTGTAGCGATCCACAGTTCCATTGGGCAGTCTTTTGATCCTGTAAACCCACTTGGAACCTACAATATTCTTAGCAAGAGAACGGTCAACCAAGTCAAACGTATCAGTACGAACAATGGCGTTTAACTCATCACTCATAGCATTCCGCCATTTTTCATCTTGCAGGGCCTGAACATGAGATGCGGGTTCGACCTCCTTGAGTATAGCCGTTAGACCATACTTAGGATTTGGTTTGACTATGTTGTTGAGCAGACGTGTTGTCATAGAGCATTGTGGAGCCGGTTTTGATTTTGTGGCGGAGGTCCATGGTGTAGCAGTGACCACTGGTCCAGACATAACATTTTGCGGAATGGCCAAGGGTGTCGTCGTGACTGGTTCTGGTGAAGGAGCTGGACACGGCGGAGTTGCTGCGAATGGTCGTTGAAAAACAGGAACAAAAGAAGAAGAGACATTGTCAGAGTGCTCACCCGAAGGAGAAGAAGAGACGGAAGAGAGCGATGTGGTGGATCGGAGTGCAGCAAATGGGAAGACCAACTCATTGAACTCGATATGGCAAGAGACGTAGATGCGCGAAGATGATATATCCAAGCACAAGTAAGCACTCTGTGTAAAAGAGTAGCCAACAAAGACACATGGGACAGACTTGGGACTGAGCTTGTTTTGAGCATAAGGCCTGAGCCACAGATAGCAAAGACAACCAAAGGTCTTAAGCTTCAAGTAATTCGGTTCGATGGTAAATAGCTGGCGGAAGGGTGAGGTGTTCGCCAATGTTGGTGTGGTCATCCGATTGATAAGATAAACCGCAGTGGCAAAGGCATAAGACCAATAAGTAGGTGGCATACCCGAATGTGTAAGTAAGGCTAGCCCAGTCTCAACATTATGTCTGTTGCGTCTCTCTGCCAAGCCGTTGTGTTCAGGAGTATGAGGAGGAGTAGTCAGATGTGCAATCCCATTTACTGCAAGAAAACGTTTGAGAGCTATATACTCTCCACCATTGTCAGAAAACAAAGTCATAATTTTAGTTTTAAAGCGGTTTTCTACAAGAGATTTGAAGAGAGGAAATATTGTAGCAACCTGAGATTTTTGTTTCATCGGATAAAACCAAATATATTTAGAGAAGTGATCAACAAAGATGACAAAGTATTTGTATCCATCAATAGAGATGGTGGGAGAGGTCCAAACATATGAGAATAAGAGTTCAAGAGGAGCTTTGGAGGTAAGAGATGAAGTAAAAAATGGTTGTTTATGACTTTTATTAATTGAGCAAGGCTCACAATGTAAAGAAAATAACACCGATGATGAAAAAGGCAAAGAAAACTTAGAAAGCATAAAACGAAGTGTTTGAAGATTGAGATGTCCTAGACGTGCATGCCAATCTAACAAGGAAGACTTAGAACAAGAGAAAGCAAGAGGCGAATTAAAAGAAGAGGAAGCTAACGGCCATTCGTAAACTCCTCCATTAGCTCTTCCTTGAAAGAGAGTTGTCCCCGTGTACAGATCCTTCACCTGAAAGTCATTAGGACAAAGTTGAACCATAACATTGTTAGTCTTGCAAAGCTTATTTACTGAGATCAAGTTCTTTTTCATAGTTGGAACATGTAATATATTATCAAGAAGAAGCTTGCGTGAGGAAGAAGGGATTATAGTAGAACCCGTATGTGCGATTGGAAGTTGATCACCATTCCCAATCATCACATTCTCACCACCGTTGTAAGGACTATGGAGGGACAGATTGTGAAGGTCACTGGTGATATGATGAGAGGCACCACTGTTGAGCAACCATGGAGAGTAATGCGGTGAGTGCGTGGTGGCGTGATGTGCCTGTTGTGGCCATTGCGGTGTCGGTAATGGCAGATGGGGAGCCTGCCATTGAGATTGTCCACGGTACGGAGTAGGCTGATACGTGCCAGAGGGAGTAGCCGCCTGCGGTTGCTGATATTGCGGACACCGACGAGCGCCATGCCCCTGAACGCCGCAAAGTTGGCACTTGCCGAGATATGGTCTCGGTGGTCTGTAACCTCCACGTTGTCCAGAGTAGCCTCCTCGCGATTGTGAGTGTGGTTGAGTGTTGTTTGGCGAACGTGTTTGAGCTGTGTTAGCTGTGGCCGGGAGTGACTCATCTGATGTTGATGCTATACCAATGTGTTTTCGCGGATGATAAGTTTTTCATGAAGCTCATCAATCGAGATTGGTGTATCCCGTCCATTAACCATATCAACGATAGCACGATAGTCTTCTCCGAGGCCTTCTGTGATTACATCCAAGGGATGTTCATGATCAAAAGGTGCATCGAGGAGAGCAAGTTTGTCGGCTTTGTCCATTATCAAGCGAAGATATTCGTTGATGGACTTGTTGCCTTTGCTAATCTGTTTGATTTGTTGTTTAAGTTGTTTCACATGCCCCCTTGATGCTTTACCGTAAGTAGAGGATAAGATTTGCCATAATTCACGAGCGGTTGATGCTCTAGCCACAATCGGTTGTACCGTAAGGGACAGAGAACCAAGAATCGAACTAAATAACATCTTGTATTGGCGTTTCCATGAAGCAAAGAGTGGATTCGGTTGAATCACACCTTTGTCATCGGTTGTTGTTTCTTCAGGCGTTTGATCTACATCGTCGATAAAACAATGCAGTTCATGAGCTTCCAAGAGCGAGCGCACTTGAAGCCTCCAGGTTATGAAATTAGTAGCCGTGAGTTTGGTTATGTTTGACATGTTAAGGGAGATTAAAGTGCTTTTAGAGAGATCAAATACAGGGGCTGAATCTTTAGCCATTGTTTAGAAAGAGAGAGAGGAATCACAAGAAGAGGCGTAAAAGAGAATGAAGAAGAAGAAGGAGAGGGATGGGACGAAAAAAATTAGGTTAAGATCTTAGCTCTTGATACCATGTAGAGATTATGGAAAGGTTGATTTCTCATTGATACTTGCTAATGTATATATACAAGAGTTAGGTGCTAGAGATAAGCTTAAATCTATACAATATATTTAGAATAAGATTATCTCTTAGCGTATAGATAAACACTATACGAACTAGTCTTTATCTATACTTATATATAGTACATCGAATGGTAAATTTTAAATTGGTTGATTTTTAGATTTTATCATCATTTTGTGGGTTTTTTTTTATCTCAGTGTGACCAAAAAAGAAATCATATCTTTTTACATAAAGAAAAAAAATTTCATAAGATAAATACCTTTTGACCCTAATATTATGATGTATATACTATACTTAAATACATAATTGTGAAGATGTGAACCTGATGAGGAAGACTAAAGGATAGCAAATTCAAGCTAATCAAATGTGAACTTTACTTATACGCGCGACCGACCCGGGTCTAGCAAAGAAAAAATTCAGAAAATATGCGGGACATATTTTTTTTGGATATTTTATATGTAATATCACAATTTTAAACTATTTTATATATAATACCATAAATTTAAAATATTTTTAGATATAATATCCCAATTTTAGATATTTTTATTCAAGTGGACTAAATTTTTTTTTTTTTAAATTACATGCAAGGAATTATCGTTTTTGTTCAAAAACGGGGGGATTTCAATTTACTATTGATTTTTGGGATGTTCTGTAATTTACAACGACTTGGGGGGTTGGTTTTTTTTGGCAACATTTTCATTTAGAAAGGCCCAACAGTGCAAAAGAGATTACAGCTGGGCCGAACGAGAAAGTCCAACAGAGAAATAAAAGAACCGACCCAAGAAGCCCATTAACTAATTAAGCCCAAAAATCTATGGGTAAGATCGAAACAGGCCACACATCGAAATACATGAGATGCCGGCATGCAGAGATCGCCGGTGACCACCAGAATAGAAGCAAAGATATTAATCCAAGAGATTGAGAAACCCGAGCAAAATCAGAGAATAGAAGCAATCTCTCTGTCGGAATGAAGCGCGTGGAAGAAGAGATCGTGAGGCTCTAAAACGGTTAATCGAGCTCAGCCTGAGCAAAATTCCGCAAACAAAACCGACACTAGTTAAGACTATATTGGATTTTATTAGCCGAAAGGAAGTGAAATTAAAGGACAGATTCAAATCCCTTCGGACACCACAACAAAAAAGGATATTATACCGCAAGTCGCATCTCCCCTTATGAAAGATCAAATCGGAGAAGAAGGTAGAAGATGAAACTTTGAGAGAACTTTCTCTCTCTATAAGGAGAGAGAAGCGGCTAATTTCAAGAGTTAATTCACGCCGACTCCTACCTAACCCTGGGGGGTTGGTTTATGTTAGCATACTTGTCATCTTTCAGATATACTCAACAAAAGTCTTAATTACAACTTTGTATTTGGTGGGCCAACATGGGCCAGTAAAGAAAAAATATATTGAAATACGTTTTTAACGGCTAGGCGGTCCGTGTAATCAATTAGGCGGCCGGTTTGTTAATAAATTGGACGATTTTTTTTCAAAATCCGGTTACCGATTTTTCTCCCCGATTTGAACTTAGTCGCGGCGGCACTCACCCGACTAGCGACTAGGCGGCCGCCTAGGCGGCTAGGCGGCCGCGTTTTAGAACAAGACTTAAAAGTAACTTGATTGGATTTAACTTTTAATACCACAAGAAAAAACTATCAAGGAGAGATTACACAAATCAGACATATAGACGGAAAACCACAAGAGGAGCCTTTGTGTTTTGTATTCTTAATTATGCACTAGGGTTTTGAGATTTTCTCCACCTTATAAGCTTGGTGGACGTGAGAGAAACCATGTAGAAAGCATAAGCTTTGGGGTGAGTTTTCTCTTTTATCACAGAGAGAAATACATAGTGGAATCAAGAGTGTGAATCACTTGTAATGTGTTCTCTTTTCTAGTGGATTCCGAGTTGTAGTCTCAGGGAGATGTAGCGACCCTTGTTAATGGGCATGAAATCCTTAATCATGTGTGCTCCCCCCCCCCCCCTCATTCTCTCTTTACTCTCCAATCTCTTTGTTTCTGTTTTTGTTCATATTTCTGTGACAACCTTCACAAAACTTCAAACTATTTCTATCTTGGGTTGTGAAGATTCATGCTGTGTCAAAGTTAATGGATTTAGAGCCTCTGGTTTCTCTACAAGTGATATCAGAGTCTTGATTATGTGTTTTATGTTTTTATCAAGTCAAGAATCATGTTGTATCATGAAGAGAAGTGGAAGATTTGAAGGTCATGAAAGTTGTGCTTTATGGCAGGAGAAGCTCGTGGCTTATGAGAGAATTCTAGGCATGGGAGGATGATTGAGTTTGCAGTACAGAAAATCTCAGATCCAGAAGTAACAGAAGCATAAAGAGAGAAAGAAGATTTAGATCTAAAGGAGAGAAGATCCAAAGAAAGGATAAGAGTGAAGAGAAGTGGAAAATGTTGGAGAGACAAGCTCTATCTCATGAGAAGCAACAAGGTAGTATGTAAGGCTCTTACTTGGTGGAGAATTATTGTATTTCTTAGTTTTTGAGGAAGATATTGAGTAGACATAAGTATCTCAGGCAGAAAGACAGATTTTATGTCTTCGTAATCAACAGAAATATGAAAAGAGGGAGTTGTAGGAGTCATTCTAGTGTCTCAAGAAGCATCTCATTCACAACATCTCAAAGGAAAATAAGAATCAAGAAGTTCAAGTGTTATGTGGTAGTTGTTGGGTTACTGTGCAACTACATGATTTATGGTGCAGTTGTAGGTTTACTGATTCAACAAGATTTTCTGTTGCAGCGACAGAGTTAGTAATAGAGGCATCAACAAATGAAACTTTGGTGAGATGTTATGTCTGCTTGGTATAAGATTCAATTAGATCTTAAGTGGAGTAACATAGGTTCTTGAGATGCCCTTAAGTAGTTATAAAGCGTGCTTACCTCATATTATGGTGTGTAACTGAGTGTGATAGGGAGATGTGAACAAGATGTACGTCAATCAAAAATTGAATTTGGTGAAGCTTCCAACTTAATAAAGGAAAGATTTTAGCTCCGTGATTTCCAGAAGGCGAATATTGAGGCGACTAGGGTTTCAAAATTCTTCTTCACCAAGCTTGGCCTGGCGGCGCCGTCCGACAGGTGCCGATGAGCTTGGAGGGTATTCCGGTGGCTCCACAGAGCCCTATTCAATCCAAGAAAGTCACGACATGGCTGGAGTAGTCGAATCAAAACAAACTCTGAAAAGGTATGATGTTAACCTCTCTTCGATCAACGGCGTTCATTCCGTCTCTGTTCCGGATGAAGTCATTGATGGAGCTACGCCACTCTGGGAAGATTTTATGGTGGGCAAGTTCCTCTCAACAGCTCCACACATCGCGAAGATACATATGATAGTGAACAAGATATGGAAACATAAAGATGATCCACAAAAAATTGAAGCGTATGCAGTCAATCCAACAACAGTGCGATTCAAGGTTTGTAACTCTCATTCGCAAGCAAGAATATTACGGAGAGGAATATGAAATATTGCTGACGTGCCTTTGGTGGTAACAAAGTGGACACCAATATCGGATGAGGAGACCGCTGAGGAGTCTTCGATCCCAATGTGGGTGCATCTGAAAAATGTACCACTAAGTATGTTTTCATGGGAAGGTTTGAGTTTTGTATCCGGTGTTGTAGGTTATCCGGACCATCTACACCCCGAGACAATAGCCTGCTCCAACTTTGAAGTTGCTAAGGTTTTTGTAAAGGCTGATATCTCTAAGGAGCTTCCGAGGAAGGTTCAATTTAAAAAGAATGGCAAGGAATTTATGGTTGACTTTCATTACCCTTGGCTCCCTCCAAGATGCTCAGTTTGTGAGAAGTGGGGACATCTGGAGAAAGTTTGTGTGGCCAACAAAAGAAATTCAGAACCTGCAGCAGTTACTGCAACTCCTGCCACAGTGTCAGGAAATACAATGTCAGGAAATACAGAGAAAACTAGAGAGGGTAAAGCAGAGGATAGCTCGGAGGTAAAGAGCATGGAAAGCAGTGATGTGCTTCCTGCCACAGTGTAGGTTGATGAGGTATTGGTAACTGAATCAATGTCCACTACTGTGGAGCAAAAGGAGGATCACGTGGACAATAAATGGCAATCGCCTAAGGCGAGAAGCAGCCCTCAGAAAAACGAACAAGCACATAATGTAACAGATATTGTCTCTGCTTCAAAATACTAAGTATTGAGTAAGTTAGAGGAAGAAGGAGAGTTTATTCCTGATGTCATTGCGGAAGTGAAGGAGGTGGAAGAGGATCACAATTCACAAGAAGTATCTGATACGGACGAACCGGATAATAGTGCACTGGAAAGTAATGTTCGTAGAAATCTCCCAAGGACTTCTAAGGACAAAGCAAACGAAACGATCGGCCTTGTCTCTCAAGCTGCTAAAGACGCAAGTCAAGTGGCTGGAAGGAAAAGGACTACCCGGAAGAACTAGCTTATGTTCAGTGTCTTCTGGAATGTGCGCGGATTCAACAAACACATCAAACATTCCGTTGTAAGAAACTGGACAAATAACAATGAGATGCTATTTGGATGTTTACTCGAGACTCGAGTTAAGGAAAGTAAGGCAACCATAATCATCTCTCGAGTTTTTAAGGACTGGTCTTTCATGGCCAACTATGAACATAGTCGAGGTGGTCGCATATGGGTACTATGGAGGTCATCGGTTAGACTATCTCCTGTATACAAGAGTGACCAGCTCATCACCTGCTCAGTTATGTTGGAAGGAGAAAAAGAGGAATTCTTTTGCACATTTGTGTATGCATCAAACTTGGCTGAACAAAGAAAGAGCTTGTGGGAAGATTTGAAGAATCATCATGATTCAGCAATGTTCACAAATAAGCCCTGGATAATCATGGGAGACTTCAACGAGATTCTCGATGTTCAGGAACATTCTTTGATAAACAACTACGCAGCCATCTCGCAGTGTATGTGTGACTTTCAAGACACGGCTAGGCATTGTTCTCTCTCTGATATTGGATCCCACGGGCCTCTGTTCACATGGTGTAACAAGAGACCCGAGGGGCTAATAAACAAAAAATTGGACAAAGTTCTCATTAACGAGGCCTGGCTGCAAAGCAACTCAAACGCTTATAGTGTCTTCGAAGCTGGAGGATGCTCGGATCATTTGCGATGTCGCATTCAGATCGCTGTCGACAAACCGAAGGTAAAGAGGCCTTTTAAATATGTGAACGCTATTAGAAAGCGGCCTGAATTTCTTCCAATGGTGGAGAATTATTGGGGAAAGACTGAAAAGTTATATCATTCCACCTCTGCTTTGTTACGGTTATCCAAGAAGCTTAAAGCCTTAAAGCCGTTGATTCGGAACTTAGGAAAAGAGAAACTTGGCAACCTCACGAATAAGCTAAGGAGGCTCATGAGGGACTTTGCGAGTTGCAACAGATCACAATGACAGCCCCGACTGAAGATGCTGTAAGAAACGAAGCAGAAGCTTATGACCGATGGACTTATATTGCAGGCTTAGAAGAGGATTATCTGAAGCAGAAGTCTAAGTTGCATTGTCTGCAAGTCGGAGACCAATGTAACAAGACCTTTCACATTGCGGTCAAGCTCAGGGAAGCTAAGAATACAATCAGGGAAGTTCAACGTATTGATGGTATAATGGTCTCGGGGCACAAAGAAGTTAAGAAGGAAGCAGAGGAGTTCTTTAAGAACTTTCTCAACACCAAACCGGACGACTTTACAGCGGCTACTGTTGAAGAGCTGCGTGAACTGATTAATTTCAGAATCTTAGAGGAGGAAGGGAGCATGTTGTGCAAAACAGTCGCGGAGGAGGAGATAACGAAGGTCCTCTTCTCTATGCCTTCAAACAAATCATCTGGTCCTGATGGATATCCTGTGGAATTCTTCAAAACAACTTGGAGTATTGTGAAAGAAGACCTCATTGTCTCGGTACAATCATTCTTCCAAAAAGGTTTTCTCCTGAAAGGTATAAACTCAACCATCTTGGCATTGATCCCTAAGAAGAGTGAAGCAAAAACAATGAAAGACTACAGACCTATTGCCTGTTGCAATGTGATTTACAAAGTGGTTTCAAAGATCTTCGCAAACCGTCTAAAGCCTATCCTCCCAAGAATGATTACTTCCAACCAATCAGCTTTTGTTCATGGCAGGCGCTTAATGGAAAATGTGCTCCTAGCTACTGAGATAGTTAAAGACTATCATAGTAAATCAGTCACTCCAAGATGTGCAATGAAGATAGACATTTCCAAGGCTTTCGACACGGTACAATGGCCTTTTCTTATTGATACTTTAACTGCTATGGGGTTCCCTGCGATTATAATCCATTGGATTCAGCTTTGTGTCTCAACTGCTAGCTTCTCTGTCCAAGTCAATGGAGAGCTTGCAGGGTATTTCAATAGTGCGAGAGGACTAAGGCAGGGGTGTGCTCTCTCCGTACTTGTTTGTGATCTGTATGAATGTACTATCACATAAGTTGAACAAAGCTGCTGCAGAGGGCATGTTTGGCTATCATCCGAAGTGCAAAATGCTATCCATCACGCACTTGTGCTTTGCGGATGACCTCATGGTGTTCGTCGAAGGAAAGCAAAGATCGATAGAAGGTGTAATCAAGGTGTTTAAGGAGTTTGGGGACTGGTCAAGCCTAAGAATTAGCTTGGAAAAGTCCACGATTTATATGGTGGGTATTGAGGATGAGGTGCGTGAGACAATTCTCACAAATTTCCCCTTCGAAGCTGGAGATCTCCCAGTACGCTACCTCGGCCTGCCCTTGTTGACCAAGGGAATGACCAAAAATGACTATGCATTGCTCATCGAGAAGGTACGATCCACAATTAGCTCTTGGACAACTCGGTTTCTCTCATTTGCAGGGCGATTGCAGCTTCTGAAATCAGTTCTTATGGGTCAAATAAACTTATGGATCTCTGCCTATAGACTGCCAAGTTCGTGCTTAAAGGAACTTGAAAGTTTGTGCTATGCTTTTCTCTGGTCCGGGCCGGAGCTCAAAACAACCAAGGCTAAGGTAGCTTGGTATGATGTCTGTAAACCAAAATAGGAGGGAGGTCTTGGTCTGAAAACTCTTAAAGAAACTACAATGGTATCGGGTCTGAAATTGATATGGAGGCTCCTATCCGGAAACTCTCTATGGGGGAAATGGGTTCATATGAACCTGTTGAAGAAGAAAACAATCTGGGAAGTCAAAAACAATGGCCAGGGATCTTGGATGTGGCGCAAAATACTGAAATTAAGAGATGCAACAAGGGCTTTCCACAAGAAAAAGGTCAAATGAGGTATGGAAACATTTTTTGGTACGATAACTGGTCTGATTTGGGTGTTCTATTAGATGTCCATGGTCAACGTGGCTGCATCAATCTAGGAATCCACAGTTGTGCGACTGTTGGGGAAGTTCTCTGTAACCACAGACGGAGACGACATAGAACAACCATCTTGAATGAAGTTGAGGAGCAGATTATCAAACATAGAGAGACGAGAACTGATGCAATGGACATTAATCTTTGGAAAAGGGTTTCAGGATACAAAGCAGAGTTCTCTACAAAAGATACATGGAGACTTATCAGACATGAACAGACTAGACGAGAATGGTATAAAGGCATATGGTTTTCACAAGCCACTCCTAAATATGCTTTTATATCATGGCTGGCCACTCTCAACAGATTGATGACAAGAGACCGGATGGAAAATTGGAATGGGGTTTCAGACATCACTTGTATCCTCTGCAATCATCCGAAAGAATCCAGAGATCACTTATTCTTTAGCTGCTCCTACTCCTCACAGGTTTGGACCAAGCTAATGGGTGGTATCATATCTCACAGATACACGACGCAATGGCAGGAGATCATGGTTCTAATCTGCGACGACGCCCTCAGCCAACAAACCC
Source organism: Orychophragmus violaceus (assembly GCA_030180135.1). Lineage (NCBI taxonomy): Eukaryota > Viridiplantae > Streptophyta > Magnoliopsida > Brassicales > Brassicaceae > Orychophragmus > Orychophragmus violaceus. Next base: position 31,231,178 of record CM058231.1, on the reverse strand, counting down.
TGTTCCTGCTCCGCTACACTCTCCAAGCCACTGTCTACGCAAACCCTGTTCCTGCTCCACAACAAGAAGCATGGTGGAAAAGAAATTCAAGCTCAAGCACTTCAAAAAATGATTGACAAAGACATCAGGAACAAAATATTCTTGCTGGAAAGGATGGGGAACAAGAGATATGAGAAGCTACTCTATCTCTGGTTTTCTACAAGAATTTAGTTTACATTTTTGCTCCTTTTCAACTTCAAACTATGATGCACATGATGTAAACAACAGTTTTTTTGGTGAATAAATTTAACATTTATTCAAAAAAAGAAAGAACAAGTTGTACCTTTAATATTGATTCATGGTAGAAGAGTGAATCAAGTGAGGTGATTTCATGGTTTATGATATCATGTTTCCTATGAAGTACACGAATCTACAATATTGCGAGAAGGCAGATTATTCACAAGGAGAAATCTGAGATGGAAGCAGGAAGTATGTGAATGAATATGGATGTTCTTGATTAATTTTTACAAAGTCTGTTAAAGATTGGTGTAAGCTGAAAGTCTTTCATAAGAATCATATGGTTGTGATTTTGAGATCGTGGGTTCAGGTCTTGTGACTCACAAGTGTTTATCAGAATTAGAACATCAACTTCAAGACTTAATTTATGGGACTATTAAGTTTAATTCCGCTGCAGTCACAAGGTGCTTATGATACTTTGAAGTGAAGTCTTAAGTTTGCTCAAGTTCTGCAGTGTATTAATATTGAAAGCTTGTTGGAACACATGAAGTTTTGTGCTGGTTTTGCAATGAGATTGGCCAAGATTTTGTGATGGTTTTTTTCTCATGTCATATTTTGGTTGAATCAATGGTAAAGACATTTTCAGATGGTGTTCAAACTTTGTTGTTTCCAGATATCGCATAAAATTCAGAGATTAGGGAACGTCTTAGAACCTTGGATTTTATGGGTGCTTATGGTTGTTTGAGTATCAGTAAGTGTATTCTGGATTCAGTCTAAAGGGTGTTTCTTAATGATTATGGAGCAAGTCAGGTTTTCTGTTTGGTCAAGGACATAAATGGTTCTAAATACTTATGTGAGTTTTGAATGGGTTTTAGATGGGGTTTCTGTTGCAGGTTCTGTATTAGGGTTTTATCTATGTGGGTAGCTATCATTTCTTGGTAACCTGAGAGTTTGGAGGTGGACTGTTATTTGAGATCGTGAAGCTACAAGGTTGTTGTTTTCAGAAGGAATGCAATGAAGATTGTGCTCTTGTTGCAGTATGAAAATGTTCTGCGAAAATAGAAGGGGTATCACTCAATGTGGTTACTATTTTTCAGAGGGAATGCAGTGATTAGGTTCTCGTGTGAGCTTGCGTGTGTACTGGAAGTATTTGAGTCTTATTTCAAGTAGTGTAAGCTCTTGACAAGGTGGCAGTAGGACAATTTCAGGTTTTCTGCAGATTTGTGTTGAGTCTAACACATGGGGATTCTGATGGAATAAATTTGTGAGAGCTCAGAGTTCTGGTCTTAGGTAGAGCAATGCTTTCTCAGAATGTATCTTATATTTGAATTAGATCTCCAAGCATTGAAGAAGATTCTGATAGTTTAGAAGCTTCAGACATTAGAGATGTCATGTATCATGAGGAATGTCTCTCATTGTGTAATGCAACACGATATACTAATGTCAAGTATCAAAAGTTTTCCTAATATTGGGCATTGTGTTCTGTTTATTTCGACAACGATACAAGATAAGTATGTGTTGTGTTTTGGCTGAAAGAGAAAATACAAGATTTGTGATTTCTGTGAGGGAGGTGTATGTGATTTGATGGTGTATCAGCATAAATTGTGGCATCATCATTGCATAAAAATGCTTCATATCGAGAGAGGACAATTCTGTTGGATAAAGATGTCCTTGGTGGTTTTCTAATTGTATATGGATCAGTTTGAGGTAGATGCAAGACGAAAAGAAATGTGTCATAGGTTCTGATATACTTTCTGAAGCAAGAAGCCGTAAATCACTAAGTCTGATACATCAGAACGTGTAAGTGGATCAAAGATTCAATTGAGAGTGGTTTTGACTCTAAATGGCGAAGCTGTAGAGACATGGTACATCTGAGTGGTTATTGTTCTAGGTGGAGTATTGTTGGTACTTCAATCTGGGTGAAGCTATGTTCTTGGAGGTTGTCTCATGTGTTTAGTTGATACCCATGTTTTAAATGGCGGCCGCCGAGACCGATCAGTTGCCAAAAAATCGCTCAGCGGCCTACGACCGTTGTGATTTTGGCATACGCGGCCTAAAATCGGATTCTTTGAAAATTCTTTTTTTTTCTTTAGTTTTTTTTTGTCTACAAGATACACAAAAAACTATCTTTCACTAATCCAAGTTGGTGGCTTCGGTCCAACGTGGACTGTATATGACAACCTAAGACGGGCACTCTGTGCTAGTCTATCTGCAATCAAATTACTTGTACACGATATGCGAATGAGGTTGAATGTTGTAAAGTACTCTTTTCTTCATTCGAACTCCTCTAGGTGGATCGAGAAAGATAGCCATTCTTGTGGTTCCGACACTATCTTAACCAATTATGAACAATCCGTTGCAAATGTAATGTGAGAGTGTTAATGAAACTTCATACATTCCATAACCCATATAAGGGCTTCAAATTTCGCATGAAGAGGGGACAAACTTGCCCTAATATTCATCTCTCCCATCAAGACATTATCACCTCTCTCATAGCAACTATACCACCCTTGTCCTGAAAAGTGGTCTCCCTCCTTCCATGATCCGTCTACAAAACACCACTGACATTTTTGAACCATATCATTTCCGGTATTTGTTTCTCCTCCTGACCCTGGCATTGGTTCTTTTACCTCAACTAAATGCGCATCTCCCCATGTCGCAGATTTTGTTTTTACCATCCGTAACATTTCCCGAGGGCTCCTATTAATGTGATTATAAACCATATCATTCCTCCTTTTCCAAATATACCATAGTAACCAAGGATAGATATTAGTTTTATTATCCGAAAGTATTCTCCAAAACAGATAATTCATATTCGTATAGATAGATGTCGAAGGGAAGACCTCCGAGTTTGTTGGTAATTGAGACAGTACCCAAGTTTGAATTGCTGGTGGACTTTATTATTTAGTTTAAAGCTTGAAATCAAAATATATACGCCAAATCTACAAGAATATAACTTCAATATATTAGTATTAAGTAGATGTACAAGTTTAAGGGGTAAATAAAAAAGAATAACATAAAAAATTAATTGATTATATGAAAATATGGGTGGCTACCGAAAAGAAGAATTGCAGAAGTTGAAATAACATAGGAGAAAGACGAAGAAGAAATTACAATAATACCCTTCTTTAATGAAATTAAAAGAACCATTATGAGGCTCGAACCTTAAGTTTGTAAAAGAAATGTATAGCTTTAGCTACTACACTAACTCATCTTCTCGAAAATATATGCTATATAACTATAAACTTTATAATAACCCTAAAACAAATTTCGTGTACTACCCGATTTTTCCCGGTTTTCTATTAACTTGCTAGGCTCGGTCAGTCGCGTGTATATCGCCTAACAAGTTTCCAACAAGGGTTGAAACAGCATAGTTAACATGTTGCATATCTCAGTGTTGTATCAGATTCATGGAAGTTCAAGGTGCAAAGAGGAAAGCAAGTCAAGAACAGATGGTGTATCAGCAGGTTTTCAGCTCAAGCATGACTAAAATCAGATGGTAATCGGTTGATTTCAGGTTTTCATACCCTTCTTTAATGAAGTAAAAAGAACCATTATGAGGTTTGAATAGTCTTGTTTGCATCTTGAGGAGCATATGTAACTATCTTTTCAGGAAACGACTATTACAGGTCATTCAAGTGAAGTATATTCAGGTGATGATAAAGAAGAACGAGGCTTTGTTTTAAGTCTGGATATTCAATGATGCAAGGTTTAAGTCGTTTGGTGGAGTTTGCACTCAAGTAAAAGTCTTGTACGCTTTTACAGCAGGAATCACATCACAAGTGCAAGAGTTGATGTGTAAGTTGTTGCAGGGATGTGTCCCATGAATATCATAAGGTTTTAGTGATGTGAGATATGCCAAAGGAAGCTAGTAGCATATTTTCAAGCTGCTAGTGTGTTCTATTTTAACAAGATGGTTGAGCAGGGGGTTTTGTTATGGGATTGCTTGTTTAGAAAATTTTTAAGGTGAATCTCAGATAGTGTAAGCTATTGGTGAGATTTATCAAATGTTGAATCAAAGAAGTTTCATGTTAGTGGCTGGTATGATTCTGGTTTTCTGCACAGAGTTCAAGTAATATTTAGTTCATATCTCAGTGCACATGAATTTGAACTCAAAAGCTACCAAAGGAATCTGGTTTTACTAAAAGATAATTGGTTATTAAGTCAATCCAACATGTATGTGGAATAGACAAAAACTATAGAGGATCATGTGTAATTGGAGAAATCGTAAATCTTATGAGGATTTATGTTGCGTTAACATGTTGAAGGCATTTCTCAACTTGTTAACGGATTTTTATGGGTGGTTACATAAGCTTGATACATGTTTGTATTGGAGCTGTTTTTCACAACTCTAAGTGGTTTGAAGATGTGTTGATGGTTCAGGTTTAACAATGTGAGTAGTCATAACTGAAGTGCATTGAACAAGATGTTAAATGTAGTAAGGATCAAGTAGGTTTATGGTGTTTAAGCTGCTAACAATCAAGGATGAGTATGGATACTCAGGAACCGAGACTAGAATCCAAGAAACTAGAAGGTGGTACCCTCTCCTTCTCTCTCAAGAAGTGCATTGTTGGGGTCAAAATCCCCCTCGAGGAAATCAATAGTCGAATATGAATTGAGCAATCGGACATAACCATTTTCCGCACAAACAATGCTTCAAATGGACAAAGTTTCGTATGAATAACGTTTCATATAAAATGTATGAAACCACTTAGCTGAACTTTCAAGCAATCAAGACTGCTCGGATAGATCACTTGGAAAGGCGTATCACTCGACATAATCCCACGGGCAAGCTCAGACGCTCAGACAAGCAGCTCAGAAAATCCGAGCAGGCCAAACTGCTCGTAAAATTCGAGCAGGAAAGGCTTCTCGAAAATTACTAGCATGCAAGGCTGCTCGGACAATCAAAGCACATTCCTTCGGATTTTCCGAGCAGAACACATTCCTTGGACTTTACGAGCAGAACACACTCCCTCGAAAGTTCCAAGCATAACACATTCCTCGGAAGTTCTGAACAAGACACCTTGCTTAGACTAACTTATTGGACACCTGCCAATATCTTCCTCTGAATGTGCGATTAGCCGCAACCCATCTTGATAACGACAAATTATAATTAGCCATTGAAGAAATTGCCGAATAAGCTATAAGAAATACAAACTTGGTCTAAACCCAGGAGTTTCGTACTCTATAGACTTTGGGCGGGATCAAGAATACATATACTCGAACGGACTCATATCGTCTCTTTTAGGCCCATTCGGAAGATAAAGTTAAGCCGCAGAAAGATAAATACAAAAATGGAAAGATAAACTCAAAGAAGAAAATTGGAAGATAAATCCGAGCAAGAAGAGGAAAATCCGAGCAGAAAAGTAAATCCGAACGAAAATGGAATACGCAATAATAGGAAGATCTCCGGAAATCTTGCAGGAGAATATCCTCTAAACCGACTCGCCACGAGTATATAAGACGAAAGACTTCCTACGATCAAGACACTCTGAAAAATCTAGCATAAACACTTAGACTTTTTCTTTGGCTCTTAAGCTTTGTACTTTGTTTTCTGTCAAACACATCAATAAAACTATTCTCCGGATCTCTTTTCGTGTTGTTTACATTAGAATCCTATGTTCCCTAAAGTGACTCTACAAGAATCGACCGTGCGAGTTTCAACTTTCACAGTTTGGCGCCGTCAGTGGGGAAATATAAGTTTTCTTACACTTAAGGACTACTGATCAGCATATCCGAAAATATGGCCACCGACGGAGATGGAGATGAAGGCATGATAGATCACCAACTGGCGAGCAACGTCACAACAAACAACACAACAGCAGACAACACTACGACAGGAAACGTCACAACAAGCAACACCGCGACAGACAACGTTGATACAGACGCAACCACGACAGACAAAACCGCTGATGCAACGCTGACCAAACTGAACAAGATGATAGCAACACTGATGCAAAAAAACTCAGGATCAGGATAAGGCGAATAGCACACTAACAGAGCAAGTAGATAGGCTTAGACCGAAAACAGAGAAAGGAACACCCGAGCGGTTAACTTCGCCACAACTGAAGCGTAGGCGACTCGATTACTCAACGCCCGACGACTGAACGAGAAACCCTACGCAAGATCGTCCACAGCTCTAAAACACCCTCCAACGGTCAGATCCAACACGATGGATCCGACACCACTGACCCGACCGAGAAGGCTTGCGATGGCTATCGAAGTCAATGAAGAAGATTGTGGAGACAAAGATCCGACTTTAACCGAAAACCAAACTGAACAACAATCTAACGATGAAGAAGACATGATAAGAATGGATTGTTACGCTCCCGAAAAAAACAAAAACGAACTCATAAAGGAAAGAGGAAACGTCCTACGGACTCAACAGAACGAGCCAACTGAAGGGCTAAGAGTAACAAGCCGTGACGAACTCAACGAGCTTAGAGCGACCCTAGCACAAGATACCACAGAGGTTAAAGCCGTATGATCACAAGTTCACAAAGCAAAGATGAAAAACGTTGCGCACGACTACATACAAAGTCCAATTTATATCTTCATACAGTTGGTTCGACAAGCAATAACGTGAAACCAATCCGAGAAGTGATTCATCGATAAAACATCAACGGTTACCTTCTTACGATCTAGAAATATCCAAGCAGCGTAGCTTGCCAAACCGCATGGATGAAGCAATTTCATGCTCGGCTCGACATTTCCATGGTCAGTTCAGGTTTGAGATCAGTTCCCGAGCTGATCGGTTCGACGTCATCCTCTGACCGTGAACGATCGACCGCGACTGCACATCTTGATCGTTGAATGCCGACTACCTAGCTCTCGCGTATGTCCTGCTTGGAACATGAGACGTCCCGCCTGGCGAACAACCTGCTCGACATGACTCTCAACCGCGAATACAATCAGCACACGACATGATGAATCTTGCCGATCATCTTCTACTCGACATTTCCGCAGTCAAGCTGTCCGGCATCTCCGATCGGAACATCGTGCTCGGAAAGCGTACATGTCCATGATTAAACATGCATTTCCGCATACTAGTCTTCACATACATAATACTTGATGCAAACATCCAACTCGGTGTACCGCATGATCGACCGCAAAATTGTGTTGCTCGGCATCGAGAATATTAAGCAACTCGGAAAAATGTGTGATCGGCATCTCGACAATCCAATCATGTTACTTGACTGTCCACGCAATCATGCTCGACTTGCGTCGAATCCTACCCGCCTACTCATTTTCAGTGTGCTAAGCCTGCTCGGACGATCCACATGCGTACAACCAGTTCCTCCTTCTCAGCGATCCTCGCAAACATCATACCCGGATAAAACAAGCACGTCTACTCGACATACTCACATTCTAACCAACGCGAAATCTTCCAAGCAGAACTTAACGGCCGAATTGGCAAACTGAAAACAAAACGAGGCGTCAATCGACATTTATAATGTTTAAGTCGATGACAAGAGAATTTTTGAGCAAGATTCTCAGCTCGTCGATTAGCGCTGCGCCTGAAATCGATCGTGTCTTGGAGGAAACTCGAAAGACACCATTTACAACTCAAATCACCGAAAGAAGAATCTATGATCTCGATAAAACTTGTTCGGATGTACCGCGATAAGGCTTCTCAGAAGATGAACATACTCGACGATAGCGTCTCCTGCTCATCGGTCGCCTGTCCTGCTCGTCAATCACATCTCCTGCTCGACGATCCGCATACTAACTTGCTTGCTTGTTCATATGATCATCTGATTGTCATGCTCGGTGCATCCTGTGATCGTCCGGCTCAGCATCTTGCACTTCTTATGCACAACATCTTGATCGGCTAACATCCCGGTCGTAAAAACGTCCAAGCATACTGCATGATCATCCGATTGTCATGCTGCGCACCATGCGAGATAATAGGGGGGGGGATGAGGAGATCATGCTCAGTTAAAGAGAACAACAAGTCTTCCGAGCAGGACCACGCTCGGCAAAAAAAAAAGAAGGAAAAATAACTTTTTTTTTTGC